>VWZW01003147.1:199495-300709 GCA_013397115.1 Edolisoma coerulescens
GCTGTTCTCCCTTCCCACCCAGCGGAGAACTGATTATTCCTTTTCCTGCCTGGCTAGTAAACACTGATGTCATTCCCCTCTTGTGTAATCATTTTTGACTTCTGTCTGTGTACATTGGTCTTCATGTTATGTCTGTGGGGAGGGGGAGAGGTGGTACTGAGAGTCTTTCTCAGAAACTTCATAGTGAAAACAAAGGCAAAACTAAAATGCTTGTGCTGTAGGAATTGTTCCTGGTGGCAGTGCAGGGTTGTATATGCTGGTTCTCTGGAAAGTGTGCTTTAAATGGCTGGCTCCGTGTAGAAACAGATCCCTGCTGGCTTCAGATAGTGAGGTTTTAGATCAGGATGTGTGAGAGGCCAGATCCCCTCAGTACTTACATTTCTGTTCTTTCTTAGGTCACGGTAAAAATCACAAAGATGCTGCCTCGGTCAGGGCCACTCACCCCATCCCTGCAGCCTGTGGCATTTATTACTTTGAAGTGAAGATCGTCAGTAAAGGTAGAGATGGGTAAGTGCCTCATTCCAGCTCAGTGGCTGGGGATGTGTGTCTGGCAGCTCTGCTGGACTCTGGCCTCCTTTCCGGAAGGGTTCGAGGTCCCCTGGCTGCTGGGTGCAGCAGGCAGGTACAGCACGGGCAGGTTTTGTCCTGCTGATGAATAGATGTAAAGGAGGTGGAATGCCCTGGAAGCAGAGGCACTGGCCCAGCTGTGTCCTGAGCTCTTTGAGGTGGGCACTTCTAAAAAACTCAGTAAACTGTGGGTCTCCAGTGCAATTTGAATTAAAAGAGGTTTTCTTCTTGCTGGCAAGGTTTGGTCACTCTGATTGCTGGAATTATGATGCCTCAGAAATGAAGTGAAGCAGAAGGGAGGAACCTTGAGCTTAATTTTGGACTGCTGCAGTGGTGTTGACATGGGGAAGAGTGGTTATAGGAGTACTGGAGCACAGGGGCAGGCAATAAAGGGGCATTTCTAACAAGGTCTGGAGTTCTCCTGCTAATGTGGATTTAATTTTTACTCATTATGAAGGTGTCAGCCTGCTGTGTGTGGATGTCCCTGGCATCGTTCATTGCTAAAAGATTAATATGGCAGGAATATTATCCAGAAGGGAAAGCCACACAGGAGGAGGGATTGGGTGTAATTAATTAATCCAGTCCTTCAGGTACGACATTTGAACTCTGACCAGTTGAAGGGTTGTGGGGAAGGGCAGCAAATGTTCCTAGTAAAAACCAAATGAAAGTGACAACTTGTTACAGTTGAATTTTTTTGCTGTCATTGTTGAACTGAGAAGTGGCCTACTTGTAAAGGGACTTGCGAAGGATCTCGGGTTGTGCTGCATTTAGGCCCTTGATAATTACTAGGTTATCTGCAGAGGTGGATGCTGGGCTGAATTCCTTACAAATGCAGGGAAAAGACTATCCCTATTCCTTCGTTTCACTGACCTGGCTATTAACTGCTTGTCTGTTTTGAAACACCGCCCTTGATTAGTTTATGTAACTGCTAAAACTGAAATAATTTGCAGTGAGCTTCAAGACAATTTTCCAAAGAAATCGCATTACAAAAGGTCACTGAACAGCACTTAATCCTTACTGCAGTCCAGATCAATCTTAAAGAGAGATAATGGAATTTTCTGCTTGTCTCCCAAGATCAGAGTTTTCCATATTAATGTCTGTTGTTTTTATTGTATTCTGTAATTACAGTGACTTTCCAGGAAAAATTCCAAAGAGACAGAACCGTGTTAACACAGCAACCTGAACAGGAGCTGCTGATAGCTCTGATCCAAAGTCAGGGCAGTGGCGAGGCTTTGAGAGCCTCTCTGATGTCTCAGCCATTCCTGTGCCTTGTTTTTCTTTTGCTGGTAGAGACAGATCCAACTTTTATCTCGCACAGGGGGGTGCTGGGGATTTGTGGTTGTGAATTTCCACTGTAGCTGCTGCCTGGCTGTCACTTGAGAAGGTGCTTTTGTGTATCTCACCTTTAATAGCTTGAATTGCTCCTGCTGGAGGCTCAGTGTGTTGTACTAGTGAGCTGTGGCAGAGATCTGTTCTGAGGAGGCTCCCCAGTGTTTATTCCACCTTTGTGACTTCAGTTTAAAGGACTGAAAGTCCAGACATCTAAAGAAGGGATTGAGGGAATGAGGTTTTCAAGCAGTGTAAGTGGCAAAGCCTGTCCCTAGGAACAACACTGGAAGCCCTTTAGCAAGGGGAGAGGAAGAGGAATCCTGAGCTCATTTCTAGATGGATATCCCAGGTGTAAAGCCTCTGCCCTAGAGCTGGTTATTTGACTTCTGTATGAGGAAGTGAGGTAAAGATGTGAAGTTATTCCCTGTGTATCTCTTTCTGGAGTTTGTGATGGCATTTCACATTTAGGTTTAAAATGTGAGTGATTTGGTTTTGAAACAGGACTTACTCAAGAAAGGCTTTGGTGAAATTAATTTCAGGAAGTGTTGAGGAGTCTGATTTTGTTCAAAGCTGTTGTCTTTCTGTGCTCACAGTTGTTAGTTTAGGGCTCTGCACTCTGGTTAGATACTGACACTTGCTAGTAAACAACAGAAATTAGGGTTTCAGGTAAGAAATGGCATAGAAGCTCCCAGTGGCTCTTAATGGAGAAATAAGAATCCCAGAGCTCTCACGATGCCTTTTTGCAGCCTGCCAAGAGATGTTGCCTGTGAGTGACATGCTCTGATAAGAGGCTTCTTGAACTGGCATCAGGCAGTGCCATTTTGGATTGGTGATGTCACTGTGGCAGAGAAACCTGAGCTATGGAGATGACTCAGGTGTCAGGACCACCTTTTTAACTTCTCCCCTGATTTTCACTGGACTAAGGGGATTTAAAACCAGTATGCTCTGGTTCTCTCTTGTGTTTTCTCCCACCACATCATATCCTAGCAATCAAAACACACGTCCTTGCCTCCCCCCATTTTCCAGGCTGAGAACTCCTGTGCTGGCCCCAGAGGCAGCACAAGGGAAGAGGGAGGGAGGGAGGGACTGCAGCAGCTCAGGCACAAGTTGCTTTGCACTGCCACAGCTGCTAGAAAATCTTCCTCTTTTGCACTGTCCTGTCTCCCCTGCGCCTTGATGCACCTGCCCCAGAAAGGTGCTTTTCTTAAAGAAGCAAACAAAATTATTTATGAAAACTCTGCCATTGCTGGACTTTTCTGCCTCAGCATTGGTAAAAGCATTTACTGGTGGATATTTCAAAGCAAGTACAGCATCCAAAAAGTCCATTTGGTGTATGTAAGGAACTTTTAAGATTGATCAGCTTTTCTTAGCTTTGGATCTTCCACTGCTCATGAGATAAAACCACAATCCTTTGAGAGAAACAAGCATGGTTCAAACTTACTTTTAGTTGAATGGTGGCCATTTCTTATCCTGATGGATTTAGTCTTTATTGATCAGAGGTCATGTTTATTTATTGGGTCTGTTTTTTGTGTGGTTTTGGTTGGTTTTGTTTTTTTCTGGGAGAGGGGAAGCTGCCAGGATACCATTGAAAAATTGTCTTGACAAGGTTTCTAGGTGACACGGAACAAATCAGATCTGTCAGTAGGTTGGTCTATTGCTACTTTTTGCAGGGGGAGATCGTTCTTATCCTCAGAGAGCAGAGGAGAACTTAGTTTGCAGTCTCTTGTCCCAGCCCTCTTCTCACCTCCTTGTCTGTGCTGAGCACACAGGGAGTGGTTCCACAGCACTTCAGGATGATCCATGTCAGGGCTGTGGGATTCTGCCCTTGCATTTGCTGCCCTTCCCTTGTGCTGACAGACTGCTACCCCGTCCTCTGGTGAGCTGGTTCAGGGAGGTAACTGGTGGAAAGCTGGCCAGAAAATAATGAATGATGATTTCATCTATTGACGTCACTGTCAGAAATTGCTCCTTTTTTTTTTTCCCTCTTTAAATTGAGGAGTACTTTTCAGGGTTCCCTTCCCTGACATTAATTGAAGGCGAGTCAATAACGGGATGGTCTGAGCTGGGAGACGGAAGGGTTGGATTGCAGCAACCCTCAGTTCCATTCAAAGTGTCGTTGAACAGTTTTGTTTTAAGACTTGCTGGTAGTTAATCCCTGAGCCATTGTGTGCTTGTCTCCTGAGTGTTGTCAACTGGAACAAAAGGACAAGAGGCAATGGGTCACAAGTTGTGGCAAGGGAAATGCCAGCTGGACATAAGAAAGATTTTTCCTTTGTGAAAATGGTTGTGCACCCGACCAGGATGCCTGGAGAGGCACTGGCATCTCCCTCATCAAATTTGCCTGGGGGAGCCCTCAGTCTGCTGCCTGACAGAAGTTCAGAGTTACTTATGCTTTGGGCAGGAGGATGAAGAAAGAATGTCCCAAGGTCCCTTCCTGTCCAAACCTCTCCATGAATCTGTGGATGGCTTGCTTCCAGCATTCCTCAGATGAGCAGATTGGCAGAAATGCTTGTGACTCTTCTGTTCCTGAGCTGCCACAAATAACTGAGGCTTTTATCACGATGCTGTTCGTAACAGTTCAGCCTTAGCTGTATTTGAAGCACTGATCTCTTGTCCTCTCTCCCTCCAGTACGTGGTTGTTTGGTGGTGATTTGTCAGCACATCTCAGCCTCTGTTTCCCCACTAGATGATCTCTGCTTGGTAAACAGGAACAGAGAGAGACTCATCAGGGTAGGGCAGCCAACCCACAACTTAGAGGCTGTTGTGACTCAGAAGGACATGTCATCCTTGTTGTCCTCTTTATACTGGGGCAAGGTGAGCTGTCTGTGGGTGACAGCGCGTGTTCCTGACCACCAGTTTGGTTTCCTGACTGGTTTTACCTCCTTCAGCCACGTGCTGGGTGGTGATGGAGTGTGACTGGGGAGGGCATTCCAGAGGCCAACCCTGATGATGCACAGGTTCTGGATTCTGGCAGAAGTCACCTGTCCTGCAGCCTCCTCTCCATTTCTGAGCTGCTCCTGGAACAGACAGGCCAGCAGCCTGTGGATTGCCTTTGCAGTGGCAGTTTGCTGTCAGCAGCTGTCTTTTTCTGGGAGTGGCTTGGTCTTGGACAGCTGCTTCCTCACGGATACTTGAGTGTGCTGGCATCCTGACCCCTCCAGTGGGGACAGAGCCACTGCCTGCCCATGCTGACTCTGTGCAAACACAGCAAGTGTGCTCTGTGGGCAGAGGAGGTGCCAGGGGGCCCGACCCTCTGTGCCAGGGCAGCCCAGTGGTTTCATGAGGACTCTGAGCCATCCCAGGAAGCATCCCAGTATGGCTTTTCTTTTTGCCATGATGTGTTTTTGTGTGCCAGCACTAGTGACTGTGTACTGAGCTCGATTGTGTTCACAGTCTTTTTGCTGGGTCAGTACCTGAAACAGTGATTTCTGCATTAGGTGGAGACCCAGAAAGGCAGGAGAGGGAAGTTGGACAGACATAAGCCACAGGGAATGCTGGTATCCTTCTTCCAGCACTGTTCTACAGTTGCTTTGAGCTGTGTAGCCTGTTGTCCAGGGATGCTGGTCAGCACTAGCTTAGGTTGAGGACAGTTTTCTGGGAGAGGGAGAAAAGAGTTCTTTGAGGAGAGTGGCTGAAGAGCTAATCGAGCTTAGTCCATACCATAGTTTATTTAAAATCTTCCTTTAGCTTTCATACACAAGTGCACCATAAACCAGACTTAAAAATAGCTTAGTTTCTCTCTGACTGAAAAAGAAAAATAAAGGTCAGATGTGTTGGTTGGTTGCAGTCTGTACATTAGTAACAAATCATCTGCCCCTTTTCCTTGCTTATGTTTCTCCTTGCCAACTTTCCATTTCTCCTCAGCATATGGTGTGATGGCTCTGTGAAAAGCCTTTTGCTCGTGTGCTCTAACGGGTTCCAGATGCTGACAGAGGCCTGTCCCTGGGGCTCTCTGACAGCTCAGACACCTCAGAGTGCCCTGCCTGTCTGGATGTGGCTGTAGGGAAGGCTAAGGGATCTTCTATAGGAACTGAGGATTTTTTGTGTGATCCCTGATTTGTCACTGATAAGCCTGTAAATAATTTATTTCCTGACCCCTTTTTATTTTTTTCCATCCTGGTTTCCAAGAATCCAAAACCATCATAGAGAGGGGTTGTTCTGTTTGCAGGTAGGTCTGCTTGTTTGAATTTATGCTGTTCTGCAGACATTCATTTAAACAACCCAACACATAAATAAAGCCCCCAAGTAGATTCCATAAACAGTTCCTGCCTTTTTCCCATTTGCAGATTGCCCAAGCAAGTCCTTCTTGCTCAGCTACCAACTGTGCCTTGGTGCTCTCAGGTGCAGAGATTGATTTTCTGCAGAGGTTTCAAGTCAATTGATGACACCTCATACAAGTTGTTATTTCTTTGTCATTGTTCTGCTATGCTCTTCCAAAAGGGAGTAATATTGAGAGCAGTTTTTCAGTGTAAAGCAGTCATGAGGTTCTAATATCTGATTTGCAGTTGATAACTTTTTAAATTCCTTTCTTTTTTTATCAATGAAGTGGAAGTTTAAACTGAATGTTTCCTAGAAGTATCATGGGCCATCCATTGTAATAGTTGAATATCAATTTATCATTAAAATAGTTTGTGAAATAAGGCAACAAAATTGAAGCAGTGATATGTGACTTTTTCACTTGTGATGTGTGCATTTAGGTATGTCTGAGGTCTGAGATTTCCTGGATTTCAGACTGTGATGATTATTTTTGTTGTTGTTGGGATTTTTTTTTCAGCTGCTTACAAAATTTTGCACAGTAAAGAAGAAAAATTTCAGGAAGGGGTTATTTTTGTTTGTTTTTTTTTTCTTCCCCCTCCCACTGCTATTTCTGCGTATCTGTTATAGAAATGGTAAGAATATGACAAAAGCAAACTCCAGCAAAATCAACATCTTTAGAAGACATGTAAAACATTACTATGCTCAGTTCTTCAAGAATATGTTTGCAGTTAAATCACGGAATAATGGGAACTAATCATTTTTACATATTCAAAGCTTGCAGATCTAAGGAATTCTGTCTAATAATTAAATTTTGTAAGTTGGATAACTTTTATATAGGGAAAACCTTTTTCTTTCACTTGAGAAGCCTTGAAATGATGAACTGCTGAAGAATTTATCATCCACTGTGAAGCTTTGACTCTTTTTCATTCAGCTCTCCACTGAAGCTGAATTGTGTTAATTGTGTTATATTGACTCTGCAACCAGATTCATTTTTTAAACTGCTTTTCTAGCAATGGGACTTCCATTGTACCTGTGATACAAGACTGGATCTCTGTTTTCACACTACAATCTGCCTGCTTGTTTTTGAGTTCTTTGTATTGATGCTCTGGTCCACATGAAGCCTTTGTCCCTTGTTGTGGAGATGTCAATGTGTAAAGATCTGTGAGTTCAGTGAGTGGTGCTTTCCCAGTGCTCACCCCAGCTCTGACTCTCTGCTGCTGTTTAAAGAGAAAGTGTTCTTATTTCACCAGTACATCTCTCAAAACTTCAGGTGTTACTTTTTCTCTAGTATGTTTTCCACATAATTAGCCCCCTCTCCAGATCTTACGTAAATATTGCAGCTACTTCTTTCTGTAATTTCATTAATTATTAGCAGGTAAATCCTCCTTTAATAAGAATTGCTACCATCCAAGCCTAAATCAGAGGAAATTAGCCTATAAGGCTGTGAGAATTAAGCTGGTGGTGGAGTGTTTTCTTCTGATTTGGGTATTGCATTTATATTGTTCCCCCTGTTTTTCAGAGGAAAAAACAGGGGCTCAAGGTGCATTTTGAATCTGACTGTCTGTTATGATGGACTGAAATGCAGGATTAGTCACCAGAATGAAACAGCCTTTAAATGACTTACCCTCTTTTGGATGCCTTTCTGTTAGACATTTGTGGTAACTGTAGCAGCTTTCTTTACTGTTTTCTAGGCTTTGTTCATGGCAGAAAAAATGTTCTGTTGCTTAGACTGGCAATCAAACAATCTTGAATCCATTCAGTCATGAAAACCTGTTTAACTTCCCTAATATATTTTCAGTGACTGTGAGCAGTGCATTTGGAAGTGAGGTTTGTTAATCAGCAGGACAACCTGAACAAAAATCCTGCTTATTCATTTGGGTGTAACCAGAATAAATAATCAGAGAATGAGGATCAGTAATGCTTTGAGCTGTTCCCAGACTTTAGGCACCATTTGTCACTGAGATGGTTTGTGTGTGAACTTTGTTGGATATCAGCTGACTTGGAGAACGAGTCAGCTGCCAAGAGTGAAAAAAATAATACATTGGTGGGACACCTTTGCTTCAGCTACATTTGCATTTGACCACAGGGTTTGGGGTTCTGTTGGATGTGGTGATGCTTGGGATAGCAAATGGAGAAACTGGTTATTCTGGACAGACTTTAGTGGTGATTTTACCCTGGTGGTGCTCGTATTTTGCCTTTTCTTTCTTAAATGGTGCCCAGGTCAAGTCTTCGTCTCTGTATTTTCAATCTTTCAGTGTTCCTACAAACATTATTAATCTACATCATCAGTCTTTTCCTTTCCAGAAGGTAGCACAGAGAAGGGATGGATTTGCCCCTTCCTACAGCTGGCAGATACCAGTTGAACATGATCCTAAAATTGGAAGGGAGCTGGGAATATGATACCTTGGTCTATCAAAAATAGCTTTTCATTCTTCCTGTGTCATTTTGTCACCAATTGCTCATAGACACCCTGAGAAGATGTGTTATGTTACCAGATTGCTGCCTCTCAGTTTTGTCCTGCTCCCTCACCTTCCCTTTCATGATCTTCAGCTTTTAAGGCTTCTCTGCCTTTCTGAGGGCTTCTTAGAAAGGAGCTCCAATGGACTCCTCCCTGCCTCGGGATACTTGTAGCTGTTTTTAATGAGCTCTTAAAAATTTTATTTTCTTCCCTTTATCCACTTCTTTTCAGCCTTGTCTTTACTGACCTCTTCTTGGGGAATTGGGATTCTTCCTGGAGCCCATCAGTGCTATTTCTGAAGCACTAGCACAGAACAGCACAATATGCACAAATAAAACCAGAACCACTTCCACTCTAGAGATTGTATTCCATTATGAAGTAGTTCCAAAATATTTGTTGTTAGACTGAGGAATCGGAGACAGTTGGAATCCAGTATTTTACATGCCATAGGTAATTTTTTTAAACAGAGGTAACTTGTTTTTTCATTGCCTTAAAACAATGTTCCCCTTCCCCCACCAGAACTGCGACAATGTGGTTTCAAGTGGTGAGTTGATAAGGGTTATCATTTCTAGCCACTCTTTAAACCTGGCATGAAGTCAGGACCCACCTCAGACAAGAATGATAGTTCAGAGGTTTGCACAAGAGACTCACGTGAAAGTCTCTGAAATGCCACCAGTGTGGTGTATTATTCACCTCTAACTTAATTTAGTTTGTTTCTTTTAGATTTAACTGTGCACGTTGAAAGAGTGGGGTGCATGATAGCTGGGAGGACAGGATTCCTACCACATAGGTGTGGTTATTGGAAAAAACTGCAGGATACAGGAAGCCTTTGAATCACAAACCTCTGGAAGAGTGGAACATCCCTGGTTTAACTCGTGGCTCAGCAGGATTGCGTGGCTTTGGCTGAGCCACTTAATAAAATGCCAATCCCAGGGACTTCTGCCGTGTGTTGTGTTAATGTTGGTTCACAACTGAGCAGGGAACAACTGCTTTACTGGAAGTCATGGCCTTCAAAACAAATTATTTAACCTCTCTGGTCTTAACTCTTCAAGTTTGGACCTCGGTGCCTGTTGGCATCCCTGGCAGTCTTGTTCCAGCCTCCTGTACTGTGCCAGGGTGGGACTGGCTCAGGAGAGAAGAGTTCTGGGCTTGTGGCTGTTACCCATCCAATGTATTTTTCCCCACTTTGTTGCCCCAGCTTTCTGATGGGTTGAATTTTGTCTGCCATCTGGGTGAACCTCACAGCCACTTGAAAGAAGAGTGGCAGGGATTGTTTCACCATCCTGACTTGGTACCTTTCAACAGGTTAAACAATAAATACAGGGGAAACCTGTATTTGTTATTTATTATTTATACTGTCTTTCTTTTGCTGGCAGAGCCTTAATAAATCTGCCTTGCTAATTTTCACCTAGTGTTAGGATGAGTACTCAGTCCAAGTTTATTGGAGAAAGTCTTGCAGCTTTTTGGGTAAAGAAATACCTCCTTTTGTTTAAAGTATACTGCTTGTCCAGTGAGGACCATGGGCTTATTGCTTTCTCCCTCCTTCTGCCCTGCCTTTATTTTGCACATAGCAGTGCTTCTCAAGTGCTGGGTGCTTTCCAGGGGGATGTGCTTTGCTCCCGGAATTCTTGAAACTGAGGAATGTAGTACAGGTCTGCATGAGTTCTCTTGCTGTGTTCTCCTCTGTTCGACTCAATGAGTTCTTCATTCCTGCACTGGAAAAGCCAAATAGATGCAAATGCTGGAATTTCAGCATTAGCTGCTTGCTGTCAAAGGGCAGGTCTGTTCTTAAGTTTTTCTGCTGGGTTCACAAGGATTTTTGTGGGTTTGCTCATACAAAGTAGCTTTAGACTACACAAGAAACTTTTCTTACGTTGGCTTTTTGGCAGGTTCTCTGGGTAGCATCTCATCATCTCATCTGGGTATCTCTGGTTTGTTCTGGAGAAACATCTTTTGACTCAAAGAATTGCTTCTCATATGGGTGGATTCCCCTTCTGGGACAAACTAAACACAGCCACCAGTGTCTCCTCTACTTCTGTGACTCTGTGATGCTTAGAACAGCCTCGTTAAGAGATCTCTTTGTTTCAGTTTAGGTCAGTTCAAATGTTGTCGCTCCTGTGAAATAACTTTTCTCATTGTTTTTCAGCTAATTTCTACCCAGTGACAATATATAATTCTTCCTGACTGAGTCAGTGCTTTTGCTTCTATCTTTAAGAGTTAAATTTTAATTTAGAAGTACAGTCATCATTTTGGTTTTCCTTCTCTTTTCCAAGGGAAAGTCTTTTACTGACAGAAACAAAAAATAATACCTATTTTTTAAAAATATACAGATTTAAAATGCAGCTTTGAAAACATCTGCGCTGCAGAGTCCACCACACAAGTTGTCTTAGGAGCCAGAAGTGAATGCTGCCCTGTTTAGATGTCACTGTGCTGGAGCAGCTACGTGTTGGTGTTTAACTGCTAAAGTACTTGGGAACTGGGGAAGGGACCTAAAAAGCTTTGTGTCTTTGAGCTTAGTCTTAGCACAGTCATGGTGCTGGAAGACTTAGAGGGAAAAACCCTGGGAATACTGCTGGTTGTGTGTGGAGCCAGCATCTTCTGACATGAGAGCTTTTTACCAAGGTCCTTCATTCTTCTGCTGCGGCCAAGGAGAGCCAGGGCGTGGATAAAACAGGCAGAGCTGATGCTGTGGCTGGTGTTAAGTGTGGCTGATTCAGTCACATTTTTTAAAGCAACCAGTACTGGGCAGGGCTGAGGTGAAGTAGGAGTCTGGAAGAATTTGGTGCTATGGTAACTGCCAAGGCTGCTGGTGAGTGGAAACAAGACTGTTCTGACTGAATCACCAGCATGTGTCTGCGTTTATTTTTGTCAGTCTGCTCTATTTGGAATTGGTCTACTGATGCAGCATTTTTGAAGCTTCAGATTAGGTGTGGGGGACAGTTCCAAGTATTCAGTGTTCACTGCTGAGAAGATGGTTTTAGGAGGTCACTTTTGCTTAGCTTTGCATCTTACCTATGATGGATAATGGATATAAATGTATTATTACCCCATAATAACTTTTTTCCTGTTTGGGACTGGGTGCTAACATTCCTGTGCATCCTTTTTTTTAAGAGGCTCAAAAAATCTCAAAATCTTGAATCTCTCAAAGAGGAACTCCAGTTAAGGGATACCCCACAGGGAATCTGTCCCTCACCATTATGGTCCAAAACCAGGGGTGATACAGGCAGGCAGATCATAGAGATTTATGTTGAATGATATTGAATATCATAATTGATTCATTAAAAAAAAAAAGGCAGCAGTTTGCTCTTGATGATGCCCACAAATACTGTTCAACTAGTATTCAATTTGTTGCATACACAAAACTGGTTTGGAGCATTTGGAATCGAGGAAGTGAGAAGCTGTTCTGCACCAAGAAGTTCAGAAAGCATCTGGTGCTTTTGGGGGTGGTGGAGTTGAAGACTAATTTTTTTTCCTCATGATTTTCGAGAGAATAGAGCGATTTTTTTTTTGTCTGAGGCTTTGTAGACCTTAAAGCTCATTTCATCCATTACTTCTGGTACATAAATTGATTGTAGATGGGAAAAGCAAAAGAGCGCTTTCTAAAACAAAACCCAGCAGTCAAGTCTGTGACAATTTGAAGTTCTGGGTATAAGCTGTGGGCTGTGGAGTTGAAACTCAGCATGCTGAGGGAGTCTGTTTTTATTTTAGGTTGTCTGCAAATTCTGTGTACAGTTTTACAGCCATTATGGTCTTATTTTTAAAGTTTGTCTTGAGCTTTAAATGGGAGCAGAAGTTGAAGAGCAAAAAACTGTGAACCAGGAAGGCTTGTGGTCATGTTCCTTTTTTTTTTAGCAACATATTTCCATGGTGTTTTGTATCTAGATTAAAGTGTAATCCTAAATTTAGAATTTGTGGAGTTGTAATGCTTGCTTTTTATAAAAATACAAGCTTCCAGTCTCAATTTAAAGCTATGTTGTCTGAAAATGGAAAGATACTATTGTGTAAGTTTTGTCTTTGGTTATGTGCATCAGATTTGCTGCTGTACACGAAAGAGGGGGATGAATCTGCATAGAAAATAATGAAGTTAAGCAGGATAAGCCGAAGTGGGTGATGACCTATTTCATCTGAGTTCAACAATTAGGTTATTTCCTCTAATTTCCAATGTTTTCCTTGGTGTTGCCACCCTTGTGCTGCAATACAGTGCAGTGACCCAGCAAGGCATGGGGACAAAGGGCACCCCTGGAAGCGCTGCAGCTGGGATTGTGCTGAAGCTGTGCCAAGGCTGTGTGCAGAGGTATCCTCTGTGTTCAGTTCTAGGTCTGTTAATGTCAACAGCAGCAGATGTAGAGGCAGAGGAGCAGACAAGCACCCTCAGGCAGTAAGGAGGGATGGAGTTGGCCCGTGGCCCTGTGCCAGCAGAGCTGTGCTGTGTGATACTGAAAGGAAGGAATCTGACACCGCCACTTGACAAAGTGGCCACAGTTCTACAGTGTTTTACCTTCAGCTGAGCCAAATAGATCAGGACATAAGAAACATTCCCTATGCCAAGAGACGCATCCTGCTCTTTGAACAAAATTTGTCACAGCCAACAAATTTGGGAGGTCTGGAGCTTGGTGATGTGACCTGGTGAAGTTGGTGGGGATGGTTCTGCTAGAGAAGCAGAATGGTCTGCTCCTGGACAGGTTTTTGTTAAGTGTTTCAGACCTGCCAGTGTCAGGATGAGCTCTCTGGTGTTATTGCTTCAGGCTTAGATGGTGCTTTTACATTGAGTTGAAGCAATTGTGTACTTTGAGTCACAGCTCCCCTCAGGCTTGAACACTTGGCAGAGGTGGCACTTGTCACTGCTCTCATGGAGCTGAGTGCAGTTGTAGCTGTGGACTGGGATCCTGGCTGCTTGCACACATAGTTGGAAAAAAACACGTGGCAAAACCCACCATGTAGTAAGGAAATCTCTGTAGCAGCAGAAGATTCCAGACTCAGTAGGAATACAGAATTTGAACAAGAACTCCCTTATCTGCCAGTGCACTAAGGTGGCAGGGAAGAGCTGGAGTACTCCCTGCAGATATTGGGGAAGGTCTTCCATATTGTGCCTGGAAGGCTGTAAACATGTCCCCAAATTCAGTTTGTTACAGATGCATGTATGTCAGATGACACCGTGAGGCTGAATTTTTAGATGCCATAAATGCCTGCTTTGGAGAGGCTCTGGTGAGTCAGGGAACTCATGAGGATGTAACTTCTGACTCGTGCTCTGAGCAGTGCAGAAAATGTTTACAAGAAAGGTGTGTTTAGAAGCTGCTCTGCAGCACTGACCATAATCACTCATGTTTGGTGTCCTTTGAGGAATGCTACGAAAGGCCCCCAGACCCTGCCACTTCAGTGTTCATGCAAAAACCCCACCACCCAACAAAAAAAAAAATCCAGAAAACAAACCTTATAAATCGAAGAAGCTTGTTTAAAAATAGCTAATAAAATCAGAAGGGTTAAATGTTTTGAGATGGTACAGAGAGCATTTAAGAAGACATTTTATTGGAGGATCTGTGACAAAATTTGACACAGGGTGAGAGGCAATAGAGATATACACCCCAAAAGTTTAAATTTTATTCAATGAGAAAAATTAAAAGAAAAAACTTTTGAGCTTAAAAAACCAGGTAGGGTTGACCAAAATGAGTTGAGGGACATCTGGCTCAAGGTCTGAAATCTTAAAGGAATATTTTTCCCTCCCAGCACATCAGGGATGGGAAACAAGCTGGAGTCTGTAAAATCAAGAGATAATGCTGGAGAACTTTTTATGAAGAATTCTGAAAACATAGGAATATTTAGAGGGTCACAAATGCCATTCTTTTGCTTTTAAAGGATTATCCTTCTGAAGAAAAAGAGTTAATACAGCAACAATGTGATTTGTCAACAAAACATATGCCAGTCTTTGTTTTTGAATAACCTGGTTCCTGTTGAAGGATTAATACAACAACCCATAAAAGACCAGGAAGAGATCATTTGGTTTATCTGGTCTTCATTCAAGAGTTCTAAAGAATGAAATAGCTGAACCATGGACTATGGAATGTGACATTTAAAAAGTCTTGATTACAGAGATGGGTGTCTATGGGTTTTTTTTCCCCCAAGAGATCCAGAGGAATGAGATCACATAGTGCTTCCTCTAAAGTCTCTTCCATCCTTGAGATCTCTACATCAGAACCTTCCTTGTTGCTTTTCTTGAAGTGAACACGAGGTTCAGGAGCTGAAGGGCTCAGGGCGGGTGTGCCGGGCAGTCCCCACAGCATGTGCAGTGTGTGAGTTCAGGGTGAGTTCAGGTCATCAGCAACCAGTCTTTCCTGGATGATCTCATCTCCTTGACCACTAGGCAGAGAGCTGGGTTTAGCTGGTATGATCACATCAGGACTTGTGTATGCGTGTGGCTCAGGGTGTTCTGTTTTCTCAGCGAGGTCGATACCCGGCTCTATGCACCGCAAACCAAGAGTTTGCTGCCTCTTTGCTCTTTCTGTTGGTCCGAGGAGGAAGGGTCTGGATCCTCTGGGAGCTGGTGCACTTCAGAAACAGCATGTCTTTAGTCGAAAGGATGGACTTGTTTTAAAGCACTGTAAAACCGGGCTTCAAGGATTTGAAATCCAGAAGGTCACGCTACCAAAATGTGGAGTGTACAAGAGAGTTGGCCATGTTTGCAAAGATGGTCTCTTCTCCCAGGTAACGAGTGATGGGACAAGAGGAAATGGCCAGAGGTTGCACCAGGGAGACTTAGGTTGGATATCAGGAAAAATTTCTTCATGGGAAGGTTTGTCAAGCACTGGAATAGGCTGCCCCAGGGAAGTGGTGGAGTCACCATCCCTGGAGGGATTTAAAAGATGAGTAGCTGTGGCACTTTGGGACGTGGTTTAGTGGTGAGCTTGGCAGTTTTGATCAATAGTTGGACTCGACAATCTTAAAGGTATTTTTCCACCCAAAAAATTCTATTTTGTGCCATTAAAGAAATTATAGGCTAAGATTTGATAAACTTGTAGATCTCTAAGGATTAAAATTTCAGTGTAAACAAAAAACAATCAGTTAGTGCTATTTCCATGTGACAGTGACTGAGATGGGGAAGTCAAGGACAGGGAACAGTTTCTGCAGGGGACTTAATACACATAACTTGAAGAAATTGTAACTTAGGGGTAAAATTCTGAAATAATATTTTCATACATGATTAATGTTCTATGGAGCAGGTGGCCAAGGAAGCCACAGAAAGAAAACTGATAGAGTGAAAGAATAGCAGGACACTGGCTGTAGCCCCCTTGGATTCTGACTTTTACAAGAACACGAGCCCAACAGTTAATTTCAAAGCTCAGTAACCTAAAAATACAGGAGTGTGTTGAAAAAAAACCTGAGCTGTGCTGCCAGAGGATATTTAGAGGATTACAGACCATGCAAATTAACAGGAACAGAAGACACAAAATGGGAGTGTGCATAAGTATTGCAGTGAGGAAGAGGAGAGATTGTGAAGGCTGGCTTTGTCTTACTGTCCTCCTGGATAGGTGCAAAAGGATTCTCATGAGGGCAGAATAAACAATCCAAACTTGATACAAAAAATGGTCTCTGAGCTGCTTCTTAGAGAGCAGGATCAAGCTGTGTCCCACTTCCATGGAAAAATGAGTTCAGTTCTCATCTGCAGTCAGAAAATAAATGGAATGATAGAGATCAGGAGGGGGAGGAATAGAAACCAAAACAGAGAACACTGTTATGCTGTTATCTGTAATAATCACCATGGGCTTGTGTTGTGTGATGCTGGTGGCTCTGGTTATTCCCTGTTTCTCAAAGAAGTTACAGAACTGGAAGTGTAGCAGGAGCATTGAGGTAGAGATGAGCTTTCATAAAAACAGCTAAGTAGACTGTGATTAACCAGCCTTGAGAAGAGACCTTTGTGGGGTGGGAATCAGGACTTTAAAATCCTTGAGGAAGTTGTCTGGGAAATGCTTTTCCTCTCTTTTCCAATTTTAAAAATGCAAGTACGAAGAAAAAATAGGTTGGGCAGGAATGGAATGGGGGAGCTGTAGGATTTTGCCTTTTGAAAGAGCTTGCAAAGGTTCAGAAAGTGAGATTGTGTAAAATATATGCTGAACAATGAAAGAGTGTTCTTGGAAAGTACAGCTGTGTGCTCTGTCCTCTGCATCCACTGTCAGCTATTTTTGGAGACAGTACATCAGGCTAGACAGACATCTGTCCTCATATGCTATATCTGCACTTAGGTGGTTTTTTACTGTCTTGTTAATCACCTATATAAGTAGTTTTTTTCTGATATATGGGTAAAAATACCTCACAAATACCAAACTGGAAATTAAATTGCTGATTGTTTTCCAGTCCTTTTCCTACCAATTAAGAACTAAAGAGTAGCTGTAGCTGTACATCGGAAAGCTGTCAGTTAGTAAAGGAGACTGATATTTTATCTGGGATTCAATAAAAGACAGGAGTAATGGAAAATCTTTAGTGATTTTGTCATTCTTAAATAATTTGTGTGTGGGTTGGGTTTATTTTAGTGCTATATTTCTGCTGCAGGGAATCTTGTGCCTTGACCATTCTTTTGCTTGACTGGTATTTTGTTTGGTTTTTTTGAAGGTACATGGGAATAGGACTTTCTGCTCAAGGAGTCAACATGAACAGGCTTCCTGGTAAGTCACTGTTAAGGTTTGTTTTGACTTACAGTCTGTGCTAAATGTTCATTTGAAATAAAGATTTTTCTTTATATATATAAATTAGTGTATGTGTGTTTCTATTAATAAAATTGCATTACTATATTGTCTTATATCTGGAAGTTTCAACCTATTGAGTGTTAAATTAAATTGAGTTATTGGTGTTGTCAATGCAGCCATGATGATTTTAGCCAATAATAGAAATGAATACTAAACTAATGAGTAATGGGCAAGATGATGAGCTTTCAGACAGGCAAACTCTTCTTTGTGTCTGAAAAGTAAGTAGGAAAATAATTTTGCATATAATCTCTATATTCCACTTGACAAATTTACATGAAAGAATCTGAAAATGACAGGATAATTGGCCTGTTGTATTGTCTCTCTTCTTTCCTTCTTCCCACTGAAAGACTACAAAAATATGATAGAGTGGTATTTCCAGTTAATATTGTTGCTTCTTTTGTTTGAAATGAGTGTTTTTAGGTTTGCCTCTAAGTTGGTTAAGTGGCTTCTTTCTAGAAATAAGTAATTGGTAATCCTTCTTTAGCAATATCCAATTTATTGAGTAAAATAACAATTTCTAGATATGTATTGACATAGTGACGTCTGTGCCAGAAATTCTTTCAGCTGGGCTTGAAATTGGAAGTTTGTATTTGGTAGAAAGTAAATGTTCTTCAGATGCCAGAATGAATGACAGCTGGTCAGTGGTGGGGGCTTTTTTGGCCTTGGGTGTTACTTCTGGTGAAGTTGTTTTAAAGATGAAATCTGTGTTCAGCCCTTATTGTGGATCTTCGTAACTCACAAGGAGAGTGTTTTGTGAATGTCCTAACAAAAGAAAGATCTGATAACTGTCTTGGGGAGAACGGTTTCAGTGACACCTGTCCTTTAAAGAATTTGCACCTTACTGCAAAATGTATTTGTTAGTAATTGTCATGACAACTGCACCCGTCAGTCCTACTCTCTCTGCACTTCCTCTCCCCCCAGTCCTCCTGATCCCAGTGGGTTGTGTGCCATGTACAAGGCAAAGCATGAATCCAGTCCCATCATCTCCTTCCAGGGTTGGAGTGTTTGGCAAAGGGGTTGTTTGGCTATTAATGGAACCTATTCTGTTCAAGAAATGGCTCTCTGGCATGTGTGATGCAAAGATGGGGGGGAATGTCTTCTAGACTTGGTTGGTTGGATTAGGCTTAATTTAGGATTCCCCTGGGGTTATAACACAGGTACATACAGAATTCAGTACTAACCTGAGATGGTGTGTACTGAATGTCTCAGGTGTACTGTCCCAGAGTAGAACAGCCAGTGTAATTTTTTTTTTTTTTTTTTACCTTTGGTGACTAAAAATTACCCAAACCACTTCTGATAAATGATTTTAAAGCCCAGGAGTTACATGGGCAGCATTTGTGGCCAGTTTGAGTCAAAGTGCCTGTATACCACTATCATTTTTTGAGTGCTTGTGGTGAGCATGGAATTCTTTTCTCACAGTGAAATAAAGCATAAACTTGAGACTTGAGATAGTGCTTTTTTAGCAATGAATTGTACAAATTTCATCCTATGAACCTGTTGTTTGTTTGATCACATGCAGATTATGCTGCCAAGAGTCATTCTGTGGTCATAGTTAGGTCGCTCTCCCATCATCTGTGTAGGATTAACTGCATGGCTCTGTATTACAGCTCAATAATTATCTTCCTGGCTTTTGGAGAATGAGTCTGATTTTTTTTTTTTTTCTATATTGTTCAAGTAACTGAAGTGAGAAACATATTTCTAGGCTTAACTGTTATCAGGTCCTTCACAGCACAGAGTGAGAGCTCACAACGAAGTGACAGACTTTGGAGTCTTGACTTGGCTTCGCGTCAAAGTGTAATTTTAACTTTTTGTGACCTGAAACCCTGCCAGGTTTGTCTCCTTAGACCCTTTCTAAGTCACTTCTGCTTTAACAGATCGATTTTAACTCAGTGTGCTACCAGGGAAGTGTGTAACCACTACGAGTGGTGGTTGGGAGCCCATAGCCTGCTACGGGAGCCAGAGTTGATCCCTTTCTTGTTCCTGGTTTCACTGGGGAACCTTGACACCCTGGCAGTCCTAATTCAAAGAACAATCTTGCTGCTGGGTTCTGTCTCAAGCTCCTTTTCCCCCCACAAGGACAAACACTTTGGCCATATCCAGTTCCAAGTCAGGGCATTTGTGCTTTATGCCAAATTTATTTTGGCTTCAGCCCAGCTGGGTGCTGGTGGGGGTAGTGCTGAGCTTTCTCTGAAGGTTACGAGTGTGATTGAGGCAGCATGAGCTGAGTTCCCTTAACTATACCTCTCTGCATTGGGAATAGAGACTGCTTTTAATTGGAGAGTTCCTCGTCCATGTTCGACTCAGGGTTTCTTTGTGCTATCCTTTGAAATTCAGTCAGCAGGTCTGAAATGATTGTGAGATTATTAACTACCAATTTTTGTGACCCTGACATATCTTGATTTTTAAAAATTCTTTTAGAGACATTGAGAACATTTACTAATAAGCATTCTGCTTTAAACCAGTGGCTTTTATTGAAATGTCTGCTCACTTCTTTCCCCACATACAACTTTTTTTCACATATGCTCAGCATTTTGGTATTTGAGGATGAAATTACATGTTGCAGCTGAACTGATGTAACTCAGTGTCATCAAAGGAGAGAAACCTGACCCTTCCCTCCTCCCCACCCCATCTGCACAGTCACTCTTCTTCGCTGGTGCAAGCCTTTGGTTCTGGCAGTTGTCACCTCCTTGGTCAGGCCAGCTTTCAGGCCAGGCAGGAACCTGCCTGCCTCTCTGATGTGTTGGGGTTGTGGTGGGCTGGTTCCTTCAGGGCTCGTGGAGCAGTGCTCTTACCTGTGCATCCTGCATGTAACATTTTGATGTCCTTTTTTTTTATTTATTTTGTTATTATTATTTAGCCCTCAGTCCAGTAAGTTTTTTTGAGCCCAGCTGAAAATGCATTGGTGGTTTGCTACAGGTTTCACCAAACCTTCATAAAACAGGAAGATGATAAGTGTCCTGTCTTTAACATGGATGAGATTGCCCACTGGAAATGATTCTCCCCTGCATTGTTCTGCGTTGGTTCAAGTCCTTCATGCTGTTGAGAAATAACATTTCATTTGTTTGAGCTTTTTGAGGGTAACCCAGCAGGAACATAGAGCCAGGCAGAGAGGGAAGGAGGGATGAATCTCTAAGGTAGCAGCAAGGTCTTAATTCAGCCTAAGATGTTGTGAAACCACACCCTTAGGCATGCCCTGCTTCAGTTTCTTAAACAGCATAGATAGGATCTGACCAATCACTTTTAGAGACTTTAAACACCCTCTGGTTAATAAATGACTTGCCCTGCTGTGCAGCATTGTACATGCTGAAGGGAGTGCCAGCTTTCACTCCCCATTCTTTGGTTCTCAGAAACATTGGTAATTTTTTCAGCTTGCTTTTGAAACAAAAAGATACTGCTTGGCTTATTCACTATCTGCCTGCTCCAAACCCTCTGTTAAAAGAACAAGCTTTCAAACTCAGGAATGTTTTATAGACTTGAATTAGTGTGCAGCCAGATAAATCAGGAGAATTTGGTGTACAGGAACCTGCTCCCTATTGGGGTTTGGTTTCTGGGACTGTAGTGCTGTAAGCCAGGTCAGCAAAACCAGAAACAGTTTGTCCAGGTGTCCTGAGTCTTTGTTCTGCAAGAAGTCCTTGTAAGCGACCCGTTTTTGTAGACATGAAGATAAAATAAAAATGAGCCCTGGAAATTACAAATTCCCTATGCTCTCCTCCTCTGTGAAAGCCATCTTTCGTCCTCCATAAACCAACATGTGGACTGGGCTTTTCATTTTAGCTTTGTTTGGAGATCCTTTCCTTTGAATTTTCTTGCTAATAGGTTTCTGTTGACATTTTGGGTAGGACTTTTTTTCTTCTCAGCTTATCTTACATGCTGTCAGAGGAGATGCAAGCAGGGGAGCAAGACTGTCGAGTACTCTGTCCTGCTGTTCCTTTCTTTGAGAGGAAAAAGTTACTTGTTTCTTCCTCAGGGATGTTCTCAAGGGTTTTTCAAGCTGGTGTGCTCCCCTCTGGAAGCAACCAGAGAAGGGAGGCTGGGTAGGCGTTGTATCATAAAATCATAGAATGTCCCAAGTTGTAAGGGACTCACAAGGATCATTGAGTCCAGCTCCTGGTCCTGCACAAGTAAAATTCTCATGGGAAGATATTATTCCTCATCAGAGTTGGGGATGGGTTTCTGCAGAGGCTCTATATTTAGATTTTCACACCTCAATTCGCCAAGGCTCTGGGCAGCCTCATGTAACTCTTAAATTAATCCTGCTACAAGTGGGAAATTTGGCTTAAGACGTCCAGATTTTCCTTCTAGCCAGCTTTGGTTTTGATGTGGTTTATTTTTTATTTCTTTTTTTCTTCTTTTCTTTTGTTTCCTGTGATTGCCATGGAATCTGTCTACTTCAAATGTGTTTAAGGAAGTTTTCAGTTTATGCTTTCGTTTGTCACTTTCTGTGACTCCACTGACAAACAAAGGACCTGTGCTAAAGGACTCAGTCCCAGTGCTAAATGTAATAATTATAGAAGCTGAGACCTCACCAAATCATCTGATCTGAAGCGAATTCAATTATGCATTAGTCCTGCCTGACAGGTGTGTGTCTAAGCCAGTCTTTCATTATTTTTCTGGCAACTTCTTCCAACACTGTCCTTGTGTTGGAAACTTTTCCTGATGACAAAGCTGAATATCCCATGTAGTCTGAGTCTATTCTTGGATCACGTGGAGGTGGAAAATAATTATTTTCTTTCCTCTTTGTAGCTCTATACATGAAAACCTCTGTCACTGCTTTGTGGTCTTCTCTCCAGATCATACATCCCTGGCTCTTCACCCTTCCCCATTTGTCAGGTTTTCTTGATTTACGACAGCTCTTGTAGACGTTTTCTGAACATTTAATCACTGAGTGTATCACAAGCCACCAGTATCTTACTTTTTATAGTAAAAGAAAGCATTAAAATTCAGAGCAAGTCCAGGAAGTGGCTCTTATCCCATCTTGCAAACAAGGGCAAAGGAAAATCCTTGCCAAGCTTTCACAATTCCTAAGGCTTCAGCAGAAACAGGAGGGGAAGAAGCTACATGGTTACCTGGGAAAAGAAGGCCTTTGGCTTCTAAAGCAATCAGCAAAAGCCCTGAAGTAGGATTAAATACATGAACAGTATGTGGCAAACAAACAGTGATCCAGTCTGCTTTCAGAGCCTCTTGGCTACATCAGCAGCTTGGACACACTGCTTGATTTTCTATCTTTAGAAGTAATTTCTATTAAGTTTATTTGTTTATGCAGCTGATGGAGCTCTGTCTTACAGTACCTTATGGTGTTTGTCCTGCTGCAAAGCTCTTTCAGAACTATCCTTAAAATCAGTTGTCCAAAATGGCACGTGGGATTTCCACAGGGTGTCATAGCAAAGCCTTAGACAGGTGTTAGTTACACATGCAGTGAGTCCTTCAGCTGGCCATGCCATTCCTATCCACAAAATTGCTTATGCCTCTGGTACCCTCTAATTTATCCTATCAAACCAGTTTGTGGGGCTGCATGTGAAATGGGTCACGTAATTGGGATAATAATAATGGGTGGGGGGCACTGCTTGATTCTGGGGTTGTTATTAACTTGGGTCTGTCCACTTGCCTGCTTCATCGCACAGGTAATGCAGGTTGAAACAGCTCCTTTGGGAAACTTTATTCTCTGGAATCACGTGGCTAACAGTGGTCAGAGGTTATTTTTGATAGAAAGAGATATGTGTTGAAAACCTCACTTAAATTTCCCTCCAATTAACAGTTATCATGATCATGGAGACATTTTTACAAAGGGGCATCTTTACAGGCATACTGGGCTGAAGCTAGCTTGGATGGCTGAATTTTTATTTAGGCTGAGAACTTCTCCTAAAACTTCACTTGGGTAGCCTTTTGCTGACTTAACTATGTTTTTACCTGAAAGCATAATTTGTACCTCCTAAGAGGTCATCAGTATGTTTAGAAATGGTTTTAGCACTGCACAGTGGAAGAAAAGAGAGCAAAGTGGGTCACTGTGATGGGTCAGCTCCAGAATTATTGAATCCATTTGTGCAGAATGGATTTTTAGAGAAATTCCTCACTACATGAGAGCTCGCCTGGGTGGGTGAAAATTATTGTGGTGCATAGAACAGTGGTGGATAAAAAACATACCCTGCCAAAAAAAGATACATGTTATAGCAGATTTGAGATTTCTGGCCTTTTTGTAAGTCAGAGCCCTTTGGATTTATCTATATGAGTCTCTTATTTTTGGAGAAGGGGTTTATTTATGTAAGTAAATCTCCTGGTTGTCACCACTGCCTGTACTTTTACTTACATCTTTGATTGTGCTACCCTTGTTTTTTCTAAACTGAACTGCAAGATGCACTCCAGAATCACCGTTAGTGCACTCCAGCCACTAATAAGTGCTCAGTCCACAACACAAGGCTAAGCAATACAGGCTATCCAGCCCCATTTGAAAAAAAAAAATTAAAAAATCTCATACTGGAGGAAATGTCCTGATTGAAACTGATTGTTTCTTTCTTGAATCTGCTCTTACTGTACTGTACCATCTGCTATTTTCAAAATAGCTTTTATTTATTTTTTTTTAATTTAAGTTAAAATTAAGGTCATACTAAAGAAATTAATAAGCAATTTGGGCTTCTTGTAATAAAATAAAAGGATTTCCTTTGAACTTAAGCTTTCACATATTTTTAGTGTTTAGATTTTTTTTCCCATATGGAATCAATCTTGTGTTCAGTGTATGTAAAATGCCATCATAGCAAAGTAATCTGAGGAGGACTTAATTTTTGTTTATCCTGGGCATACACAACTCATTATGTTGTTTCTTTTTTCATCTTCACTCTAAATTCTATGGGTACACATGTTCTATCTGTATTTTAATGTCTGCCTGCTGCATCATGTGTTGAAGAGTATGAGTTCCTCTGGCCTTACTTAACTCACTCTCATCTTTTCTCTTCCTGCTTCTACTCTCTGCAGACCAGTTGAATACCTTTTAAAAATTAAAATTTAAAACCACAAAATTTTTAATATTTGAAATTTTAGAATTCTCAAAATTATATAATCTGTATTTAAAAAGGGTGTTTGTATGTGTGGGAATCTTTGGAATCTGTGGTTGACTTGTCCACTGCCCATCAGCTTCAGCTGAGCTCCACTGAACTGCTCAGTTGTCTTCTCATCCCATGTCAGCTTTCTCTTTTTTCAGTCAGTTTTTTCAATTTATGTGCTGAGTTCACCTGAACTTGTATGAAAATTCCAGCTTGAATATTGAAACAGATTTGTTGCATGTGCTGTGCATTCATTCACATCCCATCTTTGTCCCCTAGAAGAACTGCAAGTTCTTTCTTTGACATTCTTCAGTTTTTCAGAAATCATTAATGGGCTTTCTGACAAAGTTTGGATTTGAAAGATCTAAATTTCACAGGCATCCAAAGTCAAAACTTGCTCGTGTGTGATGAAAAGAATTAACTGGGTGTACTCTCTGTGGGTGCCTTGTGGTATGAGAGGGAAGGTTGTGGACTGAATTTGTGTATGAGGATGGTGGTGATGGTTTTGTTATAAATTACACATTCAGTGAATTAATTAATATTTTAGATAAGTTTTTGTTGGTTTTTTGAATAACCTGAATTCACATCAGCCATTCTTTACCGTGGCAGCTGCCAAAGCTCCGTCCTCACATGCTCCCATGCTCTGCACATTTGGGGTGTTGCCCCTAAGGAGCTTATCATGCACAGAGCTGAGCACAGCTTGGTTGGGTGGATGTGCTCGAGAACACGAGCCTTGTGCTCAGGGCTGATACTGGCTGAGCTGGCATGGCACGGGAGGGTTGGACAAATGTCTTAGTTCCTTCATGATACGTGCTGAGGGGTGACACCAGAGTGATCGGGGCCTCAAATGAGGTCAGACCTGATGCTATCAGGTGTGTTCAGAACTGGAGAGTAACAAAACCAGCTCTTGAACCACAGAATTGGGATGAATTACCTTGTGAATTAAGGTTAAATTTAATAGCATGTTTTATTTATGGCTATGTGTATGAAAACTTGGACTGTACAAAGTAAAAGTTTGTGCCTTTTTCCCTTTCCGACTGACTTCAGTTCACGTGTTTGCTCGTATCGATTGTGATGATTGTCCTGTGTGCAGCCAGAAAAACTGCTGCCAGCCAGTTGGTTGGGTTTTTAGGGAAGTGTTGGGTTTCTTTTCTTTTTTTTTTTCTTTTGGTCTGTTGAATTAGACTGGCTTTGGGCACCCAGACTTCAGATTTGACTGGAGGAAGCAGACTGAGGCTCCAGCTGAGCTCTCAGCAGCCGTGCCTCACCCTGGAGTAGCTGGGAAAGTGCTTTGCCATTAAAGCTGAACAAAACCATGAATCAGTATTTCAAGACAGTAACCCTGGCCTTGGAAAATAGCCAAAGAAAGCGTTTCCACTGGCCATTAAGTGCTCAGGCATCAGTATGGGTAAGTGATTCTTACTCAGGGGTTACAGCTGGGCCGCACTTTTTCCTGAACACGCCCTGATTTCTGTGCCGTATCTCTTTCGGAGCTGGGCTGGCCTCTTTTAGAGGTTCTGTGCTCTGTTCTCATGCAGCATGTTCCCAGAGATGTATGATATGGGTATGCTGGAGCTCCTGCCTTTGCATCGAGCTCTCTGTCATCCAGCAGGTTGTGTTGGTTTTGTGCCATGTGAAAGCAGAGTTGCCAAAGTGGAGCAGAGATGGCATTGGCACAGTGGGGTGTGAGGTTTGGCCTTCACCAGTGCCACAGGTTGCCTCTCCAGCTGTAGCACAGATGATGGAAAATCCAGGTATCTTAGTGACAGCTAAGAGTTGACTGGCACTTTAGAGACAGCAATTTAGCTGTCAACGTAAGTCATAGTCACAGCACTGCTTGTTTTTCAGATTAAAACAAATTCTTTAATGTGGCTGTACCTATTATTGGAGCCTTTTGGATAAAAAGTAACATCAACACAAAGCTCAGTTTCACTACAACTCAAGCTGCTGGGTAGCAGCTATTTCTACTGATGGATAAATGTGATCATCTTCAGAAAACCCTGTTGCTTCACCTTGATTAATATGGAAAGTATTTAGGAAACCTCAGTTTAGAATCTAGAGGGCTTTGTTGCAACCTCTTAACATCATGAGATGTGCTTCTTCTGGAAGACTTCTCTCTCCTTAAGGTCTTGTGTTTAGATAAGTGGGGTTTTGTTCATAATTTTCTTAGCTCATTAAATACCATTTTAGGGATTGTTTTTAATAGTAGCTGGACGTGAGCCCCCTGCATTCTACAGTGAACTCTAACATTGCTGAGTCACTGAACTGTCCTGCCTTGATGTCTCTGGAAAATGCCCATTGCCTTGCGAGATTTTGCTGGAGGTTTCTTAATATTTTATAAAGGTGTTCTTGCCATCAGCTGAAGGTTGAAAAGTTGGCCCATAAATGAACATGTGAATTATTTAGTATTATGAGATTTGAAGCCTATGTATGTTATAAGCTTTTGCTTGTAACTTGCTCTTTACCCCTTCCACTAAATAGATAAATGGAAAAGCTCCTCATCTGACTCCTTTTCCCCATCCCTGTCCTGCATTATTCTGTACCCCTGCTCTGCTTCCCACCTCCTCCAGTGTGTGTCAGGGAATATAATGGATATAATAGTGCAGTGGTGACCTGATCATGCTAGAGAGCTTTTCCTTTGTAGATAGGAACAGCCTGTTCTGGAGTTGCTTTAACCATGGTGTGCTCTTCACAGGGCTGTAAAGGGCTTGTAGTGCATCTTGACCTCTCTGTTATAGGGAAAGCCCCATCACGTTCTGACTCTGACAGAGGATGGACCCATCAAGCTTGTAAGTTAGGATGACTTGCCATTTTTATGCATTCAAGGAAGTAGGATTTTTATCTTAATTACTATATTCTGTGGTGAGGTGCATGCTAAGTAATAGTGAAATGGACTCCTTACAAATTTCTGAGGCTGGTGGAACAGACCTTTCCTGTTGAAAAGGTATTGCCTGTGTTGCAGCCATCCAGAGCCTTCTGGTTTTGTTTTTTCTCTTTATGAGTCAATGGGTAGTGCCACTTTATATAATGGTATAGACTGTGGTTTGATGTTGTTTTGAAGACTAGTTAACATGCAGTAGTTGTTAAATGGTAGGACTTGCTGATCTGGTCCAAAAATCACTCTGCCAGATCAATATTGTGAAAAAATGAATTGTACAGTGTTACTCTGCTTGTTGTCTCTGTGGTGGATCAGGCAATGCTTGTTAGCACCCACATTCTGCTCAATCTCCCAGACTCTTGAGTCATACTGATTTTTTGGGTCACTGTGTCCTTTTCTTCCTGCTCTCTGTTAATATGAGAGAGATGTTATGATTCCTTTTTTTTTTTTTCTTTTTTTCCTCTCCTTTGGATTCTTGCCACACATAAGTCTTGCTGTGAGGATTTGGTCTGAGTTTTGTCTCTTTTACAGTTGCAAGTACTTGATTGAAAAACGTGGAATAGCTTCTGAGCCAAAGCTGCGGCCAGGCCTGCCAAGAGTCCCTCACTCTCTGATTAGCATCATCTGCTGTGGCTGTGCAGGGGCCAAACTGACTCTGCTTCATCTCCTGGGACCTGGGGTGAGGGGGAGGCCGTGAGCAGCAGTGCCTCGCTGGGGTGTGTGTGGTGTTGGGCTGCACTGCTCCATGGCCTTGTGCAGGATTCAGTGGGATACTGCAAAGGTTACGGGACCTGAACGCACCCAGCCCCTGCTTTGGGAAGTTTGTGCTCTGTGGGTTAAAGTGGTTTTGTTCTCTGTACAAGCATTGGTCCTGTAGTGCAGGGTTTGGCCTTCTACTGCATTCAGTCATTTTGCCACCGTGTAGAAGAAATAGAAGCTGTTGCAAGCAAGAAAAGTTGGGGATGTTTCTAGCTAGGGCTTCCTCATATCCTGGTGACCCTGGGTAAGTGGGTTTTAGGGTCTTTTTTTTTTTTTCTTTCACCCTTGACATGTTCTGGGCAGATGTCCAGGCCCTTGAAGTTCTGCCAGGGAGATGCTGTAATGTGTTAAGCACGCTGTTCCCTGGTCCTATTCCTGTCCTGCAGTTGGTGTTGTGGCTGTACCTAGACAGTTGCTCCATGCCAGGGCCATGCCTCCCCTATGCCCACCACCCCAAATCTATAACATAGGTTGCTGTGGCCACTGAGCAGCTATTTTTGGAAGCTCATTGTGGAAACAGAAAGATGTGTTGCAGCACTAATAGTTGATTTGATTCTAAAGCATGATTGAATAAAGAAAAGCAAATCAGCCACCCTGCTGTCCCCCAAACATGTGATGTGTATGCAGCTTCATAAGGCTTGGCATAAATGCTAGAAAACTGAGTTACAGCTGAGATACTGCAGCACCTCAGATGCTTCCTGGGGCAGGAGGCTTCTCCATGGCCAGGCATTTACAGACTTCTCATGACCAGGCATTTGGCTTCTGAGGCTGTAGGAGCACCAGAGCTTGCTCAGCCTTCCTTCTACTGGGGTCAAAGGCCTGCATTCAGTGTTCTGGACTGATGTGCACCAGAGGCACATCCACTTGCAGAGCCAAATCCACTGGAGGATGGAGTAATCAACAGAGCGTGGTTCCAGTTCTCCTGTGGTACTGGCTCCTGCCCCATATTCATTGTTGTCCTTTCCCTGCCTGGGACTGCTCAGCCCAGGAGGGTGCAGAAGCAACATCCTACTTCTCTGTGCACCAGATTCCATCTGTTCAGCCTCTGTTGAACATACCTTCCCCTCCCCTGACTTCATGCTCTGCTGCTGCCAAAGACCTATAGCTGGCTCAGCAATAGCAGCGTGCTCAGCACAGTGCATGGAAAAGGCCCTGCCTCCAACTGGAACATGGTCCAGCAGCAACTCTGTGTCTGCCGCTGCCTCCACCCTCCACATCCCATTCCCCAAGCACTGTACAAGAAAGTTTTTACATCTGTTTCTGCTGGACTTTGGATTCAATAAATTTTATAAAATTATTTTGTTTGGTGTATTTCAGTGTGTTGACACAAGTTCTTGTCCCTTTGCAGCTGGTGTTTGCACACCACTTGCCCTGGCATGGGCAGCTGTGGGAAGCTAGGATTGCTGGCCAGGAGAGTAGGAAGAGGAATGCCACAGGCAACATATTGGACAAGAATAGAGAGGGAAGAAAAATGGAAAGTGTCCCAAAATATGAGAGAAAGCAGGTAGAGATAAAATTTGGAAAGACTGTAGCGCGGTCACTGGGGTCTGTCCTGAAGAATAAGCCTCAAACTGTCCCACTACTCATTACTACAGACACAAACCCTATTGACAAATCTTCCCATTCTTTCTGAGGAACTTCCATCTGCTCTTTGTATGCCCAAACGTATTTCACCATTCCTTACAGCTTCAGATGTTCAAGGTTTCCCTGACTGCAGAGAGGTTACCACTGAATGTGTGGTCAGCAAGGCCCTGCCCTTTGCAGCAGCTTCTACACCCATTACGTTGAATGCTTGGGCTGAGTTGCAGTAGAACACGTTTCCCCTCTGGAATGTTCATGGGCAGGGAATGGTCCATGTGTCAGTGATAAAGTTCATCTGTCTGCCAACATCTTTAGCCCAGCAAGTGCAGAGCAGGAAGAGTCTGACGTGTCTGGCTATAACTCACTGGAAAAGTGTGATCCATGATCACTGAGCCTTGTGTGTCAGTCCTTTGGCATGTCATCAGAGGGGATCTCAGTACAGATCCTTGTGGGTGTTGCCTTCCCTGTTCCTCTGTGCCCAATGGCAAGTTTGACATGTTTGAACCTCGATGCACTGGGGGATGTCGTCACTTGGCTTTCTTCTCCACGCTGCGTGAACAAAGCATCAGTCCAGAAAAGGCGTAGTGAAAATACTGTCCTTGGTAACTTGCATCAGAATGTCCTGCCTCTCCATCCATCCATCCATCCATCCATCCATCCATCCATCCATCCATCCATCCATCCATCCTCTATATGATACTCCCTGCTTTCAAGGCTGAGTAGTATATCCAGGTCCTGGTTTTCCTAGGAAAACCATGGATACCAGTTTTGCCCAGGGCCTACCAGCAGTTCTGTATTCATTGCTGGTGCTCTTGAAGCAGAGAGCTAAATTGCCGTGTTATTTCCATGGTGCTGAGAAGCAAATGATCACCCAGCTCAACAGTGCCACTTCCCCCTTGCTGCCTTCTGAGGCAGAGTCTAATCTCAGGTACAGAAGGCAGGATCTGACCAAAAAGAGTAATGCAAGGCTGACATTGAATGGGAAAGTTGGGATGGGTGTGGAACAGTCAGGGATAGTAGTAGCACACTACATCTAACTCCAGTGCTTGCTTAAGAGTGAGTGTTTATCAGTTTATCCTGTAACTATGTCCTGAAGTAACTCAAATCTTTTCTGCCACGTGTCTGGCATTGCATAATTCTGACCTGTTTATCAAGCAGCAGCAATGGAACTTGCTGTTCATTTTTTTCCCCTATGTTTTGGGATCAAGGTAGTTTGCCAAGAAGGTCAGCATATCAGCTTTTTCTTGTTAGCAGGCCAAACAGAACTTCAGTTTGGTGCTGAACATATAAAATGTCCTCCCAAGCCCTACTCATGGTTTTTGTTTTTCTTTCTTCCTGTTCTTTGATTGCACAATCCAAACTATTCTGCATCTTGTTAGTAAATATATAAGTATTTTTGGGTTTGGGTGTTGAAGGGTTCAATTCAAAGGGATGCAAATTTAACCTCTTTTTGGTCAATAACTGCTGAGGTCCTACCTGTAGAGTGGTTGTGATTCTATATTTGCATATTCTATATTTACAGCTTCAAAATGAGCTGTAGTGAGAACAGTCTTAAGAGTCAGGACGTTGAGGTTCTGCTTTGAGCACTGCCATGGGCCAGGTGGCCAAATCCTTTCTCCCCTATTTAGATGATTTTGTGCTTTTGAAGAGAGGATGGGGAAGGGAAAGGAAAGAAAGAGAGAACTGTGAACTGGACCCTGCAGCCACTCTAGCTCACTTGATTTCAGTCTATAGAGTATGGTCCATCAGGGGTCCATGACCTGTGTTTTATAAGAAAAAGTACATTCTCCAATTTTGTCTTGATTTCTGAAATTTTGAGAGGAATCTGCATTTGCATTTGAGAATTTTTGGACTTGGCCACAACTGCATGTAGGTGCTTAGTGCCCATTGCTCTAGACATATCTATCACCAAGGGACTGAAACGGGATGTTCTTTAAACTGCCTTGGTGGAATGAGGTGCCAGTCACCAACTGCCAGTGCATGGGTTCTCCCAGGGTTTTCTTAGGAGCAGCTGCCTGCACCTCTCTGTCCTGGGATGGACAGCTCAAGCTGCTGAGGATTGTGAGATTGAGGGTGGTGAGAGGTGCTGGGGGAGCCAGCTGAGGTGACGTGCCTCATGAGAATATGTGTAGAGGGAGCATTGTCACAAGAGCAGTGATGCATTCTGGAGTGATTACAATGGCTTCATGGAAACATCAGGTCAGTAGTAAAAAGGACAATAAAGGGAAAATGCTGGGATTAACTTGTAGGGGGCCAGGGAACAGTGCAGAAAACAACTGCAGCCTGCTTCCCTTCTCCATGGGGCACCTTCATCTCCATTCTCACAAGTAACACTGTAAATCCAGAAAAGGTTCAGATGATGATGGTCAGAAAAGCAGGAAACTGCTAAATAAGTTAGAAGTCATCAGCCTGTAAAAGGGATAATTATGGGGGATTTTGCAGAGGTCTGCATACTGATGTGTATTCTGGAGACACCAAATCCATAGTTTGCCATCTTCTCCAGTGCAAGAACTACAGGATATCCAGTACAAGTAGTAGGAGGCACATTTTCACTGCTAGCAGTTACACTGTCAAACTTCTTGTTGCAGGACACAGTGAATGGTATGAGTGTATATGTACTTAATGGAGGATTGAACAATTTAATGGAAACGAAATCCTTTCAGGAATACTGAGTGAACAGAATCTCCATCTGGCTCAGTCTGTCAGTGCTTACAGGTGGTTGTAACACTGTTCAGTCAGGGTGTGATATGTGCACATCATGTACTTCTGCTGTCTCACTTCTTGAGGAGCACCCTTGTCCGGGCTGACCCCCTATCCCACAGGGACAGCCTTTTTAAGAGCACGTGGGTATCACCTCAACTCTGCCTTCCAGGTCACAAAGGTGACTTCTGCAAGTACTTGAGTACAAGTGGCACAAACTGTCTGGAAAATTTGTAGATGCAGGTGTGGGGAGGGCTTTCATGAAGTTCTGATTCAGTCCTTATTAAAGCACTGCTGGATTTTGTAGAGCAAGATGTTGAGTAACTGGAGGCTCAGAGGGTGTTGAGGGAGTCACAGAGGAGGTTGTAATATGCTGGACCCATTCCTAGGTGGCGACAGCAAATTGTTAATGATGCAGGAGAAGCCCAAGTTTCCAGGAAGTGTTTTGAGAAAAGTTGGGAGTCTGTGTTTTCAAAATACATGTGATGAGTTAGTCCCCACTCTGCTGGTAATCCAGGATAATGCCAAATGCTTTCAATAGGGATACACTATTGAAATCAACAGGCCCAGATAACTTTGACCTAGAAGTACTAGAAGTGCTGATTGTTGTTTTTAATTCAGATTATTAGGAAATTTCAGAAGATTGGCTGAAGCTGGCCAATGCTGGAATGACCTATATGCCACCACCCTCATGTTTATTTTGGGCAGAATTTTAGAAATAGGGATCTGTTTTTAATTAATAAATAACTAAAGATTAGGCATATAATTATTGCCACTCAGCTTATGTTTACAGTGAGTACAGTAAGTTCACTCAAACAACTCTGGCTTGTTTTTTTAAGATGAACATGGTGATCTGATCAGGCTGACAGTCTAGATTTAAAGCCCCTAGTGTGGTGCCAGATCCAGGTTCAGCACTACACAACATTTGAGTTGAAAAAGTGAACTCTCCATATCATTAGCAAAGTACTGGGTGAGTGAATTTCCTTAACTAGTTGTATTAGTGGTTTTCAGTGGAGAGTAAGATTCAAAACAAGCTTTTTCCAGGCGTTGTTGCTGTATGTACCATGTTTGTTATTGTCTTCAAGGCCTTTATTCAGTCACTTCTCACTGGAGTTCACCACCACCGTTGGTGCTACAGCAAGAACTGACAATGTGAAGCTCAAGTCATAAAGGAACAGGAGGAGGGTTTTTTCAGTAGGATCAGCTGTGATCTGTAGGTAATGAAACCTTTATTTCTTACACTGCAGAACCAGTAATATCTGCATTGGCACAAGTATTTAGTGAGCTCATCCTCACTGTTGCATTTCTTACGGGGGCCTTACCCAGTACGTGATGTGAAAGCACTTCATTGCTTAGATGTAACTGATGACAAGTTCTTGGTAGATGCTTTGTAATGCCAGGAATGTTTTGTATGCAGAAGACCTAGAAGTTTGTATTTGGATTGTATTATGAGTAGGTTAGGAGATAAATTGATTTAAGTTATCATCTGAATTATAACTTACCAACAGCTTCATTAGAGAAGTTCTGAATTGGCATTCATGTAACAGGTCTGGTTTTGGGGAGACTAAAATAATAGATCAGTGATGGCAACAGAGAAAATAAAAGGGATAGTGGAAAGGAGCCACAGTTTTAAAAATTCAAAAATATTTCAATGGTATTTTTACTGGATGGAGTCTTAGCAGTGGAAGTTTGACAACAGACTCTTAGAGCCCCTATCACTTCCTCCTTTGTTTTGGCAAGTCGATTTGGCATCGTTTTTGTGCTTGCTGAGGGTGCTGCCTGTGCTGTTGTCCCAGTCTTTCATGAAGATAGGAAACAGGACTGGTGCTACTGTCAACAGCTTGTTTGGAGCTGATCCGAGGGAAGACGGAGCTGACTCTTGGGACATCTCAGTCTGTTCCTGTTGGATATGTGGGACTAAACAGAGGAAATTACTCACCATTTCTAGACTAGAATTTGCTGGGAGTCCTTCACGCCTTTCACTCCCAAACTTTGCTCTGAGGTCCGAAATCTTGGACTGTGGCGTGTTTCAGTCTTGCTTCATTCCCTGACTTTCCCATTGGCATTCATTTGGTGTGCTGCAATAAACAGGGAGCCTTAGACATGCACTGACTATTTTGTGCTTTTCTGAGAAACCCTGAGCATGTGGGTGCTGATGCCACAGTGTGGTAGCACTATTTTACAAGATTAAATTTCTAGTGCCCTCATGTTGTTGTTGGTTTTGGAGGAAAATCCTGGCTGGCAGAAGTGCTCCAGCCCACCTTCCCAGGGCTCTGCTCTGTAGTTCTCAGTGTGCTCAGTCTTTTTGTGCCTCATTGCAGGATGTGCCCTTCCTGCACAGTCTTTGTGTTTCTTATATAGTCCCTTTGCCAGAGCCATCACTCCACATTTAACAGATTCTGCACTACCCCTGGGTTGTTTAAGGTCAGTAGATGGCCAAAGCACCTTCTTTTGCTTCCCTAAGGATCCAGCCATATCCGTTTAAAACACAGGTGTCTGTTTTTAATGTTGTATCTGACTTTTTGGTAGAAGTCTGTCTCTCTGTGAGATGTGGCTTTGATTCTGCAATTCACAGGAATGCTCCAAATGAAATTAGTGGGAGATACAGAAAAGAACAAGTGGGCAGGGTGCAATACCTGAGCCCAGCTGTAACCCTTAGCACAATGTTACTGGCAGAAGAAATAAAAAATATTAATATTAGAATTGACCACTTTGCAAACTGCCCATTGACATTTAAGGGTTGTGTTTTAAGCTGTCTGGAGAATGGGAAATATTGTATCCCAAGGGAAACATAGAAATCCTTATCAGCTGTTAGAAGGGAAATGTAGATTTGAGAATGCAAAAATTGCCTCTGTCCATTTGGTACACCTGTGACAGCGCTTACAGACAAAAGCTGCAGCTGTCTGAGAATTATTTTGTTAAATGCTTTTGCTGGAAGATTGTGTTTTTGAGAAACACAAGTGTTTTATAAAACGAGTTTGTTTCACCTCAGGCAAGACAAAAGAAAAAAAGGGGTTTAATGTGGGGGTTTTATGTCAGAGTGACTTCCAACAAGTTGTTCCTTGTATTATTTCTCATAAGGGATAAATGAGGTTGAAATGCCAATGATGTGTTCTGATTAAAGACCATTAATTTCTTTCCAGTTACCAATATATGAAAATTAATATTGGGATAAATCAGGAGTGGGAATCAAATTTTAAAACTCCTACAGAAAATGGTGTCCTGAGAACTGTAGTAGTTCCATGTGGTTCTGCTGAACTGGCTTACCTGCTGTCCTGTTCTTTTCCCTTGTCTTTTGCAGGATGGGATAAACATTCTTATGGGTACCATGGTGACGATGGGCACTCCTTCTGTTCCTCGGGGACAGGGCAGCCCTACGGCCCCACGTTCACCACTGGAGATGTGATCGGCTGCTGTGTCAACCTCATCAACAATACCTGCTTCTACACAAAAAATGGCCACAGTTTAGGTAAGTGAAGGAAGGTGTCTCAGGAGAGGGATGCTCCAGCCCTGCTCTCGCTGCTCTTTAATACTTTGCTTGTATTGTAACTCTCATCCCACACCTGTGAGTAAGGTTTCAGAAATGGCAGAGGGAAGGAGCTCTCAGCAGCAGTCAGCAGTTGTAAATTGGCTCCAAGACAGAAATACTTCCAGCAGGTAAAATGGTTTCTGTGCTGCTCAGTTTGTTTATATAAGTTAGAATTTCATCCGCAGCTTCTACTGCTTTCCTCTGCTACTGCACAGTAGGTGGGAGGTTGGATAAGATATCTAATGGCTGGACAACAGGGAAAGAAAGAAGTAGGAAGTTTAATTAGTGTGTTGTTCAACTGCCTACAAAGCCACGGTACCAGTGTCTTCATTTTTGAAGGGACTGGTCCATCTGAAAGCCTCACCACGTTGGTCTGAGCATTCCCAAAGCCAGACTTAAATTCAGCACAAGAGGTCTTACATGAGCACTGAGCTCTAATTTGGTTCATTCCACACTCATTTCAGTAATTGTCATAAAGTTAAGGACTTAAAAATTTTGCCTAAATTCGTATCTCAGATGTTTTCCAGGCATCTGTCATACCTTATTTTTCTAAAATAGAAACTTTTGGCCATTTTCCTCTAAAATACCGTTTCCTTGGATGACATGTTCTCCACCCCAGATAAATTCCTATCTTTTTTTTTTTTTTGTCAAATAAGATGTGCAGTAAGTTTTTATAAGCTCATCTCACTTTTTGTGCTGGGATTCATTTGATTTGGCAGGGAGGGACAAGCACTCCTTTCCTTTGCTTCTCCTTGCTGTGGCAATTCTACTTTGTTGAATTCAGGATTAAATTGGTAGAAGAATACCCCGCTCAAAACACTTAACAGAGCAAAATTGTTTTGAGTTACTGGCTGGGCTGAAGGAAGGAGTGGGATTGGAGTGCACTCTGTGCCCGGAGAGTGCAGAATTTCTTGTGAGCTCTTGGGAAAAGTACTGGGCTCCCCAGTATTAGAGAGAGATGGACTTACTGGAGAGAGTCCAGCAAAGGGCTGCCAAGGTGATGAAGGGTTTGGAGCATCTGTCCTAGGAGGAAAGCCTGGCAGAGCTGGGGCTGTTCAGTCTGCCCATGTCAGTCCAGTACTGGTAAGACAAGTAGAGGCTTGAAAGCAGCATCTGATGGTGTAGAGCAGGAGCTTTGCTTAGGAATGAAACAAAATAAAACAACAGTGACTGGGGTATGAAATAGTTAAGAAGATTTCAAAAAATCTCTCCTTTGAGTTGCTGTCCTTGATTTTTAGCATGTATTTACACAAAAACCCTGTAGTGGTTTGTGCTGTGCTCCTCTGGATGTTTTCTGTTGTTGAAGTGGGTGGTTTTCCAGCTGTTTTTTCACCCTGATGGTGCTGTTACTTTTCATCACAACAAAAGTATGAGAGTCAGGAGGAGGCCAGGTCTTCTATTTAATGAATACAAGTTTGTTCATTTGAAATTTAATTTCTTTTTAATGACCAGAATCTGCGCAGTATAAGCTGTATCAGTTGAAAAGTTGTTGCTTTCTCCTTCTCTGTTTTGTACCCAGGACTGTTATGCCTGGGTGTCTGGGCAGATGAAGCCAGATAAAGAGCCCAGTTCAGTAACTTCTGTGTTACCTTTCGTCATTACCACCCTCAGATTCTTTGCCTCATGTCCTTGCTCAGAGATTTGTTTTGTTTGGGACATTCCGAGTTTTTTACAGCAGTGAAGTTATCTAGTCTTCCTTTCTTAAATCTAAGTGTTCCTTTTCCTTCATAGATGGGGCTTTTTTGGATGGAAAGCTTGTGTATTTCTAATCTGACATTGAATGACCCCTTGAAGAACAGCCTACCCCAGCGGTGAACCATGCCAGTGGGAAGAAACAGGGAAGGAAGGGAATTAAGTTACCATGCTTAGAGAACAGCCTTAGATATAAGCATTGCTGTCCCCTGGGTGTCCTCTTGAGCTCTTCAGATGTACCATACAAGACATGAGCTCTCTGAGAAAAGGACAGGTAGAAGCCTCTCTTGAGCTCCTGTGTGTACCAGCTTTTCTTTGAGCTGCAATGGCATAATGGTTGTACTGAGAGAGGAGAGATGGTGTGGTTAGAAGAGGCAGGGATGGAAGTGCAGAAGGGAGCAGCAGACCTCAGGCCTTGCTGGATGACCCCACAAAAGCTGCAGGAACATTTTACTGCCTTTTTTACAAAAGCAAAATGAAAACCTCATCAGAGGAGGCTGTTGGTAAGGGCCAGCAGTGCCTGTTTGTGTCCCTGATAAAGAAACACAGCGTCCAGGAGAAGTGCTTCCTGTGGAATGCTGAGGAGAGGAACCCTTTGACCAGGGGTTACACAGCTCCTCGTGGGCACAGAGCAGAGAGATGTGAGGAGGGGGTGAGACAGGTGTCAGCAGAGGAACCAAGGCCAAATGGAGGCAGGAGCCATGATTTATTGGGAAGTCAGAATGCTTTCTTCCCTGATGGAAGCAACTCCTTGAAGGGCTTGAACTTCCATGATATTTAGTGCTAACTTGAGAATCTCATTTCTGTGTTGTGTAAACCCAAGGTTTACCAGGAAGGGGATGACTGTTTTTTCTTGGTGTTCCCTGACATAAAGCTGTGGAAGCCATGTATGTCTCCTCTTAGGAGATGAGGTAATTGTGTAATCCTACTGCAGATGCCAAGAATATTCATGAGGCTAATCAGCCCCTTTGTGAGGCCAGTTAGCTTGAGAGCAGGGTTTGAATTTGTCTTTCTTTTAATGGAATTACTGTAGCTTTGTCTTTCCAATTCACTCTTCTCCATTTAAGTCCTCTCCTTTTCATCTATTAATTAGACACCCCCCTTTTGTTTTCCTTGCAATTTCTTCTGTTGCTTAACTATTATCTTCCATTGTCTCCATACTTTTTCATTTAATCAGATCCATCAGGAGCACTGTATAAGAACTGTTTTCTTGGCCATCACAAATTCTGGATGTTCTGGTTGGAGCTAAGTCTTGAACTTTGTTTGGAGACGTCACATGAAAACTGTTTGACATCGTATGTAGTCTTAATTCTCTGTTCTGGAAAATGTCTTGAATGTCTTCTGGCTGCTGATGAAACACTTTTGTCAAGTTCTGAGCAGAGTCCTGGCAGTAAAAAACATAATGAGATGTGCTAGAAGTGTGATGAGAGTGAATTTGGAGAGAAAGAGGGAGAAATGTTGGGGCGCCAGCCATTAAGCAGAAAGTCTTGGACCAGGACATGAGGAGGAAATGTGAGTGCTACAAGTCTCTGGGTTTGAGTGGATGAGTTTGCTCAGGGACTAATGTAGGAGTGTCTCAGATCTCAGACTTTGACAGCAGACCAAGGTAAATGGAGCAGCAGGGCTATAAAAAGAGCATGCAACCCTCTGAAGTCTTGGCATAGAAAACTTCCCGTAGTTTGAGTTCTAGTGCAGGCTCTTGGAAAGACCAAGTTAACCTAAAAAGTAAAATATCCATTCTGCAGCCAGTGTAGGGACTAGGAGGAACATTAGGGGTAATGCAGAAATCTGTTGTCATAGAGAGACGCAGGTGTCAGTCCCAGGTTTAATAGGTGTGACCCCAAAGCTCCAAATGAAGTTTGCAGAGAGCAAGAGCATTGGGATGTTCAAAACAAGACTTCAGATTAATCAAATTTAAAATCATAGAATCCTGGAATGATTTGGGTTGGAGAGGACCTTAAAGATCATGTTGTTCCAACCCCTCTGCTGTGGGCAGGGACACCTTCCACTAGATCAGGTTTGCACAGGGCCCCATCTGCCTTGATCTTGAACACTTCCAGGGATGGGGCAGCCACAGCTTCGCTGGACAACCTGTGCCAGGGCCTCACCATCCTCATTCACTACCAAAATGAATAGAAAATACCAGACTTGGCTACAGCCTTGTTCTCTGTATGAGCAGTTTTACCCAAGTGGCCTGACTGGAGGCTATCTGTTTCCAAGGGCATGTAGAGCTGTGTGGGTTTGACAGTGCTTCTCCTCAGCAGCACGTTGGAGAAATATTCAAGTATTTTCCTGGGCTGCCATTTCCTAGTCTGCTTTTTAGGATGCCCACCCTGCTGAATGTGTTGTGTTTATTGCAATCCACTAGCACGGCTTAAGGATTCTCTGGATCACAGTTACCTAAACAGACGCTGGAGGAGTACCCTGCTGTGCAGGCAGTGGAGTGCTGTGGCTGATCACCCAAATGTATGTTGTCTTGTGGAAATTGAAATCTGAAAGTGGCCAGTCATGAGGCAGACAGGATGATTGTTGCTGGGTGGAGAGCAGTGATGGGCTGGAAGGTCCACAAACATGTTGTGTGCATGGGGTCGTGTGTAAGTGCACTTCAGTCATGGACAGTGGAAGTCCTTTGATTGGTTGGGAGGTGAAGATGTCAATCACACTGTGCCCTAGCACCGAACCTTCATTTAATGTCTTTGTATCACTGCCTTGATGATCACATTAACATCGTGGACTTAGAGGGGAGGCTCTTCACACACTTGCTCTTGATTCCTGACTTCTTGATTTGTCCAGTCCTTAAGTCCTTAAGAAGGTTGCGGTTTTAAATTGGATCCAGGCTTTGGAGAGAAAGAAAACAGTTTCACATTCAAGCTGTGATTATTTCACTTTCTGCTGTTGGCTTTCCTGGATGCAGATGTGTAGCAGTGCAGATGCAGAAACTCTAAGCAGACATGTCTGTGCAACAGATCAAGTGCTGTCTGCATAAAGCATCGTAACAGGAGGTGGAAAACATACATTTGTCTCATTGTAAAGGCAATGTAATAAGTTTATTTATAGAATCATAGAATAATTTTCTCTGGGAGGGATCTCTGGAGGTCAAGCATCCAACGCCCTGCTGAAAGCAGGCCCAGCTAGATCATATTACTCAGAAACGCATCAAGTTTTTACTGTCTCCAAGAGTGGAGATCACTTGGGGGCTTTTCTGGTCCTGATTCAGTGTTTGATCACAATTCATACTGAATTTTTCTAATTAGAATTTCCCGTGTTGCAGCTTGTCTCTGTTGCCTCCTGTCTCCTGCCACTATGCATCTCTGAGAAAAGCCTTTTTTATACCCTCGTATATGACAGTTGCAGGCAGCAATAAGTGTCTGCCCTAATGTCTTTGTCTTACTGGCCTCTGCTGGACTCACTCCAGTCTCACTGTGTCCTGTATTGGGGAGCCCCAAAGTGAACATTGTAACCAAAGTGTAGGCTAACAAGTGTTGGAAAAGAAGGGAGAAATCCCATCCTTTAACCTACACTCTCATTAACACAACTCAGGATGTGGTTGATCTCCTTTGCTGCAAGGACCCACCACTGGCTCCTGCTCTACTTGTTGCCCAGCAGGACCCTGAAATTTTTCTGCAGATCTGCTTTCTCTCCAGTCAGCCTCATCCTATCCTGTTTTCTGGGAGTATCACAACCTGGTGGCAGGGCTCTTCAGTTGCTTTTGTTGAGCTTTGAGAGGCTTGTGCTGGATCATTTCTCCAACTGTAGCACTGTGCCCTCCAGCCTATTGTCCACTCTCCTGTTTGGTGACACGTGTGAGGCTGCTGGGAGCACACTTTGTCCCATTGTCCAGGTCATTAATGGAAGACATTAAACTGGTTCGGCCCTGCCACTGATCCCTGAGGGACAACTCTTGGACTTTGAGCTGCTGATCACAACTCTTCCATCATGACAGTTCAGCCAATTTTCCACCCACCTTGTAGTCCATTCAAAAACCATGTGCTTGTCCAGGTGCTGGAAGCAGCTTCCAGCCACACAGCTACACAAGCCTGGCCACCTTTGGCTCTGCGAGGTGCTGGGGGCAGAGGAAGACTCCAGTGGACAGCAGGCTCAAGGAGATTGGCCTCATTCTGGCATAAGGGTAGGAACAAGCTCTCATCCACCTTTTCATCCAGCTGAGCAAAATAATTGCAAAGTGAAAAAAGGTTTGAGTGAGGAACAATATCTGGGCAAAGTGACAAGGTGAGAGAAATGCTTACTGAACGTTTTCCTCAGCCACGTGTTCAACATCACCTGTGTGCACAGTCTTTGGTTGGGTTGTAGAGAGGGTGCTCAGTAAACAAGGATGTTCATTAAACTGCCAGGATCTTCATTAAACCATATTGGCTGTCTGCAAGGACGTTAATTTACCTTTATTGGCTGTTTATTTAGTAAAATATTCAGGATTTCTTTCTGAGCATTTGATTTGAATTTGTGCTGTTTGGAGTAGAAATTGTTTGTTTCCTGTGTTGACTCCTAAAGCTAGTTTAAATTACCCTTTCAGGCTGATCTGGTAACGTTACATTGCAGCCCTGGGTGAAAATAGTCCTAAGATTAAAAACAGAGGGTGGTGTTCTCCTGCTTCTGCAGTGCCTTCCAGTGCCAGGCAGAAGGGAAGGAGGAGAGGTGGGATGTGTGTGAGAACTGGGTGTACTGGTGTGGGTACCAGCCTTCCTCTGGCTGGGGACAGAAAGCATTCTTGGGAGCACACGTGGGGGAAGACTGCAGCTTCCAGACTGACTCCTGGAATGTTAGCTGGAAGTATGGATTTAGCTCAGCCTGATGAGGTGATGGCAGCAGCGTCCTCTGTGCTGTTGGTGAGGGTGCCCCAAAGCCTGTGGGGTAGAGCTGCTGTCTCTGGCTGATCCGTCTCACTGTGCTGCTGCCTGGCTGCTGGATCCCACCCGTGGCCAGAGAGGGAGGAGAGGCACCATCCTTTGGAGCAGTAACTGGCATCTAAATCAGATGCAGAGCTGTGCCCGGGGTAGGCTGGCTGTGGTGGGTGTTGTCTCTAGCCAAAACTCTGTTAAGCCATCCCAGGCAATGGCTGCCTCGGCTTAAATGCCTCTTTTCTGGTATGCCAAATGTACATAAAAAGCAAAACCATACACTTTTTTCCCATCTCTTCTATTTGGAACTGTAGCAGCCAAGTTGAGGATGAGGCTGTTCTTTGCAGTGTTTCTCAGGTGCTCCTGGCTGCAGCTTGGTCCTGTTGCAGGGCTGTTCCCCAGCTGTAATGCCCAGTGTTAAATGTTCATTCCTGTCTCTGGCTGATAAGAAGAACCAGTTACAACCAAAACCAAAGCAATTTTATACTAAAACTCTGTTTTTAACACTGAAGTGAGTCTTGAAAACTAACTCCTTCCTAGTAACAGAGGGAGAAGCAAAGGAAAGAGGACCTGCTTTTAGAAAACCAGATTTTTTTGAGAGATGTTGAAAACATTTAGGCTTTTCCCTGAACCTTTCTCCAGATGCAAAACCTTGCAGAGGAGGGGAATGGGGAGGGAAGTTACTTCTAAGTACTTGAGGTGGTGAAATGGCAGGGTCAGAGCTGGAGTTCATTGGAATGCAGTAATGTTTTGTAGCATGTTAAGGATGTAGGCAAGCAGGGAAAAAATCCTTTGTCTTTTTAATTCTAATTTTTTTCCCCCCACAGGTATAGCCTTTACAGACCTCCCTGTAAGTACACCTATTTTCAGTATTTTAACTAAGGATGCAAACAGAAGGGAGGGGGAAGAGTGTGGGGGTGTGATTTTTTTTCTGTTTGATGGCCTGTTAAAAAAACCATGATAACACACATTACTGAATGATGTGGATGCTCCTTTTTCTGAAACTTCGTAGTCCTGTGACTGGGTTTGTGGGCTACTCACATGCCTCCTCTCATCCCTCACCACCTCTAAGAATATGTTGCTCCTTCTCCTGGAATTAAAGCAAGGATGCAAACTTCATTACAGGTCATTGTCTTCCAAATGCAGCTTCAACTCTGAGGAGGAGTACGTGTGCATAGTTACACTGATGTCTAGCCAGGTCTCACCAAAGCACAGGGGGTCATGCACAAGAAAATATTCCCTCTTTTAGACCTAAGTGTTCCTGGCCAAGGAGGATGTGTTTAGTGAAAAAAGGTAAAACCAGGTCAGGCATACACCAACACATCCACTGCATGCATCACTCATACACAGGACTTCGTGTCCCTAAGGTTGCACTCCTGTCTTTGTTCTTAATAACCCCAAATGAATTTCCTCTGAGAAATTTCTTAGTTTCAATAACTTTTTTAGGCCTCCAAAGTCATCCATTTTCTTGGCTGACTTTCCTGTTGTGTGGAGGAAAGGTTGCTTTGCTTTGTTCTCTACTTCCTGCCAAAAAAATTTATCTTGTTCCTCTAATTTTTGTATTGTGAGAAATAATGGCTAGCACTCCCTGTTCACCTTCCCAATGGAATTTAGGGCTTTACAGATCTCTCCCACATCCCAACTACAGCGTGCATTTAAATTGCAGTTATTTGATTGGCCTTTTCACATCAGCTGTCAGTACAGGGTTGGGGTTTTTTTGTCCTAGGGTCTTTGAACTTGGTTACATTGCAGAATGTAAACCAGAAACTCTTTATGTGGGTTGTTTCACACCAGTTCATTCACTTGGTCCAAGAACAGTTTATTAAAGTACAAGAATATTTTGCCTGTCCATGAAGATTAACCTTTTGGAGTGAGGTCTTGTGACAACCTTGCATCCCCAGCAAGAAGATACTTCTGTGATGTGCCCCTTAGTTTTTGGTGCTGTTTGTTTTCCCTCTGGATATAGATTGCATTAGTAGTCACAGGTTTACCGTATTCCTTTTAATTTTTTCACCACTTTGTCTTCTCATTTGGCTAGACTGCTTCTCCTTCTGCAACAGGAGCAGTCTCCATGTTGAGATAGATAGAGAATTGGTATTTAGGCTCTTGTCAGTCAAAAGCAGCTGTCCAGCACACGTAGCACTGCTTTGTCATTTACAGCTCAAGTGTTGCCGTGGAGCTTCACAGGACAGATTTGGCAGGTTGAAATTCCCTGTCCTGCTTAGCTCAACTTGCATCCTGTTGATCCTGGAGTGCACAGTGATCTGACATAAACATTTAATGTTCATGTGTAAGCTGTCCACCTCTGTGCTGAGTCTCTGTTAGGCACAGGGGATGAGCAGCTGGGGAAGCAGAGCAGAAGGAAGGGTGTTTGCTGCAGTGAGGTCTTGCAGTGCTGCTGAGATCAAGCTCAAAACTCCTGAGCCCCTGGCATCTCCCTGTCCTGCTGTTTCTTGATCTAGTTGGATCATCCTCCCAGGATCTCAGGCTTGTTTGTCTGTGTGTCTTGTGCAGAGGAGATGTTTAAGTGTGAAACTGGGAGAAGATCTGGCCAGGGTGGGTTTTGGCAGATGCCTTGTGGTGGAGTCTCCAGTGGTTAAATGGTGTGTAAAAGGTCTCTTGTGCCTTTTACCAGCCAGTTTGCTGAGCTGTTTTCTGGAGAAATCCCCTTCTGGCTTTTACAGCAGCAGCTAATCCATAACACTCTTCTTGTGGGCCAGGAAGGAGAACAGCTGATGCCTTGTAGGCCTCCTACTATTGAGAATTGTCCTTCAAGAGATAATTCCTCTCTAAAAAGAGGAGGAGAGAAGCTTGACTGGGTCTTTTCTCCCCTTAACCGTGGATGTTAGCAAGGGTGGGAGCCTTCTGCCTCCATGTGGATCTAGGACATTCCTCTGCATATGCTAAACCACTCTGCTGCTCTGCTGGCAGCTTAGGATGCCTGCACCTGACTTGAACATTCCCTTTTCCAATATCCTTCTCTTGGATTACTGCCTTCTTCCTTCACCCTTGCAGATACCAATGTATTCCATGTGCTCTTTTTGCTCCCTTGGTACATGGATTATTGGTTGTTCCAAACAGTTGAGGTTAGTGCCTTTCCTAAAGAAGGGGATGCCAAACCCAAGATAGACTTTGGTTTAAATATAATGAATATTGTCAGAGATTGTAGAAGTCTTGAGGCAGTAGAGAATACAAAGTTGATCACTTGCAGGTGATGTTTTTCATTTATGATAGCTCTCTGATCCAGGTTCAAACACAATATGCAGTCATTATAAGGTAAAAAAGAGAAAATATCCATTATAGGAAAGAGATGGAATGTAATCCATGTTCTTCACCTGCTAAAGCTGCAGTTCTAACAATTTAACTGCAAACAGGAGTGGGAACAGCAAACTTACCTGAGTGACCCTTGAAGTGCTCTGGTTTGAGCAGCTCCACATGGATTTTTTGGCTCTGATCCATTCCTCATTACTCACCCCTCCAGGAGGGCTTTAAGGGAGAGCTTTTCCTTGTGTTACAGCCTAAGGGATGTTGAAGCTGACTGGTAACACACATCTGTGAGAAGCTTGGCCAGTAAGCCCCATTACTTCTATGCTTTTTAAGATTAAATTTCAGGGTTGGCTTGTCAGTGAGATTACACAAGGAATTAAATTGACCCTTCAAAACATTGCTAGATTAGAAATAATTTCCTTGAAGTGCTTGCTCCAAAATTCCCCTTTCAGAGGCAAATGGTGAAGACAGTATTTTGCAAAATTCACAAGGAAGTTGAAATGGATACTTTAATTTGAAAACCAGAGACACACATGTTGAAACATACTTGCTTTGGCTTGTTTCAGTTTCCTATAAAGGGTGTTTTCATTTGTACAAAAATACTGTGATAGGAAAAACCACATTTTGGCTTAGCACAGCCTGAAGTTAAAACCAAAATAACTGCTGGAAATAGGAGTGAATTCCCACAGAGGGAGTTTCTTTTCTTTCTTTCTTTTTTTTTTTTTTTTTTTTTGGCCAATTTAAGTCAGTGCTCAGGTCTAACTCTTATTTACACAAGCCTGGAGGATCAGGTCTATCCTGCCCAGAGGTTTGAAGGAACAATAGGAGATGAAAAACACCCAGAAGAGCTCAGGGTGGGATTGTAGGAGTGCAAAGGGACGAGGGGCTTAAAAAACAGGTCAAGATGAACAAGGGGGTTGTGAGCAACTGGCCTCCAACATCAGGGCGAGAGGTGGGCCAGATGTCACAGGGAAGGTGTTCCTGGAGAACTTGGCAGGAAAAGCACTTGGGTCAGTGGGTTCTGGGGTCATGTCTGCCTACATCTGGCAGGGTGCTGGAGATACGTGTAGTTCCCAACAGCCGCTAACCAGAGAGAACACAGCCCACATGTACAAAATGGAATTTTAACTCAGAGATGATTTGAGAGACGTAGAGGGTAGGCAGCTTCTGCTCAAAGATGAACTTAGCCAAAAGTGATTGAAAAATACATGACATCTTGTAAATTGGGGGAGGGGGGTTTTGCTTCCAAGTATTTTGGATGTCTGATTCCAGGCTGTGGAAGCCCTTGAGTTTAAGATACCAAGAAGATAATAAAAAGACTGAAGTATGGACTGTGGAAAATATCTGATCCCTCATTAGAGATATATCCTTGTCAGCCAGTTTTGAAAGAATGGAGGCATTTCCCTCTGGCTCTTCCTTTATCATGCTGTATTTACTTTGCACATCTCTAACCTAGAGACTTCCTTGGTGTGAGAACAGGAAAGGAGGAGGTGTGGTGAGTAAGCAGCAATGCAGTCATCCTGATCTCTGTTTTCAATTTCCAGCTTGTATTTATAGATTCATTTCTTTCCTTTGTTTTTTGAGGTATGATAATTTCAAAGGTAGAGGAGGTTGGTCAGGATTTTACCCAGTTCAGTTTTGAAAACTCTCCGAGAACAGAGAGGCTGCAGTTCCTCTTGGAACCTGTTCCAGGCCTAGATCATTCTTATCAGGAAAGATTTCTTCCATATGTCTCATCAGGTACTCCTGGCTGCAGCTCGTGCCCCTTGCCCGTTCACTGAACACCTTTGAGAACAATCTGTCTCCATCTATTTTATCACTTCCCCCTTAGGAGTGGAACACTTGCAGTTAGATTTTCCTTTTTGCCTCCCATCCCAAAGCTAATTCCCTCAGCCTCTCCATGTATGCCATGCACTCCAGCCCTCTGACCATCTTAGCAGAACTCCTCTGGACCCTATTTGGGAATGTCCCATCTTGTCCTGGGGATGTGGATGAGGAAGCAGGGAGTTGAGTACATCCTGCAGGTGAAGCCACCCCAGTGGAAGCAGAGGAGCGATCACTTCCTGCTGGCTCCACTTTTGCCACTGATTAGGATTAGGCTGAGCTCTACCTCATAACAAGGATTTTACCTTTAGTAAAAATTAAAACCCACAACTACAGTAGGTCTCAAGGGGTCGTCAATGACATTGCCCATGTTTCAGGTCTCTGCAACAGTGAAGAATAATTTGAAGACATTTTCCAGATAATTGTAGGAAAGCCCATGTGTCTTGCTGTAGAGGAGGAAAGAGTCATCCTAGGTTTCTGATTGGACTTAAGGAGAGAGGTCTGCCCCTCTCCTGTTCTAATATGTGATATGGGTTCAGCCCTGAGCAAGGCATCACAGCCAGGCACGTTCCAGACTTCAATTCCATCCCTGTGCCTTGCCCAGTGTCCAGTTTCTGGCTGGGTCAGTCTCCACTGTTCTAGAGCAAAGTGGAAAAATTCCAACACCAAACAGTCCCTGAGTGGCATGAGAGAGATTTCTTCCCCCACCCTGCAGGCTCTCAGCACATGCTGTGAAGTAGAGAATTAGTGAAATTTATGTCTGTTTTGCAGACATAAAAGTAATTTGTGCTGCACAGAAGTATCTTGACAGTGAATGAAACATGCTCTTGAAAAATGTGATCAGAGTGATGAGAGCCAGGCACCCCTGTGCCTTTTCTGATGCTGTTTCTCTTTTCCCAACATTTAAGTGGGCTCAGGGATTCAATTTGTATCTATAACCTTATTCTTAAAATAGCATGAATTCACAGAACTTCTGATAGACTTTGAACACCTATTTTCAATTAGACCATCCTTGGAAGCTGAATTATTGGCTGAATTTTAGAGGCATTTTCATGCTGGTAACCTTTTTATTTTCCCCGTGTTCTGGTGATGAGTCAAAGCTTCCATTTGGATCCATAGATTTATTCTTAAAATGAAATTCATCTATTAGTAGTGTAATTTCTTGTGTGGATGTCTTGGGATCTTGGGATCATCAAAGACCTAACCTCAGAGCTCCACCACTGCCTGTTCCCTTTTCATCAGAGATGAAAAATACTTAGATAACAATTTCCAAGGAGTGAAAGAGTTCAGTGTAAACAGGAGGGAATACATAGATCCATTGATTGAGATGACCCACCTTTCAATAATAATAATAATTATTATTATTACTATTATTGTTGTTATTATTATTGCTATTACTATTGCTGTTGTTGTTACTGTATTATCTGCTGGCTCTTGAAGCTTGGTAAAAATTTCAGAAAACTAATCCAGAAGTGGCCATCCACAGACAGCAGTCATGGCCTCCATCACAGGCTGCTGGGGGATTGAACCCATTGTTCTGGTTTGATGCAATAACTTTTCATAAATGCACAACAAGTCACAGGATTCCCTGAGAAGTACCCAAAGGGCTGTTGCCTCTTCCAATTCCATTATATTTACTTCAGTTTAAAGAGCAGCTCTTTGGTTTTACCAAACCGAGTAACTGGAACTAGAAGGAGAAAGCTGTGTTTAATACAGGTTTCTTTTTCTTCCTTCCCAGTCAAACCTCTACCCTACAGTGGGTCTCCAGACTCCAGGAGAGATCGTGGATGCCAACTTTGGGCAGCAGCCCTTTGTGTTTGACATCGAGGACTACATGAGGGAGTGGAGGGCGAAGATCCAGAGCACCATTAAGCGGTTTCCCATAGGAGACAGGCTGGGAGAGTGGCAAGCCATGCTGCAGAAGTAAGTCACTGCCTTGGTGTCCAGCTTCTTCCATTTTGTTAGGCTTTAAATACTTCTTAAATGCTAATTCATGCTGTCTTATGGCTAAAATTGCCACTCAGTGCATTTTGCTTGAATTGTTTTACCCTCTGTTTTGTTGTTTAAGAGTCTTTCCTGTGTAGATTGCTGCTGTTTCAAATGTGAAAGATATGGGAGAAGTTTTCAGCCAAAGATTGCATGAAAGCTTGTAGGAATGGAAGAACACACATTTTGAGGTGATGCACTGGGGGAGGGGAGAAGACACCATAAAAACTCCTAACCTAGGGGAAAAGCCAGTATGTAAGTCAGCTGAATTCAGAAATGAAAGAGGAAGAAATAGCCTAAACCAAAGGCTTCCAAACCTAACTGAAAGCACAATTATGACATTTTATAAATTTATGAATATTGAAAGCACTTCCCATTGCAGAAAGGATTGAGTGGAACTTGATGAGAACAGTTGGCAGGAGTTGTCAGAGGTCAGGAGTGTTATTGATGCTGTTATTTGCCTGCTTCCAGACTCCTTCCAAAATGGGACTAAATTAGAGAGCCAGGACCTCCCCTAACAAGAGCTGTTGATTCTGCTGCAATGGGACCAATTTATCCCTGTATTTGTTCCTTGTGTTCTTGAGCATTTTTTCTTCTGATGTGCACGGTGGAGTTGTCAGGGTCACCACTCTGGAGTTCCTCCTATAGAGCTCTTGGGCAGAAGCACTTGTTTTTAAAACAACTTTAAAAATGACACACCTGCTTACAATGTTATGCCTCAAAATGATTGCTGACTCATAAAATACTTCTTTCTTGTACTGAAAGTAGCCAAGTTGAGTGTGTGCTTTGAACTGTGACTTGATCAGATCAGTGCCAACTTCATCATGAGAAGCCTGTTTTGAGATTCATCGTGAGAAGCTTTGAAATCCTTTGCTGGCGTTTCAGATTTTGTTAAAATCCAGTGAGCATTAAGATTGAGTCACTGTGTCCTGGGAAGGCACAAGTGCATTAGAAATGGTCTGTTCAGGAAGACGTTTTTGTTGTGTTTGTTTTCTGACAGTGATACTCCTCCTTCCCCCAAGATTTTTTGAAAATGCAACTTCAAAGTGTGTTAATGTTTTTAAAATTAATGCTGACAGTCACTAGATTAAAGTATCTGTGAATGTGCTGAATTCATAAGGAGTTGAACTACTAGAGATATAATTGCTGGCAAATAAGTGATGGAAGAAATTCAGGACCAGAATTTTTTCTTCTTTTTTACATCTACTTGAAAGCCATGAACCTCTCTGAGGTTCACATTTGTGTCTATAAAGGATGTCACTGGCAGTAACACAGTACTGAGCCCTTACAAGTGACCCTTGGACAACAGTCATTAAATAAACAAATACTGTGTATACATTGGGATTCTTAGTATTTTAATTTTTTTCCACTCTGTAAAGTGAATTTAGAGCCTCCCTCCTGTTTGCAGAGGACCAGGTGCCTGTCTTGTAAATATACACAGTTTGGACCCAGGAACAGCACCTTGGTTATGTTCTAAGCAAGCTGAGTTTCTCACTGAAATTGCAACTTCTGTTGTGTTGATTTCTTTTTTCTCCAGTGTGATGACTCTGTTTCACCAGAGCCTCATCATCTCCTTGTATTTTCTGTTTTTCTAGCATGGTTTCATCGTATTTGGTGCACCATGGGTACTGTTCAACAGCAACTGCCTTTGCCAGAGTCACAGACACCACAATCCAGGAAGAACAGACCTCAATAAAGAATAGACAAAGTAAGTCTCTCGGGTAGTCATTCCTCAAGTGTGTTCCCTTTGGGACTCTGCAGAGGAGTGAATGCTGTGGAAGTTACTCCATGAGAGTACAAAGCTGTCTACAGCACACTGCTGACCCTGGAGTAGGGCTTGGGAACCTCTGCTGGGAGCACTTTTCCCATCATCACTGCTCCCTCTCCACCCTCTGCCATCTTTGCCTGGAGAAATGCCCTGTTCTTTCCTGTCCCTCTCTGCTCTGCTTGCCCTTTACCTGAGCTGAGATCACTGTGCCCCAGAGATCCCTGTGGATTTGAGTTCTTCACTGCAGGCTGTTGCAGCAGGGGCAGTTCCACTAGCCTGGGCACAGGGACTCGGACACATCTGTTAAGTTTCATTGCAGCTCCCAGAGTTAAGGACTCTTCCAGTCCCTCTGCACATTGTGATTTCAGGTAATGTGTACATGCTGAGGGGTTTTCAAACTCACAGCCAACAGGTTCAGCTCACACTGAGTGAAGAATTGGTATTCTGTGTCTGGTTTGGTTGCTGCTGTTTGCTCCCAAGTGGCTCGTCTCTCAGTTGGTAGGGCTGTCAGCACTTTGGATCCTGCAGAATGAGGCTTGCAGCTTTCTCCTGCTGTACCTGTTTTTTTAAGCTTCTGTATTCACCGGCTCAGCCTGCAGAGTGGCAGAACGTTGGTGTGTTTTCTGCATTCTCCTGGCTGTTGAATACAGGCCACATCCCTGTACATTTACCTTCCCTTTGTGAACTGTTTCTTGTATGACTGTTACGTATCAGAGCATTGTGCCCCTTTGTGGCTCGCTCTCCGTACATTGCGTGTGCTTAGCCAGCAGTCGGGTTCATTTGGGGACTCTGCTTTTAAATAACTTGCAGTTGCTGCCTGTTAGTGCTGATGGGCTTTGTGCTTTCCAGGTCATGCGTTATGCAACCCTGACCCCAGCCAGTGTTCCCAGTGGTGTGGGTTTAAGTGGCAGAGCCTGACGGGAGGCACACGAGACGATGCGGGCTCGTTTGTCTGAGGACAGGTGACAAGGCAGATGGAGGGAAGGAATACAGAGCCCCGAAGTTGGGGCTTGAATAAAAGGTGTGAGGAAAACACAGATGGGAAAACAAAAAGAGGGGGAAATATAAAAGGGAATGACATCTGTGAGAGTTGCCAAACAAGGCAAAGCAGAGCTGTCAAAAGCAGCGAGACGAGAAAATGGACGTGCAAGAGAGTGAAATGAGAGCTCTTGTGTTGGTGTGAGAGCCATGGCTTTGGTTCCAGATTTCAACTACAGTAACAACCAGATAGACACTGAGAAGTGGGAGACAAGACAAGTCGCTGCAGTTTGTTACTGGGATTGTTAATGAAGATTTACCAGGCTGGGCTTCCAACTGCTCCAACACTTTGCAAAAGCCACCACCTGTTGTTATCAGAGGATCTGCTTGCAAAGCACCTCACAGGCCATTCCAAACCTTCCCTCTGCTGTTTATAAGGAGTGCTGGAAAAACAATGCAGTTTTAGTTTTAAATACGTTTAATTTTTATCTGGTAAGTACACTTAGAAAAAAGAAATATGAGTTGCTGTAGATCAGCAGCTTCTCTGAGCTTTCAGGGATCTTGAGTTGAGTCTTGCACTTGTGTCTTCTGACCCACTGAAGGAACATACATGGGACATGAACACTCAGCATGATGAGTGTCTTCTGCCTTGTATCTTTGCACCTCCTAGAAGTGTACAGCTCGTTGAGCTGTTTCTAGCTTAGTCAATAGCTGGTTCTCAGAGCTAGTTTGGCTTATTGTAGCGTTACTTCTCTGGGAATTGAGTTGGACTTGAAGGAACACAGTTTTGTTGATACAATTACTCCTGCTTAGAGATAGGAATATTGGGGAAGCAGTACTGTGCTGTGATTTAAGCCCACAGACCCTCTGAGAATACTCCGTTTATCTCATGCTCAATTGTACATACACTTCTAAGCATGAACCAGGCAGAGAATGTAGTATGAGGGTGACCTAGGAACTTGCCCTCTGAAACTGTCACTTTCCCAGCAGTCTTCTCATTTCCATCCAGCTGTTGTGTCCTGCTTTCGTTTCCGTTGCTGCAGAGCTCTGTGACTAAAGGACTAAACTCTCAGAGCAGCCCATCCCAACCCACGTACTTCGTCCTTCAGATCCTTCTACTCCTGAAGGTTTTTTGCTACTACCAGATCCTTCCTCATTTTCACAGGGTTTCCCTCACTCTAATCCATAATAAACCAAATGTGGTCTCCAGTTCTCCCAAGCCATTGTGCAAGGTGGTAGTGGGGAGCTGGGTGGAATACATGAGACAGCTCTTCTGGCTGTTCCTGTGGGCTGGTCCTGTGTGTCACTAAGTCTCCTTTTGCTTTCAGGAATACAGAAGCTAGTATTAGCAGGCAGAGTGGGAGAGGCTATAGAAGCCACCCAGCAGCTCTATCCTGGCCTCCTAGAACATAACCCCAACCTGCTCTTCATGTTAAAGTAAGTATGAAAAGCTTTATGCTCCCTAATGCTGAAATGTGTAAACAAAGGAGGGAAGAAGAGCCTGTCCAAACATCCAGTCTGGCTGCACACCTTGCTCTGAATTTAAACTGTGTGAGATCCCTTTGGGAGTCCTTTGCACACTGCTTGTAGCAATGTAGACATAGCCCTTTTGTTGCTGCTCAGACCCAGTGTGGCTTTGCCTCATGATGTCAGGCATAGGTGGGTGAATTTTAGTTCTGCTGACTGCCAGAAATTCCTTCAGAGGAGTTTCTTTACTGGTCTTGTGGAGATCTTGCAGCGCTGGAGCAGTGGCAGTCACTGTGAAGGTTCCTAGAAAGGCAGATGTATGGAAAAGGCTGTCTGGGGTAGAGACTAAAGGAAAAAGTGTCCCAGTTTTCCCAGCTGTACAGAGTGGCTCTCCCCAGACTTCTGGGACATATGAGGACAATTCCCAGTAAAGCTAAATGAGGAGCTGTCCTCACTGTCGCTGTGGATATTGCATTTTTTACTCTTTCTTCTCTATTTTCCATTGGCCACCAGTATTTTTAGGTTGATGGAGTAGTGAAGGAATGACAGTGTTTGACAGATTTAGTATCTTCTTCCTGAAAAAAACCCTCCACAATTGAATTTTGGAGTACCTGCAGAGGAGCAGGAGGTGAAAGCTGCAAAGGAACAGTTTTTTCTTAGCACAGTGGAATTAAACTTGCTTTTTTTGGGAATGCCTCGACATCCATTAACATCAAAGGTGACGTTTCTGAACTCCTTCCTCTATGGCATCATCAGAGCACTCACTATACAAAGGCATCAGGAGACTGAAATGTCTTTTTGAAAGTTTCTAGGACTCCCCCACTGGGGAGCTGGGGCAGGCTCAGAGCAGAGCATCCTGGCTGTCACGCACCCTTTTCTCCCTCTTGCCTCCCATGAAACCAGGTGCCGGCAGTTTGTGGAGATGGTGAATGGCACCGACAGTGAAGTGCGTTGTTTCAGTGCCCGCAGCCCCAGATCCCAGGACAGCTACCCCGGCTCCCCCAGCTTAAGTCCTAGACACGGATCAAGCAACTCACACGTTCACAGTACTGGTAAGTGTGTCCTGTGTCCCAGGTGAGCAGAGCAGATGTCAAAGGTGGGCTTGGTTCTGTGTAACATTACCTGCTGCTTTCCATGTGTTATTCTCTGAAATGCTCCTTTCCTTTCCTTCCCCAGCTGAGGGGATGTTCTCTTACCATGGGTGTCTCTGCACTGTCACGGAATTGGCTTTGCATTATTTTCCACAATTGTCTGCAGAGCAGGTTTATTTCAGGATAAGGAAGCTTTTGAAGGCAGTCTTCTACTGCAGCCACCTGTGACTCAGTGTTTCACTGATGGAGTGCTGAGAGGAGGTCTGGAGAGCAAAGCCTGTTTTCTGTACCTTGGAGTCTGCAAAATAATTGCTTTCCAGAAAGAACTGAGCAGAAGCTGCATTACCAATGGAGCAAAAGGTCAGGGGGATGCATTGCACAAAACTTCTCCCTACCCCATGGACTTGACCTTTACCAAGCTCTAAACATGTGAGAAGCGAACAGTTCTGTTCCAGTAAAACCCAGCTCTGGGAGCATCAACTCTTTGGAGTTTGGGAAATTAAACTTTAGGATTTGAACTGGAAAGAACAAGATAAATGAGGACACCTAAGATATCTTCCCTAGGTAATTACTGACTGCAGCTTTGGAGCTGGAGTGAGCCAGGAAGAATGACCTGCAGAGCCCTTGGAAACAGGCTGAGCTGCTTCACTGAGCTGTGAGCTGCTCACGGCCATCTGAGTGTTTTGGGTTGGTATTCCCACTGCTGCACGTGACAAACTGTGGACAGGCAAATATTTAAGGAAAAGGAAGACAATTACTTGAATACTTCCAAGCTGTCACTCACCTTTCCAAGCCAGTATGAGTATTTTCCTCTGCTGTGTTGTGAGAAGCCCTGGGTGTGTTTCTCTGACTAGATAGTCAGAACGATCCCATCAGTCCATAAAAGCTCTTGGTAATACTCATGTCTACATCTGCACCTGCAGTGCAAGGCAGCATTTACACATATTTGTCTGTACACATGGACATCACCTTCCACAGTTCTCATTCAGACCTTGTTCTTTCAAAAGAGTGGTAATTTAATCAGAGCGTATTTCAGAGATGAAGCAGAACTGCTGTGAACAGGCTACTGTATCTTTGTCATTAAAAGGCCCAAAACAGCCCATTTGAATCTTTGTGTTGCTGTGATAGAAAATAGAAATACATTCCCTGCTGTAAACATAATTGTGGCATCAGCTGATCAATTTGGATATGTCACCATCCCTTCTGGAGGAACAGCCATGCCAGGTCACATCATTTAGCCAAGGTCCTGTGATCAATACTGGTTGCCTAGGGAAGAATATATGCAGAAGACAAGCCCATAGTGAGGCTTTTCCAAAATACTATTTGAGCCATAAATGATTTTCTGTTGCCTTGCTATTAAATAGCCCCCATCAGTTCTGAATCCATATAAAAGTTGTGGTAATGAACAGACATTTGTGTCCTGTGTCAGTGTGTTCTGCAGCTTGATAAGCACCTTTTGTGGAGGAGCAGGTGCAAGAACGAGGAAGGTTAGCTTGTGCTCATTAAGAGGATTGCTATTATTTGCTGAGTGTTGTGTGAATCAAGTACATCCCTAACTTTAGGTAGGTTGTGGAAAGCCTGGGCAGTTCTGCTTAGCAGTAATTTCTGTACTTGTGAACTTTTTCTGCCAATCTCTAATTTACAGCCCATTTTTAGAACTTCATGAAGCTCAGATGTTGCTGGTGAGCAGTGGGGTTCCTTTCGTATTCATTTGTGTCTTCTCTAAACCCCATTGAATTTAAGAATGATGAACCATAATTTAAGATCTGCAGTCTTGTTTTGCTTTCTTCCTTTGGGGCCTGCTGTCTTGCTAAATTGTTGGCTTCACAACAGAGTGATATTGTCAGTCTGGTCTCATTTTTCTTTCTTCTTGGTTTTCAGGAGCAGATAGTCCAACCTGTAGCAATGGAGTCATGTCCACGAAAAGCAAACAGAGTCACAGTAAATACCCAACACTGAGTTCATCATCTTCATCTTCCTCCTCCTCTTCCCCTTCATCTGTGAACTACTCTGAGTCCAATTCTACAGATTCTACCAAATCTCAGCAGCACAGTAGTACAAGTAATCAAGAAACCAGGTATTGTTTTTCCTCTGGAGCCACCTGAGGCGGGTGGGATGGTGGGAAAAGTCTCAGTCTGCTTTCTAGGGAGCCAGAAGGGCATCTGTCCTGCCCTTTTGAACAATATTTGCTATCTACAAGGGCACTACTATTCCCAGCAGACACAAACCTGTTCTGGCTCCCCTGCTGTGGCTCAGGCTTTCAGGTTCATCTCATAAGGAATATTATGATGCTCTTGTTTCAGGCACCAAGCTGTCCCATTACACTGATGCCACTGGAGCCCAATGTGATAGTTTGCCCAGAAGCTTTCCCAGTCCGCCTGGTGCTGTTTCTGCTGCCTCAGCCAGGCACTTGTTCCTGCTGAGCAGCTTTCCTGCCCTGTACTGGGTGAGGCAGCAGCTCAGGCCACTACTGGCTTGGTGCATTGCCCTCTTGTGTAATTTCCTTGGGCTGCCTGTTGCCCTGTTCCTTCCAGGTGAGCCTGAGCCAGCAGTAATTTGTTTCATGCTGTGACAGCAGGTCAGACTGAGCCTCCCTTCTCCAAGAAGCCACAGGTGATCCAGCAGTTCAGTGCAGTCACTGCTGCCTTTGCTGGAGTGTGGAGCAGAGTGAGCTGTGGTGAAAACTGAGCTTCCTTTGGACTCACTCTCCACACTGCTATTGCAGGGCTGTCTCAGGCCCTGCTGGTGTAGAGGGTGTCACTGTGATTAAAATAATCTCTTGCTAATTGCAGCTGGCACTCATCCTTCGAGTGCTGTGCTGAGCACAGCTTGCAGGACAGTTTGTAGGCTCAGTTGTGACCTCTGGAGAGCCACCTAGCATGTAACTGAGTGAGAAGCACTTGTTCAGACTCAATTTACCAGAATCATTTAATGATGCTGGATTTGTCATTCTTTTTTTTAAATGTAGAGCACAAGTTCCAGTGAGATTTTCTCATAATTTCAGTTAATCAGCAGTTAATCAGCAGTCTCAGCATGCTGTCTTGGACATTTAAGTGTTCAGTAGTGCACTATTTGCAGGGATTGGGGATGTATCATAGCCAAGATTCCCCTCCTGTGCAGTCTCTGAGTGGGTTATCTGTTATCTGGCTGCTGTTTGCTGTGCCAGGGATCACCACGTCCTGAAGGGAAAATGCAAAGCACTCTGCACCTGGAATTATGACAGGCACTTAGGGAACAGAAACCTGCTTCATAAATTGTCTTCAGAAGCCTGCAGCAATTTTTGTTGCACTGACTTGGACCATCTGGCTCCCTGTAGTCCCACAGGCACCTTGTCCAGTGTGCTGGCCATTGCTGGGCACTGTTTGGCACATAAACTCTTCATTTCTTCCCTTTTTAATTTAGACATCTGACCTTTCTTCCCTCCCCTCACCTCAGTGACAGCGAGATGGAAATGGAGGCTGAGCATTACCCCAACGGAGTCCTGGAAAATTCATCCACCAGGATAATGAATGGCACCTACAAACACGAAGAGATCCTGCAGACGGATGAGTCCAGCATGGGTAGGTCCTCAGAGGCAGGAGGGGTAAAGGGAAATAGAAGGAGCTGGTGTCAAGAGTTAAAACTGTGGTTGGATTGTGGGGAAAAAGCATGTACTTTGGGCTGCTTTCCCCACCCAGTGAATGAAGTGCCTGCTTCATGGGGAAAATTAAAATTAATATGTGCTAGAACTAAAACTAGGTCTGGCTTTTCATACTCACAGCAGTGAGTATTGCTGTGATATTTTGGAGCAGGGAAAGCAATAGGAGTCAAAGGTTTGTTCCGTGCTGGTCATGAAATTGAGCTCAGAGCAGTCCTGGCAGAAGTGCCTGCTGGAGAGCTGAGCTGGGCTGTGCCAGGCTGGGGCTGTCCAGCTGCAGAGTGGCCTCAGCACAGCTGGCCAGCCATGACTGTCTTGTTTGTGGGTGCTTTAGCCAGGAGGGAGCAGATGAATCAGCTACACTACCTCTTAAACTGATTCCTCCAGTTATAATGGCTCTTGTGGCCACTAATATTGGGAAACTGGTGGTGTTGGCATCTCTGACTGAAAGTTCTCTGAGTCCAGGATTTGTTAGACCAGGGGTTTCTGAGTTATATACGCTGTGTTACACGCATGAAGGAGTAACAAACTGGAGTTGCAAGCTCCCAGGATTTTATCAGGAGACTTGATTTCTAGGTAGTCCTCAGGCATTAAACAGAGCTCAAATCTTCCCTGTATCTAACAGGCACTATGACAAACCCACTACTGGCTGTTGTAGAGCAGGGATCACAAAAAGCTGCCACTGGGATAAACTTAGGGCAGGAAGCAACTACCTGCTCCAAAGGGGAAGGAATCTGTGGGTATCATGACACACAGTGGGCATTGGTGGGGAATGCAAGATGATTGTTCCTTCTCCACTGCTTCTCCTTAGAAGACAGCTGCCCCCAGAGGCAGCTCTGTGGAGGGAACCACGCTGCCACAGAGAGAATGATCCAGTTTGGACGGGAGCTGCAGATCCTGAGCGAGCAGCTTTGCAGAGAATATGGGAAGAACACCATGCACAAAAAGATGCTTCAGGTAAGCTTGGGCCTTGTGCTGCATTGCAGCAATTCTCTGGGCCAGGTCTGGGGTTGGGGGTTCCCTTGCAGACACATGGGTAGCCCCCACTTCTGCACATGCTGGGCAAGAAGGGACCTACGTGGGGATCAGAGATCAAAACATGAATGAAGAGCATCTATATCCCATTCTCAGCACAAGAGAGAAGAAATACAGCTCCTGCCTGGCTTCCTGGAGCAACTGCGTGCTCTTCTTCTCTCCAGGTGACACTCTACCTGCCTTCCCGTGCTGGCTCCCCTGCCAGGTGGAGGGGGCACCCTCTTTAATCCACTGTCTTGATGGCCCACTGTGGTCCCTTGCTGCCAAGAAGAAAAGGGCCATTTCTTTCCAGGAGGTAGGCACCTGTCACTGTGGCGATGGCAGGAGGTGCCCCGGCTGGACTTGGTGGTTTTCCCGTGTGTTTGCAGCCCTGCCTGACCTCACTGTGCCTTTCTGTTCTCTCACAGGACGCCTTTAGCTTGTTAGCTTACTCAGACCCTTGGAACTGCCCCGTTGGCCAACAGCTGGACCCGATCCAGAGGGAACCTGTGTGTGCTGCTCTCAATAGTGCTATTTTGGGTAAGATCTGGTTCCTGTGGGAGTGTTCCCCCAGACATACCTGCTGTCAAGGGCTGTCCTGTGGCAGGCAAGCCTGTGAGTGTAAGGGAAAGTTCAGAAATACTTGTGGTTAGCTTTGGCCTTTCTTTCTGTTGCTGGGGACTGTCAGGGCAGTAATGCAGGAAGGGGAGTAGGAGGGAAGCCTGCAGAGAACAGATCCCCTGATACACTCTACTTTTGACTCCCTCTTCCTTGCATCTTCCTCAATGCTGCTCCCAAGGGTGCTCCTCAGGATTTTCCTCCCCAGTTTACTGAAGAGGCCAAGATCTCTTTGATGCATTTCCCACCCCTCTCCCTTCATGCTCTGAACCCACCTGAATCATTTTGTGGATTTTACCAGGGCTCTTTTCCATGCTGTATGGATTAGCAGAGTTCAGCCCTGGTATCATCCTACTTTCTAGGAGGGAATGCAGTTGTTCTGTTGCAGCATCTCATAAGTGAAACTGTTTTCCATAGTGTTGGCTCTAAAGCATGGCAGAACCATAATTCCAGTTACTTTTGAGTTCATGCTGAACATGCAGAGTTAAATACAGGCAGGGTGTATCTTCTCTGTGAGCATTTCCTCTGTGTTCCCATCATTGCTGTGCCTGCTAGAGTGCAGAGAGCCTGGCTGCCTGCAGCCCAGTGTCAGAATCAGACAAGCCCTGTTGCTCTTTCCCTTATGGACTTAACTGTGCTGAGAGATCTCGTTATAGGTTCATTTTCTTTAGCTAGCAAGGCAGCTCCCCTCTTTCTGATGAGCTTTGCTCTTCGTGTCAGCAGGATGCCAGTTTGCAAGAAAGGGATTGATTTGTTCTAGGCAGGACCCTTGCTCCTGTCTGCAGACCATGCCCATGCTCTCTCACTGCTCAGGTAACTCTGCAGGACACTCCCCAGTCTGGATTAGCTCAGTCCATCCACAGGGGTCAAATACTGTCCACTGAACAACTTCTGTGTCCCAGAAACCCATACTTGGCTCCTCTGCACTGGGCTCACTGTGCCCAGGCGGATTTCCTATGGGGTCTCCGCATCTCACACTGAATGTTCCAGAAGGAGATTTAGAGATTATCTTCTGGGGAAAGGAACAACTTGATGGACAAGCCCATGAGGGCTCCTATTCTGACTGAGTAGAGGAAGAGAAATTGCATGTTTTGAGAAGGAGAGTCCCTTCCCCTGACAGTCAGCAGTTGTTTGTCCAGTGCTTGAGGAGCATGGACAAGTTGCTGAGGGCTGTCACCAGGGAGACCTGGTGTCTGGACATGCTTCATCACACAGGTTACCAGACACTTTGTCTACCTCAGCTGAGGTTGCCTCAGAAAACATGCCACTGTAAAAGACGTGGTGATGAGGAAGTGGGTTGGTCCAGAGCTGGGGCTGCTGTGCAGCCTTGCACAAGTGGGAGAGATGGAAAGGTTGCTTCTCACTTGAGGCCGGATTCTCCCGCCTTTCCTTATTCCTCCATGCTTTGATCTCTCATGTTTTGAGGGTTTTCTGGCAGACACCATCAGCAGGAGCTTCGTGGCCTTTTTGTTGCTCTGGCCACCACAGCAGCACTTTCTCAAAGGCCCTGCTGAGCTGTGGGTTATGTCATGGGTGGTGGGGTGTGTGGAGCAGCAGCAGCACAGAGCTGGCAGTATTTGGGAGCAGCTTCCTTCCAGAGCCAGCACCTTCTGCCAGGGATCTGGGCTCAGTGCCCAGTTGAGATGGAGAGAGGCCTGAGAGCAGGTGAGCCAGCACCAGCCAGAACACCTCTTCTAAGCAGCTCTCTTTCTTTGCCCCCACAGAATCTCAGAACCTGCCAAAGCAGCCCCCGCTGATGCTCGCCCTGGGCCAGGCCTCGGAGTGTCTGCGGCTCATGGCTCGCGTGGGCCTGGGCTCCTGCTCCTTTGCCAGAGTAGACGACTATTTGCACTGACCACCCGAGCGGGACGGAGCTGACGGCGTGGAGTGCTGCCCTTCACCCTCCGTTGCTGCCACTCTGCACCACCACCTCCTTCGATAGCCTGACCTCCCTGCCACCGACACCCCTCTAGCACACACACACTGCCTGTGCAAGGATTGAGTGAGTCCCTCACTGTGTGGCTATTCCTGACCCCAGGAAGACTGGCAGACCTGACCCGTCTCCCCGCCGTTGCTGCGGCTCCAGCGGCACTCAGTATTTCGCTGGTTATTCTAATGTAGCGCCTTCTGACGTAGGGATTTTTCTCTTTGTTTTGATTTGAGTTGTTTCTCATGGTTCCACCAATATTTTATCTGGAGAGTTTTGCTGAGCTGGTTTATGCTGATTAACTGAGGAAGCTCATCAAGTTGGTGACAGCTTGTTCTTTTCTTCCCTTCTCCCTCCATCGTGCACATACAGCATCATCCGTGCTAGTAATCCGAACTCTTCTCACAGTGGCAGTTCAGAGGGATTTTTTTTTTTATTTTATTTGAATCATGTTTATTAAAAAGGTCTCTTCCACCTCCACAAAGTCATTGATGTATTTATTGCCCACAGACTCGGTCCCAGCCACATACATCATACAACCCCTCAGGAGGCCGGGTGAGGTAGGTTCTGTCACACACTATTGATGGGAATTGGAGGAGACTGGTCCTTCATGGTGCCTCTCTTCAGAGCCCAAGGCTCTCAATCTTGGCTTTGTGAGTGGGAAGAGTAGAAGATTGACATTGCCTGCATTGGTGGTTGTGCTGTAGAAGCGTCTCACAGCCCTGAGAAAGAGTTAAATCCAGCTCTCTGAACAGCTGGAGGGACAGGACTGATGGATTTGAAGTCATCTGCCACTGTATGCGTAGAACCAGGACATGTGAGTTGGCCAGAAACATCTGTGGGTGATGCCCTGGTGGGCTGACAATTTTTAATTAAATAACAAGTCCCCCTTTTTCTCCATGGAGGAGGGCTCTGCCAGTAACTCAGTAATAACAGTATTTCCTGCCCTCTCCCATCCCCGTAACACTGATCTAAATGAGCACTTCTAAATTTTGGAAGAGTCTGGAGGAACCTGGGCTGAGCTGTGCTTGTCCTTGCAGGTGGGACAAGCTGAGGTCAGGTTGCAGGTTGGGGTCAGTACCAGCTTTGTCAGTCCTGAGCCGTTCAGAAAGGAGCAGCAATGTTTCTTTAGGGATTATTAAGATAATTATTGAAGTTTCAGTCCCAAAAGAGACCAGCAAGGATCTGTGGGTGAGTAACCTCCAAGTAAAATGGATTAATGTGTCCGTGTTGTGTGCCAGGCCCAGGGACTCGAGTGCTACCAAGCATTCAGACCCCCTGTGAGTGTTTCTGAGCTTGTTCTGTTACCTGGCGAGGCTGCCTGGCTGCACTGTGTGCTTGGCATCCTCTGCTGTATCATTAGGAGATGGCAGGTTCAGCCTGGCTGCACAGGGGGAGTCAGAATTCTGTACCAAATGAATTGTAGGTCAGTAGCCCTGAGGAGGACCCAAGGGAGCTCCAACCAAACATGAATTTTACTGCTGTTCACAAGGTTTGTTTTTTTTTTTGAAGGTCAGTGAAAGATGAACAGGTTTTGTTGAGGTTTGTCCTTAAAATGGAGGTTGGTCTGTGCCAGGACTTCAAGCAGCAAGAGAGCTTGTCTGCCACTGAGAAGGAAAGTAGCAGCAGCCCAAAGCTTTAAGGATTTTCTGGGTTTGCAGGCTGGATTTGCAGCTGGCACATGAGGTCTGAAATCAAGGCAGAGCAGGGGAGCAGGTACCAGGGCAGACTGTGGCAGTGAATGTGCAGATGGTGTTGGGAGTGGCTGGGAACATTATCCCTGCCTTCTGGTGAAGGTGTGCAGTGTGTAGGGCAGTGCTAGAGCCCTGGTGGTCTAAGAAAACAGGCAGCAGGAGATTTAGAGATGGAGGAGATATTTTTATCAGATCGCTGGTATAGCTGCAAAAAGCAGAGGGAGCTCTACCACAGCATTTCTTCCAGGGAGACAAGAGACAGAGAGCTGCACCAGGCAGAATTTAACTTGCCAGTCTGGGGCTTCTGTTCCAGCTCTGGGGAACAGCTCATGTGCCTGAAAGCTCATCTCTTGATTTTCAACTCTGCTTATGGATCTTAACCCAGCCTGCCATCCTTGCCTTGCTGCAAGTGCAGAGATAACTCAGTGGGCAGGTTTCCTTCCCAAAGCATCTGGTCCCAGACATGCCAAGGCAGCATGTGAACTTTGCCTGGTGGGATTCTCCTGCAGGCTTTCCATTCCTGAGACTCCGGGTGACAGCACACTGCTGGGCTGATTGTGGGTACTGAGGTTGAAATACTCCAGGACCTTGCTTTGCCTGCCCCATTTGGCGACTTCTGCTGTTGGTCACCACTTTGCAGCAGTCTGGCTGCAGTCAGACCTCTCTCTCATCCTTGTAGCCACACCATCTTTATCTCTTTCTGAGGTTTTTTTGGTTCCTTCTCTTTGTGGTTTCTTTAAGCCAAGTCTCTTCATCATGTGTCATATTAATGCCCTGTTTGGTCTCTCAGCAAAACTTTGCTGACTGTCCTAAAGCATTTTTTTAAATTTTGGTTTCACTACAAAAAAACCCCAAACGAAAACAAGAGATGTTCCTAGATATCTGGTTATTTTGGTGCCAAGGAATGTGTGATGGACGTTATTTGGGTTTTTAAAATTTATTTCAAGTGTTCTGGTGGTTTCACATGTGGTTTCTGCTTCTTGTACTCAGATTCTGACTAATGGGGCCATGACTCAGTATGGGGAAGATAAGCGTGTTTGTGGTGTGTGGTGGGATCTAGGCCTCAACCTACCCCTGATTCCTAGATGGGATTTCTGATGTGGTTTTCCCAGGTTGTATTTCAAAGCCTCTTGCCTTTGAATCTCCCTGGCTGCTCTTTGATGGTTCTTGTCAGCTGAAACTTGGTTTGGATTATTGCAGTAGCTTTCAAAAACAGAGTTAAAAGTGTATTGAGGTCTATAACACTGAATGTGGCTGTACACCTAACCAGAGGCTACGTGGCAATTCAAAAGTTACTTTTATAAAAATCATTTGAGATTTGTTATTCCAAGTGCCTCAAGCAACCTGGTCAGTGCTCCTAAGAGTCCTTCAGTAAAGCCGTGTAAATGACTGTGGAGCCTGTAGGAGAAACTGCTGGTTTCCCATTTCTGGGTGAGGGGACAAGGACCCAGCTACAGCCCTGTGTTGTAATGCTGATGGCACTGGATATGTACTTCCATCATATGTGATTGACTCAGGTTGCTGTCTGCTGGGCTGGCTTGAGATGTCCTGGGAGAAGGTTTTCCAGAGCTCAGCTGGACTCTGCACAAACAGCATTCCTCAGCCCCAGGAGAGGCTCTCCAGCTGCGTGTCCTTCCCAGGACCTGGGAAATGCCACTGCTGGGACAGCTAAACCTCTTCCAGCCCCGCTGTGGCTGCACACTCGGAGGGTCTCAGCTGTCCCCTGGTCAGTCCAGAGGCACCACCGAAGAGCTGTGATCTAGAGAGTAGCAAACACACTCCAGCCCTGTGCTCTGAACACCCCACCCACCTTCCTGACACTCGGCACTGCAGCAAAGGCCTTGCAGAAGGAAAACATTTCACAGGGACCTGGTGGAACCTGATTTCAGGGGTGGTGAACTGCAGGCCAGCACATCCTGGGCTTTGGGTTTGAGTCCAATGCCCTGCCTGTTAAGTGGCCTTTTGAGAGGAGCATCTGGAGAACTCCAGACCTGGAGCCTTGGTTGAAGTGTCCTTCAGGGGTTCTGTGGAGGGAGCTTCACGGAGCTGAATTGCATGACCAGACTTCTCTCCCCACGCAGAGAGTGAGAGCATCAAGAGTACATTGGAAGGACTTTGGAGTGAGATGCACTGGAATAGCTGGAATAAGTGTTTCTTGGAAGAGTATCCACCTCATACACCTGGTACTCCAGCCTCTGACCATCTTAGTGGCTCTGCTGGATGCATTCCAGTTTGTGGATATCTCTCCTGGGAGAGCCAAATCTTGTTCCTCTTGGAACCATCTTGTTCCAGATGATTCCTCTTGCTGCTCCATGAGCCTACCCTAGCAAGTATTTAACCAAAGCTAATTCAAGACTTAGAGGGTTGAGCGAGCTCTCAGTCAAGCTCTCCTGTGAGCAAGGAGGGCAGCAGTCCATTTCCTGTGCATCCTTCAGTGTGCTTCCAGAGCCAGCTGGTTTCGGGAAAACTTCTGCTACCAGCAATCCTTTCTTGCTTCTCTGCCTCCCACAATCCCAGTATTCTCCCAGCTGCATGACCACAGTGGTATCTGCAGCGCTGGGTGCTGTGGGAGCTGCTCCAAGACCCGGGCCAGCTCTGTGGCTCATGTCTGTGCCAGGCACAGATGTGGCAAACAGCAACTGCCCTTCTTGGCTTGTTCTTCCCTGCTGGCCTAAAGGGGCAGGTCCACATGTGACAGTCCCTTTTTTCCACCACACAGCATCCCGTCAGCCTGCAGCTGGACTGGCTGCAGCACTTCTGCCATTCTTTTGGAGGCTGTTAGGAATTGAGCCCTTGTGTGTGGGCAGCAGAACAGAGAGGGACTGCCAGTGAAGCACTGGACAATGTGCAGCATCCAGCTCTTTAGTGGAGGTTGTCCAGTGGATGCTCTCCCTAAGCCCTGTGTGAACCAAAGCTGGAGCTTGTTGCCTTGGGATGTGTGAAAGGTGTGTGGTCAAAGATGGGTGCTACAGCCTGTTTCTGTTTCCAGCATCCTGGTGGTCGTCACTGTGCTGCTGCCCACTGAATTTGGACACCGGGAGGTGCAGCTGTGGCTGCTGTGGAGAATGGGCCCCTCTGGGAGTGTTCTGAGGTAACCATTCCTCATGGTTACCTACACCTAGGATCTTCCCATATCCTTCTTTCTTCTCTTGTTTCACAGTGACATCTCAATCTGTCCTCAAGCTGTGTCCTTGTTTTTCACGTTTTATTAAGGCATCTTTACCATTCTTTAAATAGCTTTGTTCTTGAAGCTGCCTTAAAAAACTGGAGCAGCCAGAGCTGCTGGAACTAGTTCTGGGGATTGAATGTATCATTTTCCACCGTGGGTATCAGGGATGATGAACCATCTCCTCCTTCAGCAAAGCAAACCAGGCTGGATTGCGGCTGTGCTGTGGTACCTGTCTGTGTTAATACATAGCACATGTTGCTTAGACACACATTTCAGAGTTCTGCTGTCGTGGGGCTGATTGAGAAGGTGACCTGTGGCAGCCAGGCTGTAGAGCAGTGTTAAGTGCCATGAAGCTGTGTGGGACCACATGGGATCAGGAAGTTCTTCACATGAAAAAGCAGTGCAGACTTGAACTGCCCCGTGGCAGCAGGTGGAGAGGGAGGTCCCTCACGCTCCAGTCCTGGGTGCAGTGAGGCCCCGTGGAGCTGCTCACAGCCTGCGAGAAGGAACAAGGGGCCCCAGTCCACCTAGGAGTCCCCTTTGCAGAAGGAGCATCTTCCTCCCAGCCCTGCCAGTGTGAGAGCAGCCTCAGTGGTGGGTCAGAGAGAGAGCAGGTCTCTTGTAGAGAGTAAGTGTTGGGTCTCCAGCTGTACCAAGGTGTTTCTGCAGAAGGACTTGGTGGGGACGTGCCAGGGGACATGCTGGGTGCTGCTGGGACCCTTCTGCCCCAGAGGGATGAGTGATGGAGGGAACTGCAATCCAGCAGTTCTTGGTCAGAGCCAGAGCTGGCTGTGAGCCTTGTCCCGTCTGCTGCGTAGGGGCAGAGAGCTGGAGGAAGCGTTCCTGGGGCTGTGTCGGGGGAGCTGCAGCAGATTTGGGAGGAAAAGGGAGGAGTTGAGAGTCTGGAGGCCTCTTCCATAGGCAGCACTAGCTGCTCTCCACCATCCTTCCCTGCAACAAGAGGTGGCAGGTGATGGATGAGTGAACCTGGCATATCCGTCCCTCTCCCCACATCCCAAACCAGAGCTCAGAGCCTGCAGCTTGAGCTGGAGCAGTGCCCGGCAAGCCAGGGCACCATCCAGGCTTGAGGAGCACATGTCCTGCCAGCTCTTTTGTTTCCAGGAGAGAGGCTTAACTCTCTCCTGCTCACAGGAAACCCATGAGTCCTGTGTGGAATTTACACTCACATCACCATAGAAACATTCGTGGAGGCCGTGCAGACCTCTGCTCCTTGCTGAACGTCCCATGGCCAGGCAGACACCTTTTCTCTGGTCACTCCACTTGGGTCCAGGTGTGTGCTTGGATGTTTTTGCTCGGGAGGACTTTAGCTGCATCCTTCCTCCAGAAGGGAGCACAGAAGGATTCTTGTATGCTGGGCTTCTCACAGGCTCAGACTTGGAGAAAGGAGAAGCAGCAGCAGCTCTGGGGATAATCTGGATTTTAAAGAAAATTTAAAAAACAAAAGTATGGTGACTTCCAGACCAAGGACTGCACCAGCGCTGGATTGGGATTGTGTCTCTCGGTCCTGCCTGTGCAGCCGGGGAGGCAGGAGGAGGCTGCGGCCGCTGAAGCTCTCGCATGCAGCAGTGCAAGCCCCAGGACCTGCCCAGCACACAGTGAACTCTTCTCTCCTGCTGGTTGCTCAAAACTCAGGTATGAAATGCTCAGCTGGAGCACGGGGTGTGAGGTCTCCGCAGGTTTCCCGGCAGCCCTGGAGGAGCGGCCGCCGCTGGGCACAGCTCCCTGTGCCACTCCAGGCTTCTCCTCGCCTTCGGAAGGGAGTTTCACCTCTTTGGTACAACATTGGCTACGTGGACATTACACAAACTGTGCACATTGGTTCAGTCTACGCTTAGTATTTGTGAATTAAGTTATCTGACGCTTCGCATGAAAACTTCAAAAAAGGGGGTCGGGGGGTGGATTTTAACTGAGAAAAAGCCTATGAAAATATACTGGAAATATGGTAAAGAAATCGACATTCTGCTGTATATTGACAGAATTATTTTTATTAAAATACACATCCATGTGCAAGAGCCGGTGTGGAGCCGTGTGCTTTGTCAGTCTCTGCTCACTGGGGAAGGCCACTTGTGTCCCCTCTGACAGGGGATGCACAATCCTCGAAGTGTTTGTCCCCCAGTGTCTGATTCTGCTTCAGCTTTCCTTTCCACCACTGCTTCCTCCCATGGTGCTTACAGTTCATGGGCAAAAATGTCATTAGGGATGTTTTTCCTGTGCCGTTCAGTGTCCTAGAAAATACAGCCCTGAAGTGTTTTCTGACCATGAGCATAAAACACTGATGGAGCTTTAGGCTGAAGATCATTTCCCACATTCCTTGCTTTCACCTTTCTGAGATTTCCATGTATGTTTGCACCTCTCCCATGAGAAGATGGGCCAGCAGCCTGGTTTTAGTATCGGGGATCCCACGCTGCTCCCACCCTTCCCCAGCCCTGCGGAGGGACAGGCAGCCAGGACACCTCTGTCCCGCTGAAGGGGTTGTGTCCTCACCCTCCTGGTACTGTGGGCATTGTTTCTCATCTCCCTCAGATACTTTGCAGTGGCCACCAGTGCATTTGGAAGCTGTCAAGGTATTAAGGGTTTGGTAGATGAGTATCTTCTCCCAGAACCCTCCCTTTAATTCTGGAGCTCCTGCAAAGCCCAAGGGGCTCTGAGGATGTACAGCCTTGCCTAGGGGTGAGGGTAACCTCACCTATGGCTCCTGGACCTGTGGGTCAAGGCCTGGCTCCACCATCACGTCCCCAGTGAAGCACACTGTGACCAGGCACAGATTGCTCCTGGACAAATAGGAGCTTGTGGCACGGATTTTTATTTTGGTTGCAGCATGCCCTGGGCTTGTAGGATCTGCTGCTTGGGCTGGAGAATCAGGAGAAATACAAACGGCAACTTGTGGCAATGAGTCTTTATTATAAATATTTGCTCCACAGGCACATCTTGGCAGGGCAGTGACAGCAGGAGGAGCTCAGTAGGTGGCTGGTCCATGGCACTGTGACACCTCATCCTGCCAGGGTACAGGATGGCTCCTGCAGTGACAGTGCCCACTACCATAGCACCCTTTGGAGAAGAGCTGCCAGCACCATTGGCTCCCTCCAGGGACCGGAGGACTGGATGGACGAGTCAGATGGTGGATGGATTTCATTTTTTCCTTTGAAGCCGTTTCATGGCTTTCTTCACCCATTGCTTCTCGGGGTCAGCACAAATCTCATCACCACTGGCAGCCACAAACCTGCAATGAGAAAGCAAGGAAAAAGAGTGAAAACATGAACCATGAGCCATTCCCTTCCTGTGCACTATTTCTCCCCTCCCTTTGTACAGCCCCATCCTGGATCGAGGAGCCCTCTCCAGCAGCCTGTGCCCTCCTTGGGCTGATGGTGAGTGTCTGGATCTTCCCAGACCACTGGCATTAGCGGAAAGCACTAAAAACTGTTTTTTCCCCTCTTTGCCCACCCCTGTTGTGATGTATTTGCACCTTTTTGTGTGCCCCAGCCAAACCATCTTTAGTTATTAGCAAAAAGAGAGGCACGTAGGAGAGCGAGAACAGGCTGTAGGCAGTCCCTGGATGAGTTGCAGCTGTTCAGAGCCGGGTGCTTCTACTAAAGACCAGAGACAGCTGCCCCTCAGGGAGGCAGAGGATAAAAGAGAAGAAAAGAACACAGAGATGGACTGTTGCTGCTGTGGGAAGGGACTACAACCAGAGAAGAAAAGAACTACTAAAAAAGGACAGGCAAGCAGGACTAAAGCAGCTTTAGGAGATGGCAGCCTCAATTGTATTTTTTTTGTTGTTAAGCAACACACCCCTTAGAGCTGCTTTCCTACTACAGCCCCCCACCCTCCCCCGGCTGGGACTGAGCTGTCTGTGGGGCAGGATGGGATGGGGGAGTTGCTCCAGATGTGGGATGGGAAGCAAACCCTGGGATACTCACACAACTGCAGGCTTGGGGCAGTCTTTGGATGTCTCGTAGAAGCTTTGAGGGTGTCGGATGGGTTTCCGTGCGTGCTCAAAGCAGCATTCCACGGGTGCAAAGTGGGCTGTGGAGGGAAAGGGGGATGTTGTGAATTGCATCACCAGACAGTGGCACCACAGGATCTGGAACACAGAATGGAGGCTGTGGAGCATCTCAGCAGCTCCCATAGCATCCTATGACAGGGGTTTGTCACCTTTCAGGACAGCAAGCACAGGACTGGGACATGGACTGCAGGGGACAGCCTGGGACCTGGCACCTCACAGCCCAAATTGCTGCAGCCCCCAGAGCACATGGTAAGGTCGGGGTGCTCAGTCTGGTTTTGGGGATTTCCAAGGCAGGGGCACAACTTGCAGGATGTTTTGGAAAGCTCTAAACAGCTGCCTGTTCTCCCTCCCTCCAATCACTTGCTCGTCCAGCTGAGACCTGGGGAACAACTGCCAGAGCCTGCTCCAAGCTCCTGCAGCCTCTCCCCAGGTCTGGCTTTGCTGAGACCACCCAGCACCTTCTCCATCCATCCCTGCACCCCGGGATGTGCTGCCCTGCCCTGCCCAGGGGGTTGCTCCTCCTGTCAGCAGCACCATTCCCGCTCCCTGCTGGGGTTTCCTGCCAGACATCCCCAGCGGGGCCTCAGAGCCCCGACCTGCAGCAGTGGCCCGAGGTTCCTTACCTGTGGCATGGTGCAGGGAGAAGGTGAGGAGCAGGGTGAGCAGCAGGACAGTCCTTGCAGGGAGCATGGTGGCTGTGTGGTGGCTCTTCCTCCGTCCTCTGTGCTGCCCTGCCCGGTGGCTGTGGCTGCAGCTCTGGCCGCGCTGTCATTTATCCTCCGCCTGCCGCCCACTCAGGCTGCATTTCCAAAAATTTCAGACGTGTTCTAAGAAGGCAGGGCCAAGGGGGTTTCTGTCGTTTATTTTTGGGACGCATCCAGCAGTGGGCAGAAAAGTTCAAGGAGCAGTTCTGCATTCTATGGCAGAGCCATGACGTGGCAAGGAGCTTCCAGGAGACTTTGGGGGAACTGAAAGCAGATTAAAGCCATCTTCCCATGAGGGCAGAACATCACGTCGTGCTGGTCTGTTTGTTTCTAGCAGGAGAGACAAGCCCCAGTCCCTGAGGAGGGAGAGGTCACGGGTGGGTTTAATTGGTTTGCCCAGGTGGTCAAAGGCCAGTGATTGAGTCCCATCCAAACTGACCTCCCCAGCCACTCTGGCCACACAGAGAGCACTGGCTTAGGCAGGAAAGCACGATGGGATAGGATGATGGGATGGCATGTCAGGCAGGAGAAGCCATACTGGACCGATCCAGGAGGGGACCCCAGAGCAGGGGGTGTCAGAGGTGCTTTTGGTGGGTTCAGCAGACTTTATAAAAAGGGAAGAAATGGGGCAGTGGCAGTGGGGTGTCTGAGGAGAGTCTGGGTCTGAACACAAGTCTGAGCTCACGTGTTGCCTCTTCCTCCCACACCAGCACTGGGATTGAAATGAGTCAGGGGGTGGAGGCTTGTGGCCATCAGTGCACAGACAGGGCATTCCTGCAGGGAGATGGGACAGATCCTACCGCAGCCCCAGGAGAGGCATCCCAGATGCCAGAGAGGAGGGGCAGGTGGCACAGATCCCAACGGCAGCACCATGGAGCACATCAGCCCAGCTTCCATGCAGGGATCTGCTCCCTGGGAAGGCAGATGCAGCTGTGTGTGAGGAGGGGGTGAGGTCCTGGCGGGAACCCACATGGGATGATGCTGAGTGGGAGCACAGGAGGGGACTTGGCTGTAGCTTGGGGGATGAGGCAATCCAAGGCTTCTCAGGGGAAGAAAGGTGGAAGTGGGCTTCTTTGAAGATTATCTCATGTCTGCACGACTTCTCTGAAAGGAGAAAGGAGAAGGAAACAGATCAAATGTGCTGAAAATGCTGGTTTAGAAGAAATGGTCTGCAGGACATGGGGTCTGCTGGCCTTGCATGGGGCAGGGGGGGCATGCAGAGAGCTCGGTTCTAGTGCCACTGTCCCCAGGCAGGGCTCTGCAGGGAGAAAATGCCTGACACAGCAGCCCGAGTCCTCTTCTATGGACTTTGCATCACGTCCCCAATGCACAGACCCTTGGGCCCAGCAGCCACCAGGGTCACACCAGCTCCTGGGCACTGGTTAAAAGCACAGGACTGTAATTAAGGGAGAACTGAGCTAATGGCTTTTTCCAACCAGCATGTCCTGGCACAGAAAACCTTACGTGCCAACACTGAGTTCCCTCTTCAGGCTTGTCTGAGGCACAGAGTTACACCTCTTTTCCCTTAGCTTACTTACTCCTGTCCCCAGAAGCATTAGTAGATGCCTCCTCTATCTGTTCTTCATGAAGCAAATCAGTGCACGTTTGAAGGCCTGGAAAGGCCCCAAAAGGCTCAGGAGGACTGGGCTTCCCTCTGTGTCCCTGCCTCAGCAGCAGACCTTTGGGTTTGGCTTTAGTCCTCTCCAGCCTCTTCTGCAGTGCCTGGGGTGTTCCCAGCAACCTCCCGAGCCATCCCCACCAGTGGCACAGCCTCCTCCCCAGATGTGGAGCTCCTGGTTAGGGAAATGCAAAGGCAAGTGGAGAGAAGAGGGGTTACAGACTCTGCACAGGATTTTATGGGTGTCCAAACCACCTGCAACCTCACTATAATTAATAATTGAATACAAATTTACTGACTGAGGAAAACCCCTACTTTAGAAATTTAAATGGATAGGCATGGACAAAGAAAGCAATGTAGAGATGGGAAATATTCTCTGTCTGATAAAATGCTTTGGGGTTGGAGCGGGTAATCACAGAAGTTAATACTTTAACAGAGATCATGAGCTGCCTGCACATGGTAAGTGTCGGTGTCGGGCTGGACCTGCTTCCCCTGCCAGAGCCCTGAGGTCTGTGCTGCATCCGAGCCACAGCTGTCAGGAGAGGGCACCAAGTCCAAGCAAACAGGGTGACTCCATGGTCTGAGGACTCCTGAAGCAGAAAGGCAACAGTTAAAGAGGCTTCTGCAGGCTGAAGCCTCTCCTGGTGCACCCAGAGTTCTCCACCTTCTTGGTGCCTGTGACACCTCAGGTTCCAGACCTGCAGTGTGTCAGGGTCATCCCTCAGCTCTGGATGGGTTTTGCCTCTGCTGTGAAACCATCCCTGCTGCAGCCAAAATCCCCTTCCCCAGAAGCTGGGAATGCTGGCAGCAGGACTCTCAGGGTGGCTGTTGCTCAGGGACTGCCTGAGCATCATCTGTCTGGTGGCAAGTGATGGTTTTTTATCACTTGGTGGGGTTTTTTGGGTAGGTTTCTTTTCTTGATTGGTTCTCCTTTTTTTGCTCCTTATTGAACTGTCACAGGGAAAGAAGGAGGAAGTAGGGGGACATTCAGAGTTGCAGCATTTGTCTTCCCAGGTCACTGTTACACGTGAGGGTGCCCTGCTCTGCTGCCCATGGCTGAACACCTGCCCACCAGTGGGAAGGACAGAATGAATCCCTTATTTTGCTTTGCTTGTGCGCCAGTTTTGCTTTATTTATTAAACTGTCTTTAACTCACGACTTTCCTCACTCTTGCCCTTCCAGCTCTGCTCCCCCTCCCAAAGCCCTGGCAGGGATCACTGCTGAGCTCTCCATGGCCCTCGGTAGGGGCGGAATTTCCAGGGCTGTATGTGCAGGAATCCCTTGTCTGATTCAGCGTCCCCTGTCTGTCCTATCAGCCCAGGGAGCTCTGCAGAGAAACCCTTCCTCTGCAGCCCAGCTCAGAGACACCACCGGCCTGGGCACACGTGGTAGACAGGCTGTGCTCCCTCACGGGGCATAACACGGGACAGGCTGAAACCTCTAAGCCTGAAACTGATGGCAGTTTTGCACCTAAAAACCCTCAGAGGAGTCTTCAACCCCTTTTGGGTTCCTTTGAAGTCCCATCCATCCCCCTCCCTGCCTGCCCTAGTGAGACCCAGTGGGACCCCCATCCCAGCCCCAGTTGCAGGGCTGGGAGAAGAAAGGACACCACTCTCCAATATCACATGAAGTAAACTTCATTTTGTGGCTGTGATCAGCAGGCAGGTGCTGGCGGGGCCACCAGCATTCCAGGAGCTCGTGCCCAGCTGCGGATGCAGCACGGAGCTCTGGGGAGTCAGTGCCCTCTCCCAGCAGCTGGAACATCCATAGCCCCTTCTGGAAGGGTGACTGTAAAGCAGCCTTCCCACCAGGATGTCAGGTAGCCTGAACCAGGGCACCCCCTCTACATCACGGGGTACGAAGTCATTTCTTTTTTAGAAGCTCTTCAGCTGCTGTTTGCACCCACTTCTCCTCTGGGTTTGCACAGAGCTTGACTCCTTTCTTGGTCTCAAACCTGCAAAGGTTAAAGGTGAAGCTTTGTGAGGAATGACAGCTATGATTCCACTTGCGCCCACACCATCCTCCCTCCCCTGCACTCTTTCTCCTTTCCCTTTGTCCCTGGATGCTGCCCCTGGGTGCTTGGTGTCCTATAAGCAGCTCATCCTGCAGCCCAGCACCTCTAGAGCCCGTGCAGAGCCTTCAGGAGCTGTGATGGCCTTGTAGAAGTGCCCAGACAGTCCCATCCTCCCCTCTTCACGCTGGAATATCACGGAGGTTTCGCAGACCTGTCCCTGTCCTGTCCCCAGATGGAACAGATGAACTGAACGTGTGGTGACCCAGGAGACAGCACAGCAGTGGGGAAGTTGCCAGGACTTACACAATTGCTGGGTAAAAGCATTCCCACGAGGTTGGCCACCTGGAGATGGCCCTTTACTTAGCTGAAGCAGCACTCGGAGGGAGCGTAGGGGGCTGGAGAAAACAGAGAGAGACGGTGAATGCTGGCTCTGGAAAGCAGCCTGACTGCAGGACCTTCCCCTGTGACAAGGTTGATGAACACAACATCCCCCAAGCTCTGCAAGTGCTGCCGTGAGGAGCCCCAGGTGCCATCCTCTGTCCTTCCTGGGGCAGAAGGATGCTCCAGGTTATCCCCCAGCCCTGCAGCAGCTCTGCCAAAGCCACCCAGCCCCAGGAGCAGTCTCCATCCTTCCCTGCACCCCAGGATGTGCTGCTCTGCCCTGGCCTGGGGTTGCTGCTCCTGCCAGCTCCACACTGGGGTTTCTTTCCTGACCACCGCAATGGGACAACCCCGAGTCCCAACCAGCAGCAGTGGCCTATGAGGTGCTTTACCTGCATCAGAGCAGGGGGAGAGGGTGAGGAGCACCACGAGCAGCAGGACTGTCCTTGCAGAGAGCATGGTGGCTCTGGGAAGGCTCTTCCTTGCAGGATGCTGCTCTGCCTCTTTGGAGGAGCTCGACTCTGAGCTCAGGCAAGGAGGTGCTGCAATTTTTCCTCTACCCCTCCCCAGTTATCCCTTTTCCAAAGAATTCGAACCAATTCAAGAAAAAGCTACCACTTCATTGCCCGTGGGGATTTCCATGTCACATGGGATCATCAGGATTACAGACAGACAATACCTGGAAAGCCTAAATAAATTGTGTCAGCTTCTGTGTTCGCCCAGACAGGAAAAGCCATGAGGGAAGTGAAATCTTCCTCTCTGCAGATGTAAACTCGAAAGCTCCTGGGCCTTCAGAGAGGGGATTCGTAGCCATAGGAAAGGCAAAGCTCGATGTTCCATGCAAGGTCACTCAGCCCAGAGCCAACACAAATACGCTGGAGATGGCTGGATGGCTTGTGAATCCTGGAAAGCATTAAACGGAAGCACGGTGACTGCTGCTGCCACCAGCCCTCTGTGGCTTGAAAGCGGCCAGTTGGCAAATACTGGCAGAAGTTGTATCACATTCCATGCTGGTACTATGGAGAGGAACATGAGTTTTCCACCAAAAATCCCTGTTTATAGCTGGGCACTGTACGGAGAAAAGAGGAGGGGGTGTAGTCGAGCCCTTCCTTGCAGACCGGGCTGGCTTAGCCCCTGGCACCAGGGCAGGGCAGGAGTCAGCATCAGGCTGAGGGGAACTGATGGAAAACTTGCTGTTCAAAGCTTCTGGGTGTCTTTCCTTCATCTTCCTCCCTCCACAGCCTTGAGGCATCCCAGATCCTGCAGGGACCTGCTGAAAGGGGTCAGCCTCTCTGTGTTAACCTAGGGGACAGTGTCAGACATGAAATCAGGAGTTTGGCTTTCGCATTCATTAAGTGACAAGTGGTTAATTTAAATTATGAATGTTTTAAATAGTTAATTAATATTAATAAGTTTAAATGTAATTAAATTAAAATTTAATAGTTAATAATAATTAATAAGTTGTTAATAAGTTCTTGAAGTTGAGAGGAGTTTGTGATTTATGTTCTTTACTGTTTAAATGTTATGTGTTACTTATAGGTTCTAAACAACGTTCAAGAGTTTACATTTTATTGAAAAATCCTATGATATCCTTTTAATCTCATCCCCAAGTTTAGCTGTGCCCCAAAGGGAGGAACCTCTCACCCATGGCCCAAGGACTATTTTCAGAAGAAAGCCGATAGCCTGTCAGCAAGTTCCATGGCAACATGAATTTCAATTAAGGAGTTTCCCGCCTAAAATCCCAGTGACATCATCCAGAGATTTCAACCCTATAAACCAGCGAGCCACTGGCCGAAAGGCCGGACATCCCTCTTTGGGCTCAGACCAACGGGAAGGACTGTGCCCGGACTCCCCCAGTCATCTCCCCCCTGGGATGGGGACAGTGGGCGGGGATGGGAGCAGCCAGAGGGTACAAAACCCTGTGCACAGCCGGGGGAGCTGCTCTTTGCCTGCTGGTTTTGCCTGCTCTGGTGGTTGCTGCTTGCCCTTGCACACCTTAGCTCGGGATTAGCCCAGGCAGAGCCCGGTGCTGGGGCATCCTAGCCCTGTTTCTTAAACTGTTTTGCTTGGGACTAGCCCAAGCAAGACCCAGCACTGTGGGTCTTTGATTTGGGTTCATAGCCGGTTAGGCTACAGTTGTCTCAGGTCGCTGCTAACCCAGGTAAGTTTTTTTTATTTAAGGAATTTGGCCTTTTTGTTTATAAACCAATTTGTTTTTAAACTTTTTGAGTGTGGCCTCATTCCTGACAACAGTTCTCCCCGCTGTGCTGGGCTCCCCCTTCCTCAGACCTTCTGAAGGTCTAAGGAGCCCCTCTGTAGGTCCTTGTCAGTCATGCTCAGCTTGGACACTTTTTTCACCTTTCTCTTTTTTTAACCAGAGTCTTAAGTGGATGCATGGAGCAGCAGGGTCCCCTGCAGATCCCCTGGCACCATGGTCCTCCCTCACCCCCTGTGAACTACCCAAGGGGCCACCTCAAGCTCTTCTTCACATTGGCACCCCCCAGCCACTCTCTGGAGCAGGACACTGTGCCTGGGACTGTCATCCCTGGATGTCTTTTAAAAAACTTGGGAGAAAAACCATCCAATGCTGAGAACTCCAGCCATGCCCAGTTTTCCCCAAGCTCAGCTTCAGTCAGACACATTTCCTGCTGATGGAGGCTCAAGATCCACTGCTCTGGACGGACTTCAAGAAGCTCTGCAGAGCTGTTTTTCTTTTTCTGGCAGAAGATCTGGCCTAGAATGCTCTGCTTCCCCTTTCCCAGGATATGAAGCTAGTCTGTTGAAGCCAGATGACTCAAATCCTGGAAACCTTTTGATGTTTCTTCTTTTACACTTTGGAAAGGGAAAGGCTGATGTGCAGGCTGACGTTGTTAAGTGCTGGAAAGCCCCTCTGCCACCCCACGTTTTCCTTTGATTTGAATGGACTCTGAAGAATTTGCTTGGTACATAAAAAATAAACAGCATCCTTGTTACTCTGCAAGAGGAGGAGGAGGAGGAGGGAAGCTGAGGAGACACATCAGGCGCAGCCTTTGCCAGCAATGGTGCCAGTGAGGGGATGAAGGAGTTGGGCAGAACAGCCCCGTGCTGGGTTTGGGGTCTCAGCGGGTGGCTGAGCACTCCCAGCTGTGCTGGAAAACACAACCACGGACATCGTGCACTTGGGAAGGCACTGCAAGAGCAGCTGGGCTGCCAAGGCAGGAGAAAGGGGCTGAGCATCACCTGGCCATCACCCAGTGCCTGAAACCTGTCCCCAAGAAGGTGGTGGGAGGGTTTAGAATAAGTTTTCAGTTTTCTTCTGTTTCTACTCAGTCACTTTGAGTCTTCTCCATTTACAATATGGGACATCCTTGTTTTATTAAACCCTCAGCTTTCTGAGTGTGAAGCTCCTCCACATTTCTTTGGGGTGCTCTCTCCAGGGTCTCCACAGCTCCGTTTTGAAGCTCTGATTGACTCAGGATGCAATCACAAACCAAAGGTGGTTCTCTTCTTCCTTCCCAAAATCCCTGTGATTGCAGGTACAGCCGTGCCAGGTCCTGGAAAGACACTCTAAAATTAGAAAAATGAGAATCTCTTCCAACGTCTGCTTCCTACAGATGGACACTGGGGACCACCAAGTACTGTAAGCCAGTGATCTGAGATGCATCCTGTGCGGGAAGTTCTGCCTGGAGTCACGAGACACGGGGGCTGCAGGAAGGCTGTGTCCAGGAGCCTTCCCCAAGGTTCTGTCGGCACTAACTCACTGGCCAAGCTCGTCCACAGGCACAGGGACAGAGCAGAAACTCACTGTGGGCAGGCACAAAACCCTCCCAACTACAGCCAAGAAGAGGCAGGGATCAATGCACCTGCACCAGAAACTGGAAGTGGCCTTGTCTTGCTAAGGAAGATAAAAAAACGGATCTGATGTCAGTTTTCTCAAACACGCTGAAAATGAGACATTTTTCCATTTTTATCCAATGAGGTCAATCAACTACCTCAGGGTTAAGTGAAGGATGGACCTGGGGCGTGAAGGAGACTCCGCACTGTCGAGTAACAATGAGGGGAAATGACGCTTGGTGAGGACTTCAGGCTCTTTTTTTCAACCTTGAGCCTTTTAGAGCTCCTAGAGTTTAAGCCAGCAGCAGACAGATGTTTCAGCTCAGCTTTTAAAGCAAAGCTGAGATAACAGAAAAAAAGTAGGACAAGGAAGCAATGCCAGTCTAATTTTTAGTGATTTAATTCTGAACAGAGTCAGTCCTGATAATTCCAAGATGGCACTAGAACAAGTTATGAATTTATCTGCTCCTTGGTGTTTGATTAGGATGAAACCCCAGCAATCAGAAAAATAAATGCAGTTAAAGAATGTGATGAGCATGACATGTTAAGGTCCCTGGATAATGTAAAGAAAATATGTTTATGATGGGGTTATGGTCAGAGTCAGCAAACTGACATCACATCCCTCCTTGGAGGGTGACTCACACTTATTTCTTTTTTTTTTTNTTCATGGCAGAATTCAAGGGTGAATTTTGAAGGGTTGAATTCCAGGGTGAATTCTGAAGGCTCAAGAAATGAGCCTTCCTCCATCACCCGTGATGGTCACCAAAGAGGTCCCAACCACCTCTGTGTTACCCAGGGGGGAATTCAAGAACAAGAGCAGCCCTTGCAGTGACATCAGCAGGGAGACAGTCCTCATGAAAGTGGAGACTGAGCAAATGCAAAGCCCAGCAGAGCCACAGCCACGCAGCAGAACCGTGGCCGTGTACCCTGAGAGCCAAAGCAGCCGGGGGACATCCTGCCTTTTGCTGAGCCAGCAGTGTGAAAGTGGCGGTGCACCAGCTCCGCCAGAGGCTGCCCCAAGCGTGAGAGTCCTTGTGCAGCATTTCACAGGCAAACAACCGTGCTGAGCAGGGGCAGGCATGCCATAAACCACAGCCCAAACCAGAGAGGATGGAGGCAGCAGCGTCTCTGCTGCACCTCACACACCGCCCTGGGGAGAAGTCAGAGCTTGGAGGAGATAATGGCAGAGGTGTCTCCCCGCCAGGTCCAGACTGCAGGGAGCAGTGGGAGGGGACAAGCCAGGAGCCAGGGGGTGACCCCAGCATAGGCAGGGTCCTCACCAGTGAGGTGACAGCCCACGGGGTCTGAGCACAGGGGTCAGAGCCTCCATCAATGGTCCCAGGCACACCAACGAAAGGAACCAAATCCAGAATCCATTTGGGAAGGTTGGGGGAACCTTCTCAGCAGTAGCAGGAAATGGGGACAGAGACAGGGCTCCAACACCAGAGGGTCCATCCCGCCAGGGGACAAGATGCCTACAGCATAGATCCAAGGTCTGTCAAGAGATTGGATCAGAGCCAGGACATCAGAGCAGCACTCACATCACAGCAGGACCAGAGGCTCAAGCCTGAGCTTAGATGAGTTCCTGAGGCTTGGGCAGAGGGTTGGGGGTGCTGTGGGGGTGAGTCCACCCACAGATGAGGCTGGTCAGGATGATTATGGCCAATTAGTGCCCTCAAGGCCTGACATTTGATGGATCCTGTGGGGACATGAAGGGATGGGGGTGAGCCCGTGTGGAGCCCCATTGACTACTCCTTCTCACAAGGTCAATCACAACAGCTGCTAATGAGATGATGGAGATGTTGTGGAGCTGCAAATGAAACATGTGGGTTGGTAAGGGCTGAGAAAGGTCACTTCATCACCATGGGTCCCCCATCTCCTCTGGGCTGCGGGGAAGCCTCAAGGCAGGACACGTATCTTTCACACCAGGTGCAGAATGCAACCCTTGTCCTCCGTGAGCAGAACAGACCTGTCATTAGTTATCCCAAACTCTACCCCTGAGGCAGCCCATGGAGCTCCAGGAGCAGCAGGGGAAGGTGTGTGAAGGGACCTTGGCACAGGCTCTTTCCCTGCACTGCCAGACACCAACACCAGCAAGGCCAGGGAGCGTGTGCCACCCAAGCCCAGGGACTGGGCACCCAAAACTCCAGAGGAGCAGCCCTCAAACAGCCCCGCTGGCGCTGGCTCTGCCTGTGGGAAATGATCGGAAATGATTCATCCCATCAGGCCTGGCTTGTTTGCACCGACTCCTCCTTCCTTGCCTGCCCTCCCCACAACAGAGAGGAGAAACGAAATTAAAAAAAAAAAGTACTTTCATTTCCTTAGAGTTTCTTTATCTCCCAAATGACCTTTCTGGCCTGGTGACTCAGCTGCAGGAAATTTTCATTGACTTCTGCATCCCCCTAGAAAGGCACGGGACTGAGAGATGGTCGGGACTGAGCACTCCTGAAATGAATGGAAGATGCTCATCCCTGACCCTCTTGCTCCTGCCAGCTCCCCACTCCAGGCAAACCCCTGGGAACTGACTCTTTCATCGAGTTGCCTTTCCCACCTCTCCTCTCCAGCACCAGAGAGTAGCACGCAAGGGCAGCCCAAGCCCTGGCTGGGGTGGGAGAGGTCCTGTCTCAGCCCTTGCCCTCTTGTCTCCTTACAGAACAGACTTGGAGCGTAATGTTTTGCTGTCTCTGAGCTGCTGTTTGGCCATAGCTTTGCTTAAACAAAGCAAAACCCCAGCTGTTTGTTCTCTCTGTTGCTTTGGTAGGATGGGAACTACAAATCCCTGTGAGGAAATGCATTTCCTGCAAACATTTTCAAGACCAAAACCCTTAAAGGAGATGGAGCAATAGCCTGGCCACATCCATCTGTGGCAGCTTTGCCATCTCTTGGTGATGCTGCGATGCTTTCCACACTGCTCAATCAGGTGTTCACCTCTGCATCTCTGCAGGGACCAGGCTTGGTAACCCCACTCAGGGCTCAATCCCCTGAGGATGAAAGTTTTTAACATAAGGACTTTATTACTTCTACTTCTATAAAAATGTACAGCTCATATCTCATGCACACACTCAATATACAAATGAACAGGAGCTTGTAACAGTCACTGTGCTCTACAGCAAGTGATATTTTAACCCCCAGAAACGGGTGACACCCACAGGCTCTATCCTCCCTCCCTCCCAGACTTGCAGAGAGAGGAATAGCAGTGTCCCCCTGTCCTGGGTTCTACCTGTCCCCTGTGAGGGTGCCAGCACCCTGCCTGCAAACAGCCGAGGGACAGGAGAGGGGAGCAGGGAGAGCACAAGGACAGGGCCAGCCTGGAGAAGCAGCTTCTCCTGATGAGTCCCAGTGGGATCACAGCAGCTGGAAGATGGTGGGAGCTGGTGGTGGAGCTGAAAGCAGTGTCCTTTCAAAGACTGGTGGCACTCCAAGTGCTCTGACTGGTGCACATCCATCTCCCAGCACTGCTCCAAGACAAGCACTTCACCTGCAGTCAGACAAGTGCCCACTCCATTTGCTGAAGGGCCTGGAGAGTGATCCAGCTCCCGTGGACATGCACAAGCCACCTAAGACCAGCAACAAAATAGACAAGGCACAGTGTTTTCCAGTGTTGCCAAAAAGGTCTCAACTCCAAGCAGCTCAGACAGGACATTATATACATTCAAAAAGCTATAAAACTTTTTTACGAAAATAACATTTCTAGTGTTTCGTATAAAAATAATGCCACGGTTCATTGCCTCATGAGTTCCAGCTGTGCACAGGTGGGGTGCATGGGGAGGTGGCACTGACAGCCCGATTTACCCTCTAGGAAAATCAACCCCAACCAGAGTTCCACAGCTGGGCTGCTGCACAAGGAAGGATTTCACTCCAAGTTCATCATTGTAGTTAATCTGATTGAATCCTGTGCTTTCAGAGGCCGAGATCAATCCCTGGCTCTCCTCTCTCAAGTTGACAAAACGCAGAAGTAAGGGATGTGTGATGGCAGAAAGCAAACACGGTTGTAGTCTGTCCTCTCCCCCTGCAGGGCTGGACGGATGCCCTGAAGGTGCCATCTGACAGATCTAACAGGCCATGTTCCTCGAGCTCTGCTGTACAGCTGGCCCATCATTTTTGATGATCTTGCTTATTACGTTTTTCCTTTCATTTTCTGCATGCGTATTTATACTCAGGTTTTTATTTATCCACTGAGGTTGGTTAGGATCTGACCCTTGATACGGATCTACTTAGAAAGCATCATATCATGAAGACCTTTGCTTGTTCCAGCAGAATTCATCCTGGAGTCAAAGATTAATAAGGGCTTTCAGGACCTGACCACAGATAAAACATAAGACTTATCTACAGCAATGTCAGGATGTGTGAAAATCAAAATCAATTCGGGGTTAAAAAAAGCCTGGTTCTGTTACAGTGCTTTCATAGCCTGGTGATCAGTGCTATCCAAAATGGGAAAACTAAAATGTGGCTGAAATGTAGAACCATGAACAGGCATTTTGTGCTTTTTTTTTTTTTTGTGGATCAGCAAATGTGCTTATTTCTAGAGAGAAAATGGGATCAAAAGGATGTTATGTCTGCTGTGGTAGAGTAATTCCTGCATGACTAAATCCAGAATTGCTTTTAGCTCCTCCATGAGCATTTCCTGGGTTTTGTGCTTGCAGAGAACAGCAAAAATGTTCCAATGATAAGAATAGCAAAATTATTGGGTGACTTCTTGTTTTCTCCCAGAATTTGCGAAGATTCATCAGCATTATCCTGCCCTGGTTTTGGATGCAGCTGCACACAGGGTGCATCAGCTGGCAGAAGGGATTTATTGCATTGATTTGCCAAGAACCAGCTCTCAGAATTCATCTGCAAGAAGAAACGCCCACAGCTGCTAAAAGGAAGGGCCTGATTTCAAGGAGGAGATAGACTGTGGGTTGCCAGCTTCTCTGAACGTGAGATCTATAGCACTGACCTTCAGTCCCCCCATCAGATGCAGTGTTGGTCACCCCTTTCTGAGAAGCTGGGCTATCCCTTGTGTCTCCAGCAAGAGAAAATGATGAGAGTAAATTCAACCAGCCCAAAGAGAGCCAGCACCCAGCTGGCCACCAGCTTCGGTCTCGGTCTGACAGAGCAGAGACCTGAAGTGCAAAGAAAGAAGCAGCAGAGAGTTTAAGTGCAAATTGTGTGGGTTTGGTGTTACAATTGCTCAAGGTGGCTGAGCCCAACTCCAGCAGTGTGGGTGGGTGAGTGGCTTCTTGGCTGGGCCATGATGAACCACACAAAAATTCCCGACAGCGACTTGGAAGACCACATCATCTGGCAAAGAGCCACCAACAGCAACAGAACAGCCACAGCCTTTGTACACAACAGGAGAAAAGAAGTGTCTCCCTTATTTCCAAAACGCTGTGATTGGTCAACGATGAAGTAGATATATTGTTGGACATTCTGCTCTACAAAAAAATCAGTTTTCTCTGTGATTTTTATTCCCAGGCTTGCTTCCTACTGGTCACCAGTTGAGCATGAACAACTTTTCTGCAGCAACACACACACAGCTGAGGCCAGAAACGTCCATGCCATGAAGCATTCAGATTACTGCCATTGGATAGACATTGTCTTGATGTCCTGCCTGCTGGTAGAGCAAGCCCTGTACCATTTCTCTTGATGTGTCTTCTGGTTTGACTCCAAATTTCAGATACAGCCATACAAGAGCAACACTGCTAGCCATCAGTCCACACACCACAGAAACTGGGATGACAAAGTGCATTTGAGACTTTGACAAGAAGCTGGGCAGAGGCAGATTGTTTGGCCTCACTGTGATCATCTGCACTCTGGCTTGGCCTGAGAATGCCTGGTGAGTGGAAACCACCGTGTCTGAAGGCTCTTGCTTTCCTACAGGGGATGAATAATCAAATGTTCTAGTACTAAACACATCTGCAGGGGGACCAACAACCCTGTTGGTATGGACAGAAGCAGCTTTGTCTATGGCAGTGGTGGAGCTTAGAGTAGAAACTGAAGTAGTCTGTGGTGCTGTCTCTGGGACTGTTGTGGTCTCCATACCATCCCAGATGGAGGGGAGATCTGATCTAGAACTGCTGGAAGCAGTGTCTGGTGTGTTGGCTCTGGCGCTTGTAGGGTCCTGGGATCCATCTGTAGGAAGTACAGGTTGGTCTGATCTTTTAGTAGCAGCCACCAGATCTGAATCTGAGTTAGGAGAAGCTGTATCTCGAACAGTGGGGTGTGGGGTGGGCTGGCTGGAGTCCATGCCTGCTGCAACAGTTGTTGAAGATGCAGGAGAGTTTAAGGACTCTCTCTGTGCTTCTGGAGTGACCTTGGAGTGTGCAGCCTCTTCCTGTATCGTGAGGGTGGATCCTGCAGGGAGCTGGGTGGGGTCCTGCCTGCCCAGTGGGGACTTGCTGGACACCTCTGTCCTGGCAGCAGGGGAATGTATTCTCTCCCTAACTGTTGTTCCAGTCCCTTGGAAGAAACTAATTGGAGCAGTGGCTTGAGATGGAGCCACTTTTGGAAGACCAACATGTTTCTCAACACTTCCAGGCTCTTCTGGTGAGGTGGCATCACGTGGAAGTGGGGACACTGTGGCCTTTTCCCGGTCCAGTTTCTCTGTGATATTCTTCACCCAGTCTTTATTTGGATCTGCACAAATCTCCTTGGACTTCACAGTAGTAAATCTGAAAATAAAAAGGGATCGCTCATTGAATAAAGGAAACACTGGTTCAGGTGATTAGAGCTATGGGGAAAGTGTGTAGATAGCAAACACCGAGTGTTGTCTGGATGATTCATCTCAGGAAGGGCAGGTGCCTCTGATACCTGACTGAATGGGCAGCAGTTGAACGTGACTCATGGGTGAAGGGTTTTCCCCTAAGAAGCTTTTTCTCTTTCAAAAGCATTGTCCTGCTTGGACACAGCGTTTCCCTCCTGCACTCAGGGCAGAAAGCTCCACAGGCCCCAGCTGCCCTGGGGCACGCATGCGTGAAGGCAAAACCCTCTGAGTTACTGGGTGATGTGAGACTTTCCAAGGTCAACCCAGCAGCTTCACTCTGGAGCCACCCCCTGGGCTGCAATAAAACAGTGTCAGTGGTGCGTCAACCTCAGAGTAAGAGGAAAACAGCAACTATCCCAAAGAAAAGAAATGGAGCTTTTCTCACTTCCAGACAAGCTCACAAGTCTGAATCTGTCTTCAGACAAAATATCTGCTTTCAGAGAAACACATGAGCTCTCTCCCCGCGTGGTTCCTCTGCCCTGTTTTGCAAAGTACACCCCTCAGTCCCTTTCCGCATCCATTTAACCCTGATCCCACTTGGAAGTGGGGCAGCACTTACATGATGGCTTTTTTTCTGCAGCGGGGTTCGGTCCTGCGGTAGCTCCTGATCTGCTTCTCTGCTAACTTAGTTTCTGTAAAACTTATGCACTCTTTTGAACACTTCAGAGGTGCTTTGGGTTGCCCTGAAAAAAAAATTTCAACTTATTAAGCGTTGGCTTTTTATCAGGGCCTCTCAAAACCAGCACTGTTTCTTTTCCCCCTTCTCCAGGGAGGATCCAAAGCTTGCCACAAAAGTTTCCAATCCCTGCTAAACTGAGATGAAGACAGATCCTGATGAAGACAAAGCCAAATTTGCTTGTAGCATCCACATGTGATAAGATACCCAGAAAACTGAGGGGAAAAAAGGCACTGTGAAAACTGTGGGCTTTTGGGACAGCATTTCAGCTTGTCCTGTAGGATGTGCAAGCCCCTAGAGCTGCAGGTCCTCTCCCCTTTGGGTCCCAGGAGGACTGGTCTCAGCACAATGCCCAGAAGATACATTTCTTCATCCCCCAAAGACCTGCTGCAACCCTCACTTGGTGCAGGAGATGCTGACCAGTGGGCAGGGTGCTCTGTCCTCTCCTTATCAGTCTTATCTCTTCCTCCTGTGGGCCTTCCCTCCAGGTGAGCATCCTGCCTCTCTGCTTGCTGGTACACGGTCTCTGAACGCCACCTGGCCTCAGAGAAAGGGTGCAGAGAAAGAACCTTTTGGTGAATGATGCTTCACTCCCACAGGTATCTCAGCATCCCAGCTTCCCAAACACATCTTTTCCACCTCCACTGGAAAATATGGTTTTCAGTTTGCAAAGTGTAAAAATAAACTCCCCCTTGACCCCTTCAAGGGGCAAGGCCAGTCACACTACTGGGGATCATTCATGCCTGCATCCACCTCCAGCCTCCCACAACAGGCACAACACATCCTGCCAACTTGTTCCTGACATCCCTGGGGGCAAGATTTACAAAAACAAGCCCTGATTTATCTAGGGCTCCTGTGAAGAAAGGAACTGGCATCTGGTTTCAATCAGGCTGTCTCTTAAAAATGTTGCCTCTTATTCCCAAGTGAATGTGGTGAATTTTATGCAGTTCAGTTCGGAATGATCCAGGTACCAGGTACAAAAATGAGCCTCAATACAGGAGAACTCAGAATTATTTGAACCATATACTGGGGAAACCCGGGGTTGCAAAGAAATCCCAAGCAAACACTCCTGTGGCCCCTCTACAGAAGCCCATTTCCACCTCTAGGTGTCTGTCAAGTTAAAGCGAAACTCTTTTTTCATGCAATAATGTCTTCTGTGGCACTTTAGGGTCAAGAATTCCCTGCTCGGGGCAGCTGCCTTCCCAATTAACTCTCATTAGCCAGAGGATATTCTGCTGGTGTCCTCCACTTTCAGAAGCACAGTTCAACAAAACAGGCACAGTGACAAGAGGGCCAGACCATCCCTGTGGGCAGCCAGGTGGGGAGCAGTCCCTGTCTGCTCCCAAAGGCCCTGTTCCTCTGAGAACCCCAAACTGATTTCACAGTTACTGGCACCAATGCAAATGGTTTGCATTTGGCTGAATTCCTGGTAGGTTTTTCTCAGAGTGGAGGAGCTGGGAACGCACCTTCCAAGGACAGAGGGGTGCCACAGGGAGCATGGAGTCCTCCTCCTGGGGCACACAACCCCGCTTCTCTGAGCTGCATCTGAGTCTTTGCCAGAGGGATCTGGGAGTTTCTCCACCCAGGACCACTGCTCTTAGGAGCCATTGGTACCTGCTTTTCAGCACAGCTCCTCAAAAGACCCAGGGAGCTCCACCAGCCGCTCAGCAGAGCCAGCCCGATTTCCTCATGGTAGGGGAAATGGATGCTTGGCCATGGGTGAGCAGAGTCAGGCAGTGCCCAAGCAGGCAGCGGGTTCCCAGGGCAGGGTGAGCTGCCTGGTGTCCCTGTTGCCCACTTTTCTCGGGCCAGCCCTGGAGAACCTGCCCAGAGGTGTGAGGAGGGAGAAGCTCCATCCCCAGCTGCCCGTGCTGTCCTCGCTCCTCCCGTCTGGTGGCAGCAGGACACAGATCTCAGGGGCTCTTTGCCCCTCTCCCTTCCCATCATGGGAATAGATCACCCCCTGGTCCTGGACAACGTCCAGCCTTGCCTGCGGTGCTGGGAGCCCGTGTGACAGCCCAGCACCCCCCTGCTGAAGTGCTGCCTTGGGCGGCGGTCACTGACCTGTGCCACGGGCCACTGACACCGAGCCCAGCCCCGGCAGAGCGAGCCCACCACGTCCCGCTGCTCTGACCCCGCTCAGCACCAGCCGGAGCTCGCAGAGATCTTTGTCCAGAGAGCGGGAGAGCCTTTCCCACACGCACACACACAGCGCAGGTGACAGCCCCGCTGCCTCACGGGGATGGCAGCAGCGGCACCCGCAGGACAGGGTGCAGTCTCCTCAGACACCCACCCCTGGCCAGGCTGCAGCCTTCCTGCCACGTCCCCAGGGACATGGAAAACGGGGGAAAAGAAGTACGTAATGCTTTTTTTTCTAATGCAGGTTATCAGGAGGTCGCTCCGACACTCTCCCTGCCTGCCCTCAGGCGTGACAAAAGCCATCACGGCGCTGCTCGGATGTCCCTGCCGCCAGGACTGCGGCCATCAGCTTCCCCCGCACCGCTTCCCAAACGCAGCCTGATCCTGCTGGGAGATCTCCTGCATCCCTCAGAGGTCCCTACAGCCGGATCCAGTGCCACCTTCCCCCTCCCCCGGCCCCATCACCATCCCCTCATGAACCTGGCTGTTCTCCCGGCAGGGTGGGAGGCAAGCGGAGCTGTGGCTCACCTCCAGCCAGGGTCACCAGGCACAGGGCCCACAGCAGAAGCAGCGGGATCTGGAGACAGACAGCCCTCATGTTCCCGTGGTCGGCAGAAGGAAAGGCAGGCAGGGACGGATTGCCGGCAGTATTTCCCACTCCCGGCTGCTTATTGCATCCTCCGGAGCAACACAGATGCTGCCGCTCATTCCAGGATTATGAAGCCCCGAGCCAGAGCTCTAGTTGTTATTCAGCTCTCTCACACACGTGTCCAGGGTGACGACAGGAGGCGGAGGGAAGAGAGGGAGAGGGGAGGGAATAGCGACTGCTGTGGAGCGGGATGGCTCCTGGAATTCCCCAGATGTACTTACACCAGCTTTTCCTAACACACGCAGAGCAGCCCCAGACTGCTTGCCAAATTATTTAGGGACTTTCAGGGGTAAGCTGCTCCCTCCTCCTTTCCCACCAATGTGTCTCTTGGCCTGTGTCAAGGCATCACTGTCCTTAGGCTTGTAAAGCTCTCCCCACCTCCAACTACAGCTCCCTGCTGCTCAGTAAGATCACTAATTACCCCAAATGCAAAAGCAGTTATTCCTTTCCTTTTTGGCAGCCATCTTATAACAGCCGTCATTAGGCCAAAAGAGACGGAATATGCTGATCAGGATTATGAGTTCATCAGCCACACTTTGATCTCAGCCCAGGCTGCCTCTAAGGAGCATCCCCAAAGAGAGGTGAGCAGGGACCCAGCGACTCTGCAGGCAGCTCCTGTGCCCTGGCCGTGCTGTCTGCAGTGTGTGCTCGCTATGACAGCCTCGTTTTCCACATGCACAGGGGTTCAGACAGCGGGGTCCTGCTGCTGCTGAGAGCAGGAGACCCCCAGCTCTGCAAGAAGTCTGGAGGCTTTCCGGTACCAGCCCCAAGCCAGGTCGGAAGCGGACATACCAACACTGCAGTCACATCCTGCACCTTTACTTTCTCTTTCATCTCAGGTCCCAGCAAACAGATCAAGACTTAGTCTGTGACTGCCCCCGAAATCTTTTTGGCCGAAGTTTTCTTAGGGCTGGTGGAAATCTGGCATCTCTGTGCTGTGGGAAATTCCGACAGTTCCAATTGGGATTTTAGTTTTCAATAGGGAAAACCCCCAGATTTCCATATAATGCATTTGGTGAAAATCCCAGCCTGTGACTTAAGCTTTTGCTTATATTGTATTAGGAGAAAAAGCCCATTTCAAGGAAACAAAATAAAAAATAAGGCTTGAAATAATCTGTTTGATCCAGCCAGAACAGAACATGCTGAGTCTGTTGGGATATTTTCTGGCCCTTCCCCAAATGGTGTTTTCTCAGGCTCCACAGAGCCTTACAGGAAACTTTTGTCCCAGCAAGTGGCACTGCCTAAAGCCATCGGGCACCTTGGCTGCTGAAGTGATGGCACAGCCCACACATACTCACATCTCCCCTGAAGAAACGGGTTCTGCTTCTTCTGCAAAGGGTTTGCTGCCAGAGATAGGTAAAACCGAGGAAGGGCTCTGACATTCAGGGTAGTGGGAGGGGGAGTGCTTTGTTTGCCAAAGGCATGACTTGCCATAGGCGTTGTTTTAAGGCACAAACTGCTCTCTGGCAGATAATGCAGCTGCTTTTCCTCTGCAGATTGGGCTGGAGGTGTTTTACCTGGCAGAGGACTCCTCAAGGTCACTTTTGGACATCTCCATTTGCTCCCTGTGAGCTCAGCAGCTGGATTTGGAGGTTGGCACAAGGAAATTCCACAGCAGGAGTGTGAAGGGCAGCTGCAGTCTCAGCGTGGCTTTGTGGGACACCACGAGCCATCAAGTGCTGGCAGCAGCGAGGGCCTAGGCCACCACCAAGCCCTGTATTTCCCACCAAAAGCAGGACACAGAGGAACAGCAACTGCCTCCAATGGGAGCAGGCAGCTCCAATGAGTAGTGACAAACCTGGGCTGCAGCTAACAGAAAACTGGCACCATCACTCCCAACCCACTTCCTATACCACCCTCCCATCCCACATCTGCTCTCCACACCAGTGGCAGACCCTTACTGCACTTCTTTGAGGTCTTGCAGCATCGAAGAACCTAAAGTCAGAGGATCTGATGCATTCCAGGAGATATTCCTGATATAACTAGTGGTAAACCATAGATGTTGTGTCAGTGTGACAATGAAGGATCTCAGGACTTCTCTGAGCTCACCTTACCTTCAACTGATTTTAGCTTCTTTAGTTACACTAGGAATTGTCTGGGCACTTGTTTTCTTAATTTGATTTAGTTTCACTTTAGTTTCCAGGAATAGCAGGCCGTTTTTCAGTGTAGATCTGGACCTGTAGATTAAAGTGTGATATGGCTGAGTGCAAGCAGGCAGGTGGCCTTCTACACGAGCAATCCCAGTCCACAAAGATGAATCGCAGCATCCAAGCAATGGAGTGTGCAACCCTGCGAGTCAGGGACATCCAGCCCTCAGGGAAACAAAGAGTAGAAACACCGAGTAACTGGGAACCGGTTACTTATCCCAGCCTGTCCCCATTCCTCCTTAGGACACTTCTTGAGGTTACCCTTTGCACCCAAAGGCTCTCTGAAGGGTGTTACAGCACCAAAGAAAAGCAGTAGATAACAGGAAGAGGGGTGGTTTTTCCCCGTGTGTAACTACAGCATGGCTGAGGAGGGCTGGGAAACACGGACAAGGGACAAACATTCGCCTGTGCTCCTGCCACGGAGTGTGGGCAGAGGGACCACACACTGGGCACTGGGCACCCACAGGGGGTCCTGCAACCTCTGGGCCTTCCAGCACTGCCCCAGCTGTGACCCTCAGCACCCACAAAAGGATATCATGCCAGACAGTTCAGTGTCCATGCTGGAGTCTGGGCTCTCTGCCTCCAGCTCCTGCTCTCCTCTAAGGACATTTTTGTATCAGGATAGAAGTTCTGCTACCTAAACGCTGGTTTTGATGCACACAAAAGGAGAACAAGGTCTGCTGGGGACGTTGGTGACAGGCACCAGGCACGCTCAGAAGCCTGATCTGATGTCATCCCCTCACCTTTGGTTGCTCACTGGCAACCCTTAGCCAGGAATTTGGTTTATTGCTCCAAACCACAGATACCACAGGTCAAAGTGCCAGATCCCATCTTACCCAGGAGAGACATGAAAGCAGCTCCAGCATTTCCCACCCACCACAGCTTTGCCAGGGCTGTTCACAACCAGCCTGAGCTGTGCACAGGGTCAAGGTCCTCACAGGTGGAGGGAATATATGACTAATGCCTGGGGAATTGCTCCTGAAGGCAAGAAGCACCTTGAACCTGCAAAGCTTTATATGCCAAACAATATATAAAGAGAATGTGGGCTGTGTCTTAAACAAACAGGAAATGGCCCAGAACACCTCCCATCTCCTTCAGGGAGTTTCCGTGCCGGCAATTTTTGCTATTTTGGTTCTTTGTTGAAAGAAGAACTGTTTGTTACAGTAGATTCGTATTCCTTGAAATAAGGTGAAGACTGAGAATTAAAAGGGAAAGCCAGTGAGAGCTAGGAGCCTGTATCTGACCTGAAAGAAAGATGCTAGAGTGGATCAGATGAGAATGTTGATGATTTCCACTTCATGGGAAGCATGTTCAGGAGCTCCCAAGGCCTCAGGAGTTGGTGACTAGAGCAGGGCCTGGGAACAGGTACTGACAGCATCCTTGTCTGCCCACAGTACTGTCCTCCATCCCAGAGGCTTGCTGGAAAGAGGCAGCAGGAACATTTAGCTTTTGGGGCGACCCAGCCAGTGTTGATGCTGCAAGGGAGACACAGTGACACATGGCTCCAGCTCTGGACATACGATGGGATTCTCTTTCCCCTGACACAGCTCCCAGCTGCCTCGTGGCAGCTCATCCTCGCACTAACCCACCTCTCCTCAGTGGCACTGGCAGCTCAGCCACTGCTCTGACACAAACCGACCCACCAACCCCCTCTCTCCTGGCCAAGGACACCAGTGACAAACTCAGAAGGTTCCTTAGAGACAAATGTGGCCTCTCACTTTGGAGATGCCCTTTGGAGAAGCCTCTGTGCTTCATGTAGAGCTTTTGAGCCATTACTGGAATAAGGGAGAGAATTAAATGGCAGGGGATCACGAGAGTCTGTTTGACACCACGTGATTTTGTATTTTCTCACATTTAAGAATAAAGCAGGAAATGAGGAGCAGATGTCTGGACCTGTCTGCAGCCAGTGTCTCCACAGGGGGCAGAAAAACTCCAATTTTGGAAGTATCAACCACTCCAGGGCTTGTGTTTTAAGGAAACTGCTTTACATAGAAAATGTTTCCAAAAGCAGTAGAGAACATCACAGTGGCTCTGTGATGATCACACTGGCTTCTCTGAACACAACGGCTTCCTCCTTCTCTATAAATGAGAACCAATTTGGGCTCCAGCACAGAGTGCAAAGTGCTGATACTCTGTATTTTCCACAGCTACCAGTCAGCATCCCAAGGCACCAGGATGTGGGATGCAGCTCTTCCCCTGGCAGCATCACACCTGAGCTGCAAACTGTTGGCTGATCCCAGTGGGACATTGCAGGGAAAGGTGCACACCTGCAGTGCCTCTCCTTGGCAGCTGGAGCAGCCTGGACTCAGGAAAACTCATCCTACACCTGTCCCATGGAGGCTGCCAAGGGCTGCACTGTCTGCTGCAAGGAACAAGATTGAAGTTGTTTGAAAATATTGTGTTTAAAGAAACAAACACGGAGCTCTTCAGTGCACAACGTGGTTATGCTCTTTCTAAACAGAGAAGAGTCACTTGCCTCCCACAGAGCAAAGCAGCCACCAGGAGCAAGCTCCTTCCTAGGGAAGGGGATGGGGAACTCTTGGGAAAGGTGCCTGGATGGCAGAGGTGAAACCTGGGCAGCTTTTCAGCTGAGGGGAAGGAGCATGAAGGGACTCTACCAAAGCAGGCTTCCCGGAACACATCAAGCCCTTGGCTCCTGCTCAAGTCCCTACAGAGCTGGGGAGACATCCTGATGTTGCAATCCTTCTGTGTGGCTGCAGGCCCTGAAGGGAACAGTTCCACGAAGCTGGCACGATGGAGGAGAGACAGAGGATCCATCCCCCAGCTCTGGGGCCCCAAGAGGAATGTAGAGGTGCTGGAGCATATCCAGACATCACCAGGATGCTCCGAGGGCTGGAGCACCTCTGCTGTGGAGACAGGCTGAGAGAGCTGGGGTTGTTCAGCCTGGAGAAGGTTCCAGGGAGACTTTAGAGCCCTTCCAGTACTGACAGGACTGCAAGAGAGCTGGAGAGGGACTTTGGACAAGGGCATGGAATGACAGGATAAGGCAAGATGGCTTCAAACTGACAGAGAGCAGGGTTAGATTAGATTAGATATCTGGAATAAATTCTTCCCTATAAGGGTGGCAAGGCCCTGGCACAGATTATCCAGAGAAGCTGTGGCTGGCCCATCCCTGGAATTGTTCAAGGCCAGACTGGATGGGGCTCTGAGCAACCTGGAATAGTGGAAGGTGTCCCTGCCCATGGCAGCGGGGTTGGACTAGATGGCATTTAAAGATCCCTTCCAACCCAAACTGTTCTGTGATTCCATGATCTGTGGAAGGGCAGCCTCTTGCCACTGCCCTGCAGGAAGGAGGGGTGACGGCAGCAGCAGTGGTCAGGAGGGCAAGACAGAATCTCCATGTGCCACAGGAGACCACAGCTGCTCTTGGAGCTGCTGCCAGGCTCTCCCTTGGCACAGGGGTGGCTGTGCTGTGCTTTGTCCCAGGGTGATCCTGGAACAGGATCCTTCTGGAGTCCCTGTGGATTGGACAGAGGATGGGGAGCAGCAAAGTGCCAGGGCTATTTCACCTCTGCCAGAGCCTGAGGCCAGGCTAGTGCCTGCTGCCTTGGCTGTGGGAGAGGATAAGGCACGTCCCTCTTTGCAGCAGCCCCACTTATTCCCCCTATTCCTCCCTCCCATGTCAGCAGGAGCAGCAAGTGCCTGTGCAAGGCATCCTCGTGTCCTGGAATGGTCTTCCTGGCAGGAACATCCAGGTCCTGGCCCCAGCCCTTTGCCTGGGGTGCTGTGAGTTCCCGTATGCCACAGAGCCAGCCCTCGGGCCCCATCCCATGGCATGCATGGGCCAGCATAACCAGCACCTCTCCACATCCCCTCTTCCCACTTCTCCATCCAGCGTGTCTGCACATGCTGACAGTCTCTGAGAAAGGAGTTTACCAGAAGCAGCTCTGTTCTCAGAAAGGCTCACCTCTTCCCGTCTCCTCTAGGCAGGAGAAGTCTGTCAGCCTTCCAGCAAAGGCTGGGGGAACTGTTTGACGTGAGGTTATCATTAAGCCATGATGGTGGGTGAAGGAGAGATCCCCAAACCTCTCTCCAGTGGAGCCATGGGGCTGATCCCCAGCAGTGTCTCCGTGAGGGCTGGTGGCACCTGTGGGCCAGCCCCAAAAACAAGGGGGGCTGCCACGTGCAGTGCTACGACCTGATAGATGTGGCTGTGCTGGGGCATTGGCAGCCCCGGGGCTGAGCTGAGCCCTTCCATCCCAGCAAGTTCCCTATAGAATAGGATATCACAGCCTTCCAGACTAGAGCTGTCACCCCACTCGTCCCGGTGGCTCTCTCTGCCGAGCCTCAGCCACGGGCAGGCACCGAGCTCCCGCCGGTGCCCAGGGTTGCACACAGGCAGCAGCCAACAGCCCCGGGAGCATGCATGGCCTTGCCATGGCCCAGCACGATAAACACACACACGGGCTGGGCAGAAAAACAAGCCCAGGCAAGCATTTCCCTGCCCAGGTGCTTAACCCTTTTCAAGCCTTGCTGGCTCAGCTGGGAGACCAGGGAGTCACCAGACCCCTTCCCTCTCCCACCCCAGCTTTTCTGCACCCCACGCTGTAAGAACTGGGTGTACTCTCCCCCTCTGCCTCTGCCCAGGGCCTCCACACTCCTGTGGGTTTCAGCTATACCCCACCGAGGAGCTGTTCCCTCAACAGTGTATTTAGATGAACAGAGTCAGCCTGTTTCCAGGGCAGCACGCTTTTGCCTTAGCCAAGCTTTCTTTCTGGAACCATGACAGCGTCGTGCCTGTCTCACTGCCTGATGCATGAGATTCTTGGGCTCCTGACCTGCTGTCGTGACTGTGGGTGTGTTTTCAGGGTCAATGCAGCTGTCTTGTTGCCTAAAAGAGCAACAGATGCCAGCCATTAGCATTTTGTTGTTGGCTGGGGATAGTTAAAAAGAAGGTGCTGTGGATAAGGGTAAAAGGGATTCCTGCCCTAGGCTATGATTCTTCATATCGACCCAAGGAGGCAACAGGGAAGAACTGAAGAAAGCAGAAATGAGGTATGTCTGGGATTCAAAGTGTTCCTTGGGGAACAATTTTCTCCCCCCCTAGGACAGCACTGATGTTAAACCAGGGCTGTGAGCAAAAGCAGTCCTGTACATATCTGTGTACCAAAACAAAATGAACTGTCTGCGTCCCTTCTCACTGACCTGGACCGCAGCCCAGAGTCCTCCCTGTGGGCATCCTCCCTGTCCAACCCCAGCCCATGACTCCAGAGAAATTTAGGGACCAACCCAACTGCAGGGAGCAGGACTCCTGGGGGCCCCTCCGCGCTGTGACAGAAGGGATGGGGTAGCACTGGCAAGTGCTGGAGCAAAGGCTGTCTCTGGGAGAGGTGCAGGGCAGTGGTGCGGCTGCCCCCGTGAGCCCCCCGGCATCCGCCGGGAGGAAAAGCCCCCCTCAGCAAAGGATGCGCCGCTTCCCCTGGGCGCTCACCGGATGGCTGATAAGGGACAAACCCACCCGCGCCTGGCCCTCGGTCAGGGCCCTAATGGTCCCCCAGCCCTAATGTGACAGGCTGTGAGGAAGGGACACACGTCCTTTGTCCCTTTCTGCTCTCGAAAGGGTCCCGCGGGCCCCACGGAGCTCCCACCGCGCTCTGCCCCCGGGGAGGCTCCTGCGGAGCTTCCCGAGCCGGCAGAGCCTCTGCCCCTCGCAGCAGCAGACAATGCCCTCGTGCGGCAGCTACTGCTTCCTCGGCTGGCGCCCCCGGGCTGGAAACTGCTGCTTCCATCCCGGAGTTAGCAAGCAGACCCCTCTGTCCTGCTGAAGTGTTTCCGTGGCGTGAGGAGACCCCTTAGCAGGATGCTGCTAGCTAGGAGCTGGTATGGGTGAACCAGGGCTCCCGAACGCTGACCTCCCTCTGGGTCCTGGACACCTCCAGAGACTGGCAGGGCAGGAGAGGGACCTCTGGGACAAGCCCAGCCCGTGGAGGTACCAGGCTCCTGCAGATCCCAAGCAGGAGCTGGACCCACAGCTGGAGAGGCCACGTGTAGATGATTTCAGCGCGGTTGTATCGCTTCCTGCTCGCTGAGATGCAGCCTGTGGACACACATAAACATCCCGGCTCTGAGGGGACTTTCACTGCAAGACAATGGGCTGACTCAGAAGTTCAAAAAAGAGCTTTCTCTGCTGGCTGTTTATGTCACTCTGGATGGGTTTTTTTTTTTCCCTTTCCACCACCCCCACCTCATTCACTCTCATCTGGCTGCTCTCCCACCTTGTTTTTGTAGTAACAGCTCATGCCAAGAACTCCTCTGAGCTGTACCCATGGGCTGGTAGGGCAGGAAGCTGTGGGCAGGCTCCATACAGATCTTTCTCCAGTTTCCAGCTAGAGTATTTCAAGGAAAAGCCATTTCTGGGAAAGGGTTAAAGCAAGCCCCTGGGAAGCTCATGGCCAGTGGTCTCAGTCACTCTCTGGGACTCAGGAGAAGCTGAGGGGTTCCAGTGGCAGCAGCTTGAGCTGGGATGTGTGACCAAGACTATGTGCCACAGTAGCAGATGCCATGGCCCCTCCTCAAATCCCCCAGGAGTCTTCACTTCTCCTGAGTATGTATGACCACATTTCATGTAAAACTAAGATTAAATACACTGTGGACAAGCAACAGGAGCTGCCAAGGGGTGCTGAGAGGATTTGTCTTTTTCCGTAGAGAAACCTAAGTGCTGACTTCTCTGCAAATGGCCTGTGTAGCAAAGGGTCATCTTCCCTCATCCCCTCAGAGGGACACCACTGGCTATTTATTTTTAATATACTAAATAAGCAGGTGTGCACTGGGAAGGTTGTAGTGTTCCAGCACCAACACTGACTCACACATCCTGCAGCAGAGCAGCAGCTCAGGAGCAGAGACATGAGAGTGCTTTGGCCAGTGTCAGGCTCTGAGCTCTCTCCTCTCCTGCTCTGCCCACTCACTGCCCAGGCTCCATCCACACACAGACCCAGTTCTGCCCCATTCTGGGTTCCATGCATTGTGTCCCAGTTCCACTGATCTCTGTGGAACCACCAACCACGGAGCAATGACTGACTGTAACATCGATGTTAACAGTCACACCTGCAGTACCTGGGCTGAATTCTGATTTTCCACATCATCTGCAGCCATCAAGCAGCCTTTGGTGAGTTGAAGTCTAGTTTCAGGCAGTTAGACTGGGCACTTTGTCAACTGAATCCTCAAAATGGGAATTACCTGTCCAAGGTAATGAGGAATTACCTGTCTTCAGCCTCCTCACAAGTCTGAGGAGCATCTGAAGGAGCTGAGGTATTTTAGCCAGGTAAGCAGCCAAGTGACATTCACTTTCCTTCTGTTCCCACCAAAAAAACTGGTAAAGCATGATTAAGAACAGTTTGGATATTAACAGAGATTTGGTTAATAATTTCAGAAAATGGGGCTCCAAAACTGATGGAAAAGGTGGGAGATGATAAGTGCCACCAGGCTCTGACAAATCTTTGTGGCTCGTGGGACTGCACCGGCAGCAAAAGGCTGTTTTGTTTCAGGGTCTGTTTGTTCTGGGGTTTTACTTCTAGGAATCTTAACTCAGCCACTTAAATATGGTCTAATGATGAATCAGGGTGGGGTGGCCTCATGTCCTTCACTTCTGAAGGATGTCACAGCCTGGAGACACCAGTGTATCCTTTGGGTCTGCCATGAATGAGATTCTGGATTTTCAGAGTTCCATCGTTGCTCCTTCCAGGTGAGCCAAGATGTGACCAGTGGCACAAATCATCCGTCCAAGGCATTCTCCAAAATGGCTTCTGGATCCCAGGGCAGAGTGGTGGAACGTTGTACTCGAAAGCTGGTCAGAGAGGCAGAGAAACCTGTAACTGTGAGTACCTGCTGTGGCTGGGCCTGAGCTGTGTTAAGGCTGGAAACTCCCCTCGTGTCCCTCCTCTCCCTGCCCCTCCTGTTGGGCAGCAGCACCGTGAAGCTGCAGACGCCCTCCCCGCCTCTTGGTGCCGTGCTGCTGTTGGTGGGGGCTGTCGTGGTGCAGTAGGGAGCACCGTGTGCTGCTGNCCCTTTGCTGGCTGGAGCTCACTTGACTGGAGATGCCCTGGTGCTGGGGCTCTGTCAAGGACATCTCTCTGTGTTTTTCTGTGGAGGGGTCTGTGAGGCCAGACAGAGAGAACAAGTACTAATTAAAAAGAGAGCACTGAAACTTGGACCTGTTCCCGTGCACTTCAGTCCTGGCACAGCGCTGCTTTCCTGCCTCCCTCGGCCTCACCCAGCAGTGACATCTCCATGCCATGGGTTGTGAGTGTCGTGCAAGGATGGAGTTAGGGGAGTTCTGATAACTCCTCCTCACTCTCTGCAAAGGCCGTCAGATCAATCCAGTGGAACTAAACTGGAAACAAATGCCCAAAGAGCAGAAACCCCCAAACATGTCACATCAAATCACAGAGAAGCTAATGGGACAGAGCCACGTGGTTACAGCATGTGCATTCTGCTCTATATCGTTAATTTACTGATGTTAAATATTTCAGCAGGTAACTTCCAGGGCTTCCAGAACTGTCCTAGTGGCTGTGATCACAAATTATTCATCAGTAGCAAGTGAACAAGAAAAGCCTCTATGAAAAAGTGCATTTCTGAGTCTCTTGCCTTTTTTTTTTTACCTTTCAGCTGACTCCCTCTGCCTTCCAGAAGGAGATGTCTCTCACCACCAGGCAGAGGCTGGCCAGCAAGAAGAAGCTGAATCTGCCCCAGATTGTCCAGCCTCAAGACAAGTGTGAGACCTCTCATCACAAGGTAGCCTTTCCCTGCCCTTGCTGTTTGATGTGATATTTGAGGAGGGTGCCAAAAAAGCAGCTTGGCTTGAGCCTGCTCAGTGTGGTCCAGGAGCTTTTGATCAGCCCAGGGCAGAGGTGGAAGAGCCACTGTTTCCCCAGTGTGAGCCGGGCAGATGTGCTCACCCAGAGTCTGTACTTCACTGGGGATCAGTGCAGGATTCTCATTCATGAATGTTCCTCCCAGCAGCTGAACCTCTCCCTGCTCTCTCTCGCCTCTCCAGTTCTTGGCAGTTGACATGGATCACAGCTCACTTCAGCCTTGCCCACCAGAGGTGGTGTTTCGGAACTACACCCCTGGCGAGGTCTGTCAGGTGCCAGTGGTCCTGAGGAACAGGGACAAGGTAAGTGCTGGGACATGGAGGTTTAACACTGTGCTGGAAGAGGAGAGCAGAGAAAGATGATTAAGGATGGCACCAGGGCGTGTCCACCTGTCTCCACAAGTAGCAAAACCATCACTCCATGTCTTTCCTGCAGGTTCCTCAGCAGGTGAAGGTCACCTGGGAGAGCTCACCTTATTTCCAGCTGGTGGGCCCCAGGGGTATGTGCCATAAGGTGCCACCGGGCCTCTCTATTACTGTTCGCATCCGCTTCACCCCTTGGCAGAACAAGGTGAGTCTGGATGTCCCAAGAGGTTGGTGTCTTCAGTGGAAAGTGATCCTGCAAGGCTGGATTCAGGGCATCTGGCCTGGGTTTTGAG
>VWZW01003148.1:0-292123 GCA_013397115.1 Edolisoma coerulescens
ACTGTTAAGACAGTAATCTAGTGCATTTTGCTTTAAATGGACCAGTGAGAGCTCACACACACAGTTTAAATGGCAGATTGGAAGAGGTGATAGCATTCACTAAGACAAGCAAAAGGAGATGACCCTCCTTTAACCTCTTACTGTGACATATCTGCATCCAAAAGAGAGTGGTACACAGCTTTCCGGAAAGTTTGTACTCTTCTCTCTGAGTCAACACTTCGGCATTCAGCAGCAGTACCACTGCATTAGCGCAGGCAGCCCCTGCCCTGGGACACAGATGTTCAGCTGGACAGAGGAAAGCCTGCAAAAACAATCTTGCATACCTGCATAAAACAAGTTGTTTGGGCTTTTTAAATCTCTTTTCCCCCCCATCCTCAGATTTTTAGTCTAGGTCACCATATGATCACGTGAGAAAAAAGATCTCAAGTCAAAACCTCTTAATCTGGCATTGCTTCTGGGTCTGTGGGTTAAAAAGGTCTTTGTCGTGCTGCAGGGTGATCCAAATGCTCATTATAAAACTGTTCCCAATTATAGATATATTCCATGTGTTTTAAAACAAACGTTTTGTCCTTATGCAAATATAACTAATAAGAAAAAAATAAAACCAACACCTTTGAGATTCTCAGTGCTCTGGAGAAACACTTCTTAAGGATTCTTTTGTAGTATGTACTGTTTAAAGTTTCTTGCCAGCTAATTTATACTGGAAGCTCTGTGTTCAGTCATTGAATTTCATGTTTAAGATTTCCTCTAGCATGTGAATATAAAGATTCTCACTCCATAACTACTCTCTATTTTTTTTTTCTCTCCCGTAACAAATTTCATTTTTTTCCAAGGTTGGTGTGGAGTTTTTTTGGGTTTTTTTTTTCTTTCATGACAGATTGCAGATTTCAGGCTAGTAAACTCATTTCTGGATGTCTAGAGTCTAGAAGCCTTGAGATTTGACAGTTTGGGGTGAAACTGTGAAAAATAATTTGCTTAGAAGGGTAAGTCATGCAAGTCTTAACAGAATTAAAACAACCTTTCAGGCACACATGCTCGAGTCCCATTAAAGCAACATCCTCACATCATTTTAAAGTACCTCCAAATTTCCATTCATAAGATCTGACTCCTCTGCCCTTGCTTAACGAACTGTAGTTCAAAGTATGCTAGTAATTGCTATTGCAGTTAGAAGTTCTCCCGAGTTGCAAATTTGCATAATTTTGGGGGAATTCTGTTTTGTGTTTTGGCTTTACAATTGTAAAAAAGCAGGAAGTTTCTTTCATGTGCATGTTGAAAATATGAAGAATAGTTTTTGTTAATGGAAAATGATCAAAAAATTAAAAAAAAATAAGATTCATTGCTCACCACATTTTCTATTGTAAAGAATAGAATCTGATTTAGGTTTATACTTAGCTGCTTTGACAAAACATTAAATGTCAGTTCTATCCACAGGAGTCTGAATCTAGTTTAATAGTCCTCATTTCTTGCAAATTAATGGCAACCTAGTGTTTAAAATAAATAATTTCCTGAGATTGTCTCTGATTTCAGCCTTGAAACCCCTTTTTTGAACTAATCTGTCTCAAAAACAGCAACAAGCAGATGTGCAGTTCTTGTGGTCTGGGAACATACTGTTTTAGTGGCCCCAGCTGTGATTAAAGCAATAAGCAGATGTTTTATGCTACTGTCCTAAGTAATGCATCTGCTGGGGGGATGGCATCAGTGTTTAATGCAGTTTGATTCCTTCCTAACTCTCATAGATCCATCAGCTTCCTTCCTCCGTTGCCTGGTGTTGATTCTATTGCTTTTGCTATTTTCACTGCTCTTTATCCTTGGATATCTGTGTAGGAAAATCCTCAGCTGCAGAACATGTGTTGATGCTTTTATCCTGGCAGTGAGTGGCCTGAGTGGAAAGCAATATTTTAGATGCTTTAATTATGCTAGTAATATAACCACCCAAACATATTGCTAGATCTTCCAGGTTGCTTGCTATCCTACTACTCCTATGGCACCTGCAGCCAAGTACGGTGCAACCCTGTCCCTGAGAGCTTGGGTCACCTTAGTGTCCTGAGAAAACAGAGGGAGATACTGAGAAAGCTGTGGGGAATGTCAGCATCCTCTGGTTTGGTGTCTCCTCTTCCAGGAACTTGTATCTGTAATGGACCAGGTAGCACAGGTTTAGTGTAGTGCTATTTTGGAGTGAGGGAATTTTGGATATGCCTGGGAGGTGGGTTTAAAAGGAGCCAACTGTAGAGCTCATGGTAAAAAATAACTTCAATTTTTTTAGGAAATAAGGAAGGGAGGAAGGGAGGAAGGAAGGGAGGAAGGAAGGGAGGAAGGAAGGAAGGAAGGAAGGAAGGAAGGAAGTCCCCNACATAAATGAAACTGTATATTGAGAGGTGAAAGAAACAATGGTAAGAACCATGAATTCCAGGAATTAAAAAATTAAGGGGGGAAGTGAGGGCGGGGGGGTTTATACATTAGAAGGGAGTCTTAGGCATTAGGCATTCCTGGAAGTGTGTACCTCTCAAGTACCTCAGCCAATGGAGAAAGAGAGAGGAAAATGCGGCCAGGAAATTAGGATAACAAGGATGCTGCGTCCTCCAAACCTTTGAGAGATCCCAGGGGAATGCCCCATGGCCTCTCCCTTTATTCAAATAAAGTAAGAGGACTCCTCTGTCTCCTTTTTGGACATAAACTTCTGGTGTTTGTGGATTAATTTTCCTGACAAAATCATGCCATTAAAATATTTTCACTTCATTGAAGTGGAACTTTTTAGTAATTTTAAAGGCATTTTCCTTTTCAAATTGTAAGGGAAATCAGCATAACCATACAAAAAAGTTCCGTTCTGACAACAATGCTTTTTTAAATAACTCTTCGATTGTTTCTAGATCTCAGCGGAGCAAGCTTTTAATATGCCTTTCCTTCTGGTCTAGTAAAGTATCTGTTTCTCAGAGTTTTCTTGGATTGTGGTCCTAGAATCATTGTTTTCCTGATGGATTTGGATAATAGAAGCTCTAAATGCTACCTGCTTAGCTTCCTAAATTAGCAAAGATGCATGGATACTGTTATGCAAAACAACCTCAGTGGACCACTTTCAATTGTTTGGGTTAACTGATAAGAAGAAGCTGAGGGACCTTAGTTAGAGGAATCTTTTCTGTGGACTTCAAGTGGCAGGAAGAAAAGGCATGAGAAGCTTGGAGCCAAGGAGTCCCTTGGTGTAAAAAGCAAGTGAAAACAATCCTCCCCAAATAGGGAATACATTTAATAGGTGAACCTTGGAGGAACAGACTATTCAATCACCTACAAAAGAGACAGACAAGGCAATAACAGGCAGGCTTGGTGGTGTCAGTGTGGAGTTTAGGGAAACAAGGCTGTAGAAAGTGGAAGAGATGTGCAAATTTATGAAGATCTTGCTTTGTTATGCTGATGATGCAAAGAGAAGACATTTTATTAGCATAAGACTCCTCAAAGAGAATCAAAGTGATTTAAATAACCACTAGTTCATTGAATTCCTTTTTATATTCAAAAGGAAGCATCTAATCTAGCTTTATTTCAGAAACAGAATGTTTCACGCTTCTTAATTATGTGTGAATAATAAAGCACCCATGTCCTCTTCCTCTGCAAAATGCACAACAGCAGGTGTGTTACACCAGAATTAATAACATATCACTGAGTGCATGTCCTCCTTGCAAACATCTGCACAGGAAGAATGATACTTAATCAAGAGGTGGTGTTGTGATAGACTTTTTATTAACTATTGAGTCTGAAGGGTATCTGTTATAATGACTCATGGATCAGCTTTAATGCCTGGACTTTCCTTTGTTGGAATGAGGCAGGCCAGATTTCAAATGTTGCTCATGTCTTAGGTCAAGGCCATAAGAACTTGGTTCTGACTTCTAAGGAAGCAAAGCTTGATAATCTTGGCTAAGCTTTGATCTGGATTTTTATTCATTGCCTAAATGTATAATTTGAGGTATGAAAACCAGAATCTAACAAGAAAAAAAGAAAAGCTTGTATCGGTCTCTGAATCAAAATTTAAACACAAAACTAGCTAAGAAATCTAAAGTGATACCCATGTCTACAGCTATTATATAGCAAACATATAATGTGTGGTGGTCAACGAAAAGGTAAGTTTTTGAGCATGTACATGTTAACAGAACAACCTCCTATTTCTGAAATCCAGCTGTGATTTTTTCTTGCTCCCTCACCATCTAAGTTGTGTACATTTATCCCCCTGTTAAAGTATTTCTGTTTAAGGAGTTAATTTTTATCAGACAGGCAAGTCTGATTAAAATTGGAATTTGATTCCATTTTCAGCAGTCTCAGCTTTTGGAAAATGAATGCTTGGTAATATGTGTTAATTGAAATCATCAGTTCATAAACAAGATTGGAATTTTAGATATGTCAGACCCCTGGTTTGAAAAGCAATGTGCTTTTGGAAATGCTGGAAAATACAGTTCAACAACCACAAGGACATGCTTAATTTTAGTAAAAGATTCTTATTGCTATGTTATCTTCCAGTATAAACTAATGTTGAAGTTTTGGAAGATATAATATCTTTAGGAAAAATGTATTCAATTCCTGCATTACATGACACAATGCAGAACATAAGCGGCTTAGTTAAAATGCCGATTGTTTTTTAAGGGGCTTTAACTTAAAATGTAATAGGGGTTGCATTTCTTTTTTACTAGCACATTTTCTTCCATGAAAAAAACGGAAGAGATTGTTGCAGCTTGCTTTATTTGCACAAGCTTTCATGGGACTTTGCATACATAGTATTTAATAATCCAGAAGTATACTAAATCTTGGGCAGAATTCTGAGCATGAGAATGGGGAACCATGATGAGATGCCAGAGTCATAAGGAACAGAGCAGCAGAAAAATGGGGATGTTTCAGTTGTGTTAGTCTACTTCTATTCCTGGTCTGAGAATGAAAACTAAGAAAGTTTCTTTAAGTCTGTCCTCTAAGTGGTGAGGATGTATGGGGGAAAGTGGAAGTTAATGTAGGCCAGAGATGAACCGAAGTGCTAGGACTAGGTAAATGCAGGAAAGATCATTGAGGAGAGGTTATATTTTGGGTCCATGACTGTGGGCCCTGATCAGCAGTTTTCACCCTCCCTGATATCCAGTAGAAAGATTTGCTCAGGTTTTGTCTGTCAGCTTCTTTTCTCTGAGACCAAGATGAAGTTTTGCATTTGTGACAGATGAGCTGAGGCAGAAAGGATATTTTCATTTCCCAGCTGAATGTTCATTTTGCAGAGAAGGAATCTAGATTAATGTTATGGCAATTTAGAAGTCAAAAATAGTGTAGTACAATTCATAGAGTTTCATTGTACATCAATTTGGAATTGGGAAGGGGTTAAAGAAAAGCAGGCAGAAGACAGCAGCTGTGAATCCCCATCACAGGACACTGAACTTTTCTACCATTGCTGTGATGACAGAAATCTCTCACAGAATATCACTTGACCATCATAGGGAAAAGGATGACCAGGTGCCACGAACAGCCTGGGACCAATGTGGGAGAGGGATTTATTAGAGGAGCAAGGGTGAACATTCAGAGAAAGAGTAGTGATAAATTTTTTCTGATGTGCTTCCCAGTGTTTCCAAGAGGGTTAATAAAATTGCATGGTTACTTAAAGTATGATTTGCACGTCTTGTCTTTCCTAATGCAGGCCTGAGACAGCACGCTCCACTTGTCAAAGCCCATCCACAGAGAGATTGTGCAGGACACTTGAGAGCAGTGAAGAAGCAGCCCATGCTATTCTGTTGCTTTCAGAATAACACACTTAACACTGGTGTAGAGTTTGGAGCACTGACAATGACTTAATTTGGATAATGAAACAAAGATCTTGGTCCCTTCTTTGCAAAATCATCTTTTATAGTCAAGCCTTCGAAAATAAGACTGAAAGTGACGCAAGTTTTACATATCCATTACCTAAACAAAAGAGGATACACAAATAAAATGTGTATTAGTAATTTTTAAAAAATTGATTAATGAGAGTAATTTTGAGTGGATATACAAAGCTAGCATTTTTTTCTGTAAGAACTCTTTAAATTTGCAACTATGATTTTTTTTTTCCTGAAGAAAAGTCAAATTAAAACCAACAAATTGCCCTCATTTTTAGGGGATGTGTATGTTTCCCTGCAGTTTTCCTTTCATTTCCCTTTTTTGCCATCATTTTCTTTAGCTGAAGAAGAATGGGAAGACTTTCATTTCTTTTTCACTTTAGAGTGCCAGATTGCATTTGCGTGGTTGATTTTGCCATTAGGAGGATGACGTGATGGAACACCTTCTGGCTGCTTGAAGCTGAGGTCACGGCAGAGCTCAGTAATGCTTCCTCATCATACTGCACTTAAGGCACACCTAGTAGGCCACCAGTGTGTAAAACAGCTTTTAGTAACCTACGTAGTGGACCCCCAAGAGGGTGTATTTACTATAAACTCTAAGTTATTTAGGGAATTTGGCTGTTTGTATTACCTATTTCTTGAACGAAATAATAGAATTTCAGATGTGGTAAAAGATGTGTCTGTCTCTTAAAGGACCATCAAGCACTGAAATTTAGCTCTTGCCTACCAGAGCCCATACTGGTTTTTTTGGTCATGGTCCTTTTTCTGTAGGGTATTCTGGATTGTTTTGATTTGTTTTTTAAATTTGTGGTTTTTTTAGAAGGTCAGATCAAAATAAGAGTTCGTCCTGTGCTAAACCAGAGTTTATCACATGCTAATTAAAATTCCAGTATACTTGATTACTACATCTGTGGTGGTATATAGCATTTGCTATTTGTGTTCATCTGGTAACCTCTGCTAATTCTCTTTGTTTCCTAGATCCAAGGAAACTGTAGCTGTAACCCTAATAAGGAAGCTGTAATCCCTAGAATTTAGGAAAGCATGTCAATACAGTTTAAATTTTGGTTCTGACCTCTTTCTACAATTATACCTGGTTCAAAACTGTCCACATTTGACAGAAAGCTAAATTTGACGTAGCCACACTAAAAAAAAACAAGCCTTTGAGAAAGTACTTGATGGACTTTCCTTTGAAATAGCACTTCTGTTCCATACAGATGTTATGGATTATGAGCATAATTGTAAGTTTCTGAATGAGTCAACTAGATGGCTACACTCATATTTTGGATGCAGTTATTTGTTGATGAAGGTGAAAGACCTGCATTTTGTAGGAGATTATCATGAAGTAATTCTTCAACTGAATTTTTTTGCACCTGAATTTATGAGTATTGCAAAGAAATGCAAAATATGACATGGATACAGAAAGATTTCCATATTGAAAAAATATCTGCTGGACAGATGTGAGAAAAATAATCAGATACTTCTCATGAGGTTCTTATTTAAAGTCCTCATCAACATTCCTCAGGATTTTATCCATCTGCAGACCACAGATCTATCAATGGAATCAACTCACATACATAATTTAGTTGCTGGTACAAGCATATTTAAAGAAAGTGAATGAATTAAGGTGATAATAAATGCTTGTACCTTAGCAGCATTTCCTATTTTACAATCATTGGACAAGATAAGAAGTGAGATAAAATCTGTTGTCCAAAGAAAAAGCCTTTGCTTATGAAAAAACCAACACAATATCCCTGTAGAGAAGTCCCATTCTGCCTTGTATGCTTATTTTGTGGGGTTTTGTGTCTATAGTTTTTTTTTAATGGGGGGGGTGGGCGGGTGTTGCTTGTTTAAAGTTCAGTAAAATCATGAAGCTGTGATAAGGACATCTTCCATGGAACAAGTTTTCTACCACTTTAGCTTGATTTATAAGGCCCTTCTGAGGAATTAGCAGAGGATAAGAGATACTGACCTGGCTTTGGGAATCTAACATTCTTTTATCAGTGTTATATTCAGGGCTGAAAAACAAACAGAAGAAATTTTTTGGAATTTTCTATATCAGATTTCTAATATACCAACCTGCCAAATGATTTAATGTGTGCAGTCACAACAGAACCCACTAATCATTTATTCTAAGCACTGAAGAGGAGCAGACATAGAAAACTTTCAAGCTGTGCAGAACCACGACCTCAGAGGTGGTGACAATTATGGTAGAGCATTTTTACGGAATGTGCAACTCGTAAGTGTTTTTTGTGCATGGATACAGAATGAGTTTCAGTGTAGGAATTGGGGAAATGTACTATGTGGAGTGTTGCGCCCTGACTGTTCAAAAGTAATTCTAGTGACCTAATTAGAAAACAATTATATTCTAGAAGTTTGACTGATTTGAAGGTTTGCTTATTGCTATAATAGAAATGGGAGTTTAGAAAGAAATTAACTTGTGGCAGAGTGAAATGTGTTTCATTCATGAGACTTTTCTTTATTAAAAGTCTTTTTATTTCTGGATGAAGGATATGCTCTAATGGGATCTTGGCTGTTCTGAGGCTGATCATTTTGATAGGATATTGGCAAGGACACTAATGATATTGTCAATCATATGTAATGTAAATGTAAGCACAATAGTATTTAAGCAGTGCAAAAAAAAAGACCCTAAATTCATTGTGGTACCTATGACTGCTTATGACCATGTCAGTTTGAAAAGAATATGCACGTTAAATAGTTTTGGTAATAAGAAGAAATGTTTGAAGAAAGTTTTTTTGATTGTTCTCAAAGACAAAACACTAACCAAGTTAGCATAACCTTTCTAGCCAAGCAGTGTTGAGTGGAAGAAGAATAACAAAGAGTTGACATGGTTTTGTTTTGTAAGAATGCATCTCCAAGTCTAGAAATACAGCAGAGCAACTTTTCTCTGCTGATTTCTGCATGAAAAAAACTCTGACTTCCTAGAATATTTTTAGCATGACAGATCACAGACAACTTCAGGAAAAGTAGCAAACTCTAATTAGAATTGATCTAGTCTGACAACTGAACAATGCTAAATTGGACAGGAGAACAGAGTTTTTGCACAGTTTACAAACCAAAATTAATTTCACAGCCCACAGCAAGAGTTCTTTTTCTCTTCAAAGTACTTATTTAAACACTTTTTTACTTTCTTTTCTAACAGAACTTGTCTGTTTTATTCTTTGTTAAATGGGGGAATTATTGTTGTGATATATCATTACACTACTTAGTTTTATGCTGTCTTACCAAGTGAAGCAGTAAATTTGGTGCTGTGGTCCTGTTTGGGTGCTGTTTAGTCTGTGGTTTAACAAAATATAATCTATTTTCACAGTTGTCAGAATATCACAAGATAAATGTGTACTGATATTTTACTCTGAAAGGATTAACGATCCCCATCACATGCCCATTTAACAATGAAATTGGTAATAGAGAATTGCTCTTTACTGTCCATCTCAACCAAAGGTACTCTGGCTACACCTTCTGGCAGTCAAATTGTTGCAACTATCTCTTAGTGACTTCTTAATTTTGCTAATTCTTCCTTCGGAACTCCAAAAATGGTCCTGATTTCAATGACCCTTTGAGCTCCTGCGTGTGCCACGATCAATTAGAAGGGAAGAAAGAGAAATAGAACTTTTTGTCCCTTTTTAAAATTTTTCTCTTGCTTGCTGTGTGAGGTTGCAAGTTGGAAAGGAAGCACGTATTTATCAGACCATTAAGCAGAGCCTCGTTTATATTCACATGAGAAGAGCGAGACTGTGGTATTAGGGTGGTGGAGGAGATTTGAGTATCTGTCCTAACTTTGGTTCAAGGAAGTTATATTCTAAATTTCAGCTGGTCTTGGAGTATTATGAGGAGTAAAACAAACCCTCAAGCTTTTTCTTGAGCTGTACAAAGCCAGTCTAGCTGCCCACTGGATTATTTCCATGGGCTAGAGCTGAGGGAGCTTAATTTACAGCTTGGTTTCCTTGCCAAAACACAGTCATGAAGTGTCATTTGAAATCTCCAAAGGTGCTAGGGATTTCACCACAGGGCTGGCAGATCTGATGTGAAGCTTATGGGAATACTTGCTTTTCTGCAGTGGCAGCTGAGGGCCATGGGGGATCTCAGATGAATGAGGATGATAATGTGTGCAAATCAGTCCTGTATGCAGTCTGGTGAAAGCATCTCCATGTTTAGAAATAACATATGCAGAAATACTGTGTTAATAGGAAACTTGTGCATTTTCAATGTAATATATTCATGCAGCCTTAACGCAGTATTTACAAGAAGCACAAAGATAAATGCATAATATCTATATACATATTGTTCTGTATCCTTAGAAAATCTTTTTTTTGAAGCTTAAAAGACACAACATGTTCCACAATTTGGATTAATCTTCCATTCTCTTACGAAGTTAAAAAAAAAAAAAGTCAGCAAGAAACTTCATTTATTTCCTTCATTCTGCTTTACTCATCATATTGAGGCAAAATTCTGTAGCTATTGCATTCAGTATGAACTGAGTAAAAATGGCCATAGCATAATCTTATCTACTTTCTGGTTAATCTTTTATTTCTTTAAAAACAAATTTGTTTTCATTTTTATATGCAGTCACCCTGAAAGAGCCCCAAAGAGATATTTTATCTATGTATCTTTTCTTAGGTTAAATTTAGCTGCAGTTGCCTGTAGCCATCATCTAATTACTGAGTGGCCCAAACTAGAAACTTATTATTGTTTGCTTTGTGTGGAAAAAGCATACATTCCATGTACCATACATTGCTGGGAATTCCTAAAATATTTGTAAAAAATGATCACAGAGATTGTGTTGTTAATTTGAAATTAGTCAGTACTGGAGTACTGGATCCTCTTTTTTTATCACCTTTCCTGTAATGGTGAGAATTAAATCTTTCTAAGGAAGTAATAGACATACCTTTTTATTTTTTATTTTTTTTAGAATAGATGTATTCATTCATTGGTTTTTTGGCTATGATACTAAAATGATTATATATGAATTCTGGACAATTATGTATGTGAGAAGAAACTGAGTAAAGCTGTGCCGCTTATTCCATGCATCTCAAATAATCAAAGAAAAATTGCAGCTCAGCAGTAATGGGCTCTGTTATCAGCTTTCTGTATAAGAGGATGTTTAAAGAAAATGAAGCAAATGTTAATACATGTAGAAAAAATGTGTTCAATATCGTGTGTACTGTCAGCTGTAAGTTGCTTTGAGATGGTTTCTATTTCATTTTCAGGGACTACATAGAGATTTCTTTACTAGGAGCTGCATCTACTTGTACTGTGTAAACCCCAAGATGTTGCTGTTTCAGTGTTTTAAAATACTGTGAGTGCAAAACAGTGATTATCTTTTGGTATCGTTTTTTATCTTTTTTACAACTTAAGGATCTTAAAACGAGAAAATTTTTTTTTTTTTATGAGAGAGTATTAATTTATTATTCTATGCTTATTTTTCTATGGCAGTCATAATTAATTGCCTGCGCCACAGCAAGGTTGCTGTAATATTTTTTTAATGCCCTCAAAAACTTTTAATATTAATACAGTTCAAAACCGGGCCTGTCTCTTGCCTCCTTTTCCAACATGAGCACTTTCTTCCCTGGTTCTAGTGCTGTTTATGTCCATTATACTATGTCTACAGAACAGATAGCATTTATTGAAAACAGCAAGTGACAGATTCAAAACAGGAAAATAGGAGCTGTTTCTTCTGATGGTGCTCTTCACAATCCTTTCATGAGGCTGCTGTAGATGCTGAAAGTTTGGAAAGGTTGCAAAAGGGGTTGTGTGAGTGGCTAAAAGAAAAATATGTTAAGGACAGCACCTTTGGCTTAAAAATCATGAGTCAGAAATTGTTGCTCTGTCAAAGTATCCAGGGAGGAATTTACATTGGCCACTGCCAGGTGGGATAGATGGATTTTTCGTCTAAGCTATTTCAGACAGTAGTCTTCCTAAACCTGTTCTGTGGGTGAGTGCTGCTGTACAAATGCTGGTGCTACTGCAACCAACATGTGTACTTTCAAGTTATAAATCCTGTTCACTCAGGTACCTATGCTCTGAATACCATTTTTGGCTGACAGAAACATCTGGGGGACTCGACAATGTTTCATGCAGCTCAGCCCAGAGATTAGCCACTCACTCAGATTTTCTTGCCGGCAAGTCAAACTCAAGACTGGTGTGAAGATATTGATTGGGTGTGCAGATACTGTTTGCTCTCCCCATCAGCTGTGCAGGATGCTCCCAGCTCTCTTCTCTCACTAGTACTCCACAGCCCAACTCCCTTGTTTGTATACTGGCTGAAGCTAAAATTGGAAATGACTGACTGAATTTTCTTGGTCATGCCTTGAGCACACAAGAGTATGTGCGTCCCTCAGAGAGCAGCATGTTTATCCTCAGCACAGCTTCTTGTCACAGAGATGACTGTCCTCATTTTGTTACTCAGGAACCTCAGAGCAGACTTTTGGGCAGCATGCCCAGGGTCCTGCATCAAAGTCTGCGTCAGAGCCAGCATACTTTGTACTGAACTTGTTATAATTTAGGGGTTATATCAATAGTGATGGTGATCTTGAGAGTTAACACAAACGTACAACCTGGGAGTTGGGTCTGAGTTTGAGCTGATAAGAGCATGAAGCAGCCTGGCCCATGTGCTATGTATTTTGGGAAGACTCTTCCCGTAACTGCTCGAGTGATTATCCTGAACAATGTGCTACCATCCATTACTATTCTTATCTCTGCTACCACTTATCCTAAACCTGAGTCATCTATTGTATCTCAAGTGGATTTTATGAAGTGTTCCATATTTTATATTCTACGTGATGGCATTGGCCCATTTTCTATAATCTTTTGTTGGAGTTTCCTGGACTGCAAACCACAGCCAAAACTTTCTCAGGCTGGGAAATCAAATATAAACCAGCATAGTATACGAAAGAAGCAATTATACTTAATTGGATTTCTTAATTAGAAATGGGATCAAAAAACTCACCAAAATGGTACAAATTTTGAGCGGCTCTATCTTAATGTAATTAAAAAAATACTATTCCAAATACCAATCTAAATTCGATCCACAGATTTTTAATGTGGTTGGATACTTTGTATATAGATTTTCTGAACCAAGTACATCCTCACTCTGTTTTTGGATTAAAGAAAAATACTCTAAGCATTAACTGCAAAAACTTAGAGTGTTTGTAAAGACTCTAGGGAGTTATTTAGAAAGCACTTTTTTTTCTAACTGGAATTACTCTAAGTTTTTATTGTTGGTAGTAGACTTTTCCTCCTTGGAACAATATCATGTGAATCTTACAAAAAATCCCCTTTTCAGGTATTTTGAGACACAAGTTCACTCAGTAGCTTAATTTAGGGTATAGATGAGCTGTGTAGCATTTCAACTTCTATGTGTAGTATTCTTGCCATGATTCTCCCCTTTGAAATAATTTTGGTTCTCCTGCAGTTTGGGTAGCCATAGTGTTAAAAATCTGACATCTAATTATCTACTTGCTTTAGGCTTTATTTTAAGGCAGCTCTTTGCAGTATAAAGTCAGAGCTAAAGTAATCCATTGGAGATCTGCAGGTGGTATTAATCTTGCCCTACTCTAAATAGGAAGACAGCAGGGTCTAGAGGTAAGACAACAGTTTAGGTTTACACTAGATCTAATGGGGGAAGTCTAATCCATCAAATTAGAGAGATTAGAGAGTGATTCATTTGACCATGTTACTCCTTTTCCTTCATTTCTGCAGGGATGGGAATGTGCCCATGGGAAACAGTATGGTCCGACACGGTAGCAAGCAGGGAGTTACTCTAACCAGATTTTTCTGTTATCACCAAAACAGTGAATTAAACCTACACTTGTTATAAATGCAGCATTTTCACGGCAAAATATCCGTATACACAACTTCCCATATATGACCAATCTACTGGATTGACTGAAATGAGAATGTTCTCTGTCTTTGCTAATATTTCATTAGAGAAAGGTTTAGAGTCTAAACTGTTTAGAATTTAGACTAAAATCTAGTTGACTTCAATCATGGAAATTTAACTATAACAATTTTTCTAACGGATAAGCATATTCCCTGTTTTTCTGTGAAGTGCACTGAAATTCATTTCCAGTTGTAAAAGCCATTATAAACAACCTGCAAATATGCAATGTGTGGTGACAGCCATATTTATCTCAATGTTAAATTCAGGAATAATGTTTCTAGTTTCTGTAGATGTGGGAGATGAAAAGATAGAACAGTCTTGGCTAAGTTCTAGAACAACCTGGATGTTTCATGTTCATTTGTTCCTTTTGTTACAGCTGTTGTTTGTTAAATTATTATTTCCTCTACCAGATTTTAGGATAATACGTTTAGAAACATAGCTTCATTGCTCATCTCCTTCTCTACATACCAGTGAGAAAGAAATGGTCCCAGGTGGAGGAAAAATGTAATAACAAATGGTTTTACTCTAAGTCATAATGCCCAAGAAGCATAAATTTCTCCCATCTTCCTGCTACCAAATCTAGGTTGATTGATACGAAAAAATATGAGGAAGCTGATTCTTAACATCAGATCAAAGAATAATTCTTGGTTTGTTTGCATTTTTGGAGTGGTTTTGGTTTTTTTTTTGTTTTGGTTTGGTTTTTTGTCAGACATCTAGGACAAAAGGAAAAGACAAAATTCAGATCTATGGCTTGTTGGTGCCTCAAATTGATGGTTTTATTTAATTAAAATACCTATGCTTCATATATTTAGGATGCAAGTACAGCCTTAAAATATCTGAGTCTGGTGGACTCAGCTGTATTGCTCTGAGGATCAATATTGGTCCAGTTCTACTATGTGAGATCTTGTGGCACTGAAAAAGGAGCGCTCATTTCAAAACCTGAAGACTCCGATATTCCTAGAATTCATGCAAAAGATAATGCATTTATAAGAAAAATTAAGTAGAAAGGTGCTTTTCAACAGAAGGAACAAGGAGAAGTGTGTTCTATTGAAAACAAACAAAAAAGCAAATCATAAATCTAAAACGTTTTCATTTCCTTATAAGAATAGGAGCAGATAACTGTTAACCAGATCTTAAGTTCCAGGAAGGATGAAAGACACATGCCTGTAGGGAAGACCATAATGATGTAATTGATCAGATATTTTGATATTTTAGGAAAAATTGTACCTCCACAGACATGTTACTCCTAGAAATGCTGGCAATGCTATCCTTGCAAATGGAATATGGAGAGGTATCCCTTTTACGCTGACCCAGAGCCCTCATGTCATTTTTGAGGCTAAGTTCCAGAACCTGGACTACTGTGCAAAGAGGTGGTTTGATGTCCTCTGGGCACAGACTCACAGAATTGTTGAGGCTGGAAGTGACTTCTGGGGATCATCTGGTCCAACTTCTCCTGCCCCGGACAATATGTGGGCAACATGTCCCAGTGCTCAGCCACCCTAACAAGTAAGGAAACAGCTGCCTGTCTAGTGTTTTGATTTGTGCCCACTGCCTCTGGTTCTGGGCACCACTAAGAAGAGCCAGGCTTCATCTTCTTTGTATATTCCCCTCAGGTATTTATATACATTGATGAAATCACCCTGAGACCTCTCTTCCTCAGGCTGAACACTCCTGGTTCCCTCAGCCTGTCCTCACAGAAGATACGGTCCAGGCCCTTCAACACCTTGGTGGTTCTTAGTATACCTGTGTCTCTCTCGTACTGGGGAGTCCTGACCTGGGCACACTACCACAGTACTCCAGGAAAATCCATGCATGTTCCTCTCACAGGAAAAAATTAGCAAACATGAAAATGTTATCGTTTCTAAAAAGCAAACAGAGCATTCAGAGAGTCTGTGGGGTCTTATTGCATGGGAGGTCTCTGCTCTCATCTCTGGTGGACCAAGCTACCACGCTGTTTGCAGTAAGAGACACAGGCATTCAGCTTTCAAAAGAATTCTCTTTCTTAATTGTTTATAGAGCCTACATGCCTATGTAAATCTTCTGAACCACCCTGTCAGTCTTGGGGAATCTGGATTACCCTGACAGATCTATTAAACACGCCAGTGCCTAAGTGGAGGATGTAGAGGAGATAACACTGCTTTAAAATTTTATCAGTGATTGAAATATTGCACATTATTTGGATCATCCATATTCAAGAAAAATTAAATCAAGGCAGAAGAAATGCAAATATAGTGTGTAGGTTCTTTGGCAGAGTGGGACCAGCAAGACATGGTCCTTTCTGCTTAATGAAATGAGATCTGAGAGGAGATAATATTTCTGATAATAAAATGTGAGGTGAGGAGAAGAAATATTTACATGCCTGGCACGTAAGTTCAATAAATAACTATAGACTGGCTATGAGTAATTTAGGATTAGATATTAGAAGATTTTTCTCAACCAGGGAAGAAATTATTTGTAAAAAAAAAAGTTAGAAAAGCTGAATGGCTTGAAGATGGAAGGTGCTGCATTTTATAGTAAATAAATAACCATCTGGCTTCCCATGGTAGGAGAGGAAAAGACTTGATTATCTAGGAATATCTTTCCCTTTGATGTTCCCATTGCTATTCTTTATCATCCTTTTTATTGCTTCAAATTTTCCCATGCACTCACTGGATGGAATTTTCCATAGCCTAGCAAGTCACAGAAGTGAGTTTTGCCTAATTATTGATGATCTCCATTCTCTGAATATTTCTATTTACTTAAACTGGATAGTAAGAATACGGGTACCACATTCTTGGCCACAGCTAAGTAACAACCTATGATTTTTCCTTGTGGTACATTACCTTTGCCTTTAATTTTTCCCTCATGTGAGGAAAGACAATCTAAAAATTTCCCTCCAGCTCTATGTATATATTTCAGTTTCTAACGAAAGCAATTTTTTCTTCAGTTGATTTAAATGAGGCCGAAGTTTTAGCAGATGTTTTTGAAGTGCACCTCCATGGAAGATGAAATGTATTTACTTGTTCTCAATAACACATATCTAGTTCAGAATTGATAATCTAGTCGATGTTTTGTGTACCTGTTGTAATGTATTTTAACCTTTTACTGTGCCCCAGACAGACCATCTTTAGTTATTAGCATGTGTAGAAAAAGAGAAGGATTTTAGTATGTATTGTATCGATCTAAAGTAAAAAGGGAGAAATGTAGGAGAACAAGAATGGGCTGTAGGCAGTCTTGACCTTGATGAGTTACAGCTGTTCTGAACCAGGTGTTTCTACTAAAGACCAGAGACCGGCTGCCCCTTGGAGAGGTAGCTCATAAGAGAGAGGAAAAGACCACGGAGGAGGACTGCTACACAGAAGAAGACTGTGATGAAAGGACTATTGAGACAATGAGCAAGCAAGCAGGCAGGCAAGCAGGACTGAAGCAGCTTTAAGTGTTAGCAGCCTCTATTGTATCCTGGAGAAAAGAGTCAAGTTTTTTTTTGTTGCTAAACAACATGTACTGCTTTGGCTTTGTTATTACTTCTGCACTGGAGCTCACAAACCACATATTTATGAGCATAATTTTTACTTGGCTAATTTATAAAAGCAGAGATTTTCTGGACATGTGATAAAATCCATATCTGCTTACTTAGGGTGGAGGATGTTTCTCAAAAACTTCTATCTCTTCAAAAGGGCTTTTTCTTCCTCTTAGAGATTTTCATAATCAACAGAGGCCAATAACCCCTAGATCTTTTTGTGATGCAAAGGATGTTTGTTTTTGGAAAACTCTTCCGCCAACCAGTGCTGTTCTGGTTTCATGATGTCCAGGTTCCTGTTTTTGTCCAGATTGTGGTGCCCCAGAGTCACACTGTGCCTTTTCTCTTGACGAAATATTGTGAGAAATAGAATTGGTGCATATATATCTAGCAAGCTGAGAAACATGAAAAAAAACCCCTGTTCTTGAGGCATTTGTGGCATGAGTAAGGAGATATTTTTTCAATAAGCGTAGGCTGGACTAACTGAGGTATTTTCATGCAGTGTCTTTTCACGGCAGTTGACTGAAATAAGACCCAACTGTTTAGTCATGGGCTTTCTAAATTCTTGTATGCTATTTCTACATTTATGTTGTTACAGGCATATTGAGATGCAGAGGCAGGTTATATAGGAGTATGCACATGTCAGATAAGAGGAAACAAGATATTTTTAAAAGCAATGTTCATAGAGTCATAGTATCACATGATCACTTATGTTGAAAAAGACTCTTGAGATCATCGAGTCCAACCATAAAAGATATAAAATTGGTCAAACAATATAAAACTCAGGAGCCTGGGTTGCTTCAGCCAAAAGAATAGAGGACAGTATATTAATGAACTCAAGGAGAGGAATGTGATAATTCTGAATTAGCTAACTAGATTCAGTCTAGTAGCTGCATACACCCTTTCAGTCATGATGACTGCAAATTTTCCTACTATGGCCTCTAACTTTTCTTTTAAGAGAAGATCCTACCTGTTAGAAGAAAAATCCTATGTTGATTTCTGTAAAAGCAAGTTCCTTATAAATGATCTGTTTCACACTTATGCCAGGAGCTGAGTGAAGCTACATGGTGCAGTATCGCCAATCTTTCCTCACCCTAGTTTTAGTTAAATGGTCCTGCCTCTTGAGGCATCTCTGGGACTGGCTTAAATAGATTTAAAAAAAACTTCCTGGCACAAAACAGTTCACTTTTTTTTGTGGGTGTGGGACAGAGGGATGAGAAGGGGAAAGGAAGTTTTATGGAAGTTTAGCAAAGTGGACTGTCTCTGTGAGTCCAGTGGGCACTGGAATGAGCTCAAAATAAGGACTGAGGGCAAAGTCAGGAGCTGAGATCTTAATGGAAAGAGTAGGTAATTCTTTCTTTCATCTAATTTATAATGGAATGTTAAATCAGTTCAAATTGTAACTAATAGCTTCAGCTGGAAAAAGAGTACTCACTCAAAAAACCCACATGCCTGAATCATTCTAGTTCTGTGTGTCCCCATGTCATTTTGACAGGTTTTCACAAAACAACTCTGTGGCAGTAATCCCTGTTTTGCCATTCAGACCCTTGCATCCATCTTGCACCGCAAGTACTTAAACAACAAGCAATTTGCCTGTGTTTCAGTCTGAGTGGTTCTTCTCTTGCTGCTCCATTGCCATTTGATAACACATAGTTTTTTTGGTTTGTCATTCCAAATTCCTTTGCACATTTTTGTTTCTGTCATAAAAATGTAGTCCCTTTGTCATAGCTACAGAATGGACAAAGATTTTCAGTGTATTTTTGTGATGCTCAGTTACACTTAGAGCATATGCTGAATGAATACTAGATCATCTGTAATGCTATTAATATGTGCCAACAGACTGCATTACACAGCAAAGCTTATTTTTCCTTAGTCTTGCCAATGTTAAAACAGTTGAAATTTAAGTGATGAGTGATTTTTACTTTTTATAGACATCCACTTCTATCCTCCTGTCTTTTGGATTTTCTTTAAGGGGTTAAAAAGGAACTTTGTATTCTTTATTAAGTGTATATGAGTTTATGAAAGGTCAAAAAAGAATAATTAATGATTTATCAACCCTAACCTTCATGCAACTAGTGTGTTGCAGTATGGGCATTGTAGTTATCTTTTGAAAGCAGCAGGATTTAATCACTGCCTCAAGGAGATAAAGTTCAGTTATTACTGAAGAGCAAAAGTTTATTAGTCACAATGGAAATGTGCCGCAAAAGGATAAAGACAGACACCTAATCAGAATGTGATATCACCTGAAGGTTTTTGATCTTCCTTTTATTCAGTTATTGCTACTGTGTGATTAGGAAAGTTAGGAAATTTCCACAAGGAGGTTTTGTCTTCTTGTGAAAGGAGTTTCAGCCTTTATCAGTGATGTATGCAAAGAATTGTGGAATAAACCATTATGGGGAAAAAATATTTTATGTATAAACAACAGGAGAAGCCCAGGCAATAAACAAGCTAATTGGACACATTCATTGCAGCGATAATACTCAAGTTCAAGTTCCTGTTTCCCACTAGTCACTGGGATGTAGCAGCTTGAAGGGCTTAACAGCTCCCTTTGCTGGCAACGAGCAAGAAATGCAGTTTGTGTGCACCCGCCCTAGCTCTGTTTGCCATATGAGGTTTTTATTAGCTTCACAGGCAGTATGTCCTGGCTCCTGCTTTCAGCTATGTGATAGCAGAACTTTTCAACAATTCACCAACGTAAAGGAAAACTATAAACAGACCATCAAAAGAATCAAGGAAACAAATTAAACTAGTGTAAATATACTAAATGAAATTAAGATTGAACCAAAATCACAAATAGAAAATTGAACAATTACTCTGTATAACACAGCCAAAATAAGATTGAGAACGGTAGTTTTTCTAATGTATACTAAACCACAAAAAGGTGGCCCACACCTTCCCCCCTTACCAGGAACCTTAATCAGGCCCTGAACAATCACTTGAATCCTTTAGTGAATCCCAGAGGTTAAATCCTAAGTCTCACAGGTGAGTTCAATTCCCCAGCCCTGGCCTGAAAGCAAACCCCTAGGCAGAAATCTTAATGAGATGCCTGAGGCCCTAGTCACCCTAACCCAAGGCCTTCAGACCCTCACGCTAAGCCTCAAGTCCAAGGGTGTTTTCTTCATCTTAGCCCAAGTGTGTGAGGCCTACCAGGAGAGGAGGATTTGTGAGGTTATGGAGCAAATGCCTGGAGAGATGATTGTAATGGGCAAAAATCCCAGGCTCATGTCAGGAAGTTTGAATTAGTGTAATTTACTGCCGATTGACAAAATGTTTTATTACTGATCCTGGTATTAAGTCGTCTTATCCTCTCCCCCTCCAGCCCNAAACCCGCAAAACCCAACAAGCAGGGAAAACGCCTTGGCTACCCTCTGGGCAGATGTGCTCTCCCCTTTCATGCCTCTAATCCATTTGCTGTGCAATATGCTCAGATCCTTTGGTGAGGCAATGGGTGATGCAGGAGACTGGGGTTGCTGTGTAGCAGTAGCTTTTATCTTCACGCTCCTTGTTTCTTAACTGGTCCAATATAGTTTCCTCCACCAACCACAGTCCCTTTAGAGTCACACTTCCTCCTTATTCTTCTCTCTGTCCCTGTCCATTCCGATATTTGTCTACAGCCCTTGCTCAGGCTGCTCTTTTTTCTCCATCACTCAGGCTGCTATTTTTGGGTATTTTTCCTTCTTTTCCACCTTTCTTCTCTGCCATTTTCTCTTGTGTCTTCTGCTCTAGCATAATGGTCTCTCTCATTGTCCCTTTGCCTCAGCATTTACTACCTAACCTCACTTTGAAGAGGCTCCAGAAACTCCTCTGATTCTGTCATACAGTGCATGCACTGTGGTGCTGGCATGAGCTGAGTCTGGCACAGCACAGCCCATGACCTCCTCCCACACAGGTCAACCCTACAGGCCATCATGAACACAAAAACCAGCCCCCAAATCCAACCACTAACCCTCTGCCCCACCAAAGCCCCTTATGGAGTCAGGGGAGCAGGGAGGTCATGGGATAGGAGAGGGCGATGCACATTAGAGGGAAAGCACTGAGTTGTTTACTGTGAGACGCCCTCTGTAAGAGCAGCTGGCTGTCCATGAGATGGAGGAGCAGGGAGCTCAGCCAGCAGAGCAGGGAGAAGAGATGGTGATGTGTGTGGAACGGAGATGGAGGCAGCCCCTTTCCTCAGCCCTCACCTTAGAGCCAAGCACAATCCCACAGTGCTTGTAAAGCCCTCAGCCCTACCTCTAATTCTTAGCCCAGTGTCTTTTTCTAATCCATAACCTCAAAGCATATATCCAAATCCTGAAACTTAACACCTTCCTCTGTTCTTCACCCTAGGTTGTACTTTTGCCATCATGTGCAACCATTAACACAAAAAGTTTCATTATATTTTTTCTAGATATTTTTGAAAGGTTTTCTCAGGAAAAAAAAATTCTCTTGTGTGCAGAGATAGAAGTGACCTGATTCAAATGATGCCATGTGTGGCTTGCATATAATTCTAAGCCAAGAAAAACTATTTCACATAAAGTCTTTCTCAAGATGCAGAAAGCTGTTAAAAAACATATACTAAAAATTAGTCAAAATTTTTACTAGGGTTTTTTTTTAGGAAAAAATTTTCCAAAAATACCATAGAAGGCAGGAAAATCAAAGCACTGATTCTGTGTGAATCCATCATAGTGTTATAAACTCGGAAGATACATAGAGCTATAACACACGCAAATGGTGAAAAGTTGTGCTTTTCCAGTTTTATCAAGTTCTATGATTACAGAGCACTCGTTCTTTCACTAGGCTGTTGTTTAACAAGTAGGTGGATTTGAATTTGGGATTGGAGTTCTGTATATCAAGTTCTACTGTAACAGGAAGCTGATGCCTCTTCCTCCTGTGGTCCGTGGAAGAGGAATCCAGAAGGGGCTGTCAAATAACAGTGATTCAAGAAGACCTTAAGCTGCAGAGCTCTGGAAGGTGGCTGAGTACTCTGGGAGACAAATTGCTGCTCCCTCCTGAACTCTGTCATAAATCCATTCTTCTTCCTGTTGTTGGACAGAAGATACTGATCTAGAAGGACTTTTTGCATGAACTACTGAAAATATTTATCTTCCCTTGTGACCTTTTAAAGTGGGGTATATAAGGGGTTTTATAGTCCTCGTTCTGTCAGATTCCAAGAAGTTTGTGATATGCCAAACACCTTTTCTACCCACAGACTTCCTTCCAGTGTTGATAAAAATCTTTCAGAATCATATTATGGTTTTAAAATTAGTCTGAAAGCTTTTGATTGAAAACTTGAAATATGAAATAATGGTTAATAATCAATTTATATGTGACTTATTAGCTGACATTTCAAATTGTATAATACGTATGGATTCATAACTTAAAACGAAGCAAAAGTGTCTAAAAATTACACCTTCTCCACATTCCCATTATTGAAACCAAGTCAGAATATTTTCCCTTTCCTTACTGACTTAACCTCAGAATCTTCAATCTTCATATCTTCCAATATGATCATTAATCATGCTTTCTTTCTGGTAAAAGTTCCCTCTGCGTTTTGTCTCCTCCCTGAGTCTTTCTGGTGGCTAAAGGTTGCACCTTTAAATGCTTCTGTATAACTGAAGTGGAAGCTGGAGGCAAATGAGGACACTTAGTGGTGTCCAGTGGCCCTGAGTCAAACATACCCAGATGTTTACACCCGATGCACTCACCAAGCATTCTCTCTCTAGTCAGTGAAGAGAACTCAGGACCTTCTATCAGTGGTTCAGTTCATTTTAGCTGAGGTATATGCATTCAAGGTGACCAAAACTTGTCCTTCCTTGCTGATCACCAAACTTGTGGGTACATCAGGCATACGAAAAACAGAGTTTATTTTTACATCTACCAAATGTTGTTTACATAAGGAGCCCCATAGCATGTCCTGTCTGCCCTGTGTCTACCTAAGAGATAAATAATTTATTGTTTTTTGGCTTTCCTCCAGTTTTGGCATCACCCTTGCGTTACAAAGAGTATTTCATTTTTTGAAAATAAGAAAATCCAGGGAGAGGCTTTAACTATTGAGAACAAAGTATTAAGTTCAATGCTTGTGAATTCATGCTATGTGTTTAGGCACCTGTAGAATTCTGTGTTAGTAAATTTTGCCCTTGAGCTTTTCCTGAGTTGGCTCATGTCTGCCTGCAGTGAGATCAGCTTGGGCTAGTGTTAATATAAGATGATCTCCTTAGGCTCCTTTCGTAGTCACTGAAGACAAATAGGCATCTTCAGGCTCACCTTGGCTGCAGATTTAGGGTAGGATAAACTGCCTGTGGCAGTAATTATTTTTCCTTGAGGACTGACAAGGGAATGGAGGATGATAAAGTCAGGCTAACTGTGAGACACCTAAGATGGATCTGAGGAACATTTACGTTGCTTTTAAACTTTCCCTGCTTAAGCCATTCATCAGGTTTTTAGGCTAAGGGACAGATGTTTCCAATGGAGCTTCCTAACCATCAAGAGTGTTGTACGTTTTGTGTTAGGTTTAGTGGAGGTCATGATCCGTGTTACGTCAATTACCATATTGTAATTGGTAGGATGCTTATTATTTTCCTTGTTTTAAATCAGCTAGAAGGTGTTAGTTTGTGTCTTGCATATTGCTTGGTTGGCACTGGCATGTCCTGTCTGTGACTCTTCCAATACTTCAGTGTTCCACTGGCTTGTGTTCACGCACTCAAAATTAACTGACTATTTGGAGCATGTTTTATCCTTCAGACTAAGCTCCGTTTTCTTGTGTGCTGTTGTTAGCACTGTATTTTGGCTAACTCTTTTGCAATAACATATAAATCCTGTAACAGTACCTTCCTTCCAAAGAGGATTGTTTTGGAATTGACCATTGGGCCACTAGATGGCAATATTAGGTAAACCACAGTTTTAAGTTACACAAACCCTACCCTGAAGGCACATCTGTATCAAGACAAAGAGAAACATATTTCAAGAGAAATATTGCTTTACTTCTACACAGCATGTACTGCTGGAGATCTGTCATGTTGTAGGGTGGCACTTAAGCATAAGATATTCACTTTTCCTTGTGGAAGTGGGATTCCTTGTGATCATGTTTTTATTAGGTGCAAATTATCCTTCTGTGTTTTGTCTTCTCTTTCTTGGTTGTCAGTCATGTTTTGTGTGTAACTCCTTTTAGCCTCTTCATATGTGGAGGCTCTTGTATTCAACTTATTGAATTTTTGTTTATTCTGGGTTTGATCTCTGTTTCTATTTTATACATGAATTAAAATCCTGCCGAGAAAAGTCAATTGCCCAGCGTGGCCTGGTGGTTGTTGATCTTTGAAAAGTATTTATGGAATTGTGGAAGAAGACACAAATAGCCTCTGCCAGTGGTCTGTCTGTACTGCACTGTAGAACGTAGTTCAACAGCGTTATTTTTCTGGTGTGGTTTTAGCTGTTGTTATTTTTATTTTGGTTTGAAATGTTGCAGTTTAACAAGGCTCAGCACTGAGGAGATTTAATTCTTCATGTTTTTTCACTGCTCTCCCATCTTGATCTTGTTTTTGTAGAAATATAATGTCCATTTTTTTCTTGTTTTTTTGTTTGTTTATTTGTTTTATATAAATTCCATTCTCCATCTGTGTCTCTTGCCTGCCCTTTCTCATGGGCTTCTGCCTGCCAAAACCTTGACTTCTGAATACTAGCCAATTTACCAAGAATCCCCTCAGGCTCTCCATCTCTTTGTAGACATCTTCTCCCATGTGTATATATATAGGCAGAGGGAAGCTAAATATAAGCAGGGAAACTATTCTATGAAGAAGGAAAGGAGATGGGCAGGAGAGCTTTAAAGTGTACATGCTTGAACTGGTAGCAGTTAGGGGACATTTTAGAAGTCTGGAGAGCCATCAGAAAATAATGATTAGGTCCTAAGATGAATCACCAGTCCTCAGGGGAGTATTCAAAAGGTCAACAAGGATTAGGGAACATCAAAGAGGGTAATAAAGTGAAAGGAAGGAACAGAAATGCAGGGGCCTAACCAAGAAAGTAGGTAGGACATTTTAAATCCTGTGGAGAGCCCTAGACTGCCCAAGCACCAAATTCTACTTCTACAGTACTTATAAAATCAATGAAACCAGAATGAAAACTGAAAGCTTATCTGTCCTACTGGAGCATGCAAGAATGAAAACAACAGTACTTTTCTCTGAAGTATTCAAAAAAGTCTACTGGGTAAGAGAATCAGTTTGCCTTAAGCTGAGGGTGATACATGGAGGAAAAAACATCTTCTGACTCCACCACTGACATTCATCATTACTGCTATGGACTTTTGCATCCTTGCTTACACCTTTCACCTGGAAAATATAAAGTTATGAATTCTTAGGGGCCATTTCAGTGTGAGTTCTTAATGCTGCTGCATCCTTATCTTACATGTGGAATCCTTATATATGAATGCCTCCTTAAAAACTGGATACTGACAATGAACAAGATTGGTCAAAGCATCTGTTCTTCAGAGAGGAATTCTAAACACTCTCACCCCCCCCTCCCCCCGCCATACTTTTTTAGGAAATATCTTTTTTGATGCAGTTGAAAAATGTCTTCTGATGACATTTCTAAAGGGTAAAGAATAAATGGATTATTTCCCCTCTCATTTTGTCTCAGTAGTGTAAAAATATTTTCCTTGCTCTTTGTTTGATATTTCATTTAAGAACGAGAAATTCTTTCGGCTTCATAATTTACTTTAATCTATTTTTTGTATTCTATCATGCAGTGTAATATTAAATTTTCACATGATCTACTTACTATTTCAGCTGATAGCTTTTCCAATCTTGTCAAAATCAGAACGGATAAAAAGATCTCAGTGTTTCTAAAGGAAAAAAGACCCCAACAAAAACAACCTTGGAATTTCAGCTTAAAAAAAAAAAGAGACAAATTTTATTTCTATCTAGAGACCATTTGAAAAATTACATTTTCATGGATTAAGCTATATGTATAACATATTTTTCTGTTTTCATTTATTCCTTGTGTTTACATTGAATTTAAACCTTCCATGAATGTCCCTTATATAATATGAAACAATTACCTGCCTGGATAAGTGAGTAAAATATCGTCTGTGTGTAAGACTGCAAAATTAGGCAGTGAACTGATGAAGCTGTAAAGGCTGGTGCAAATCACTATTAGCCTTCTAGGCTAAATGAGTCACTATTGAAATAAGGTATAATACCACATCATAAATTGCTGGAGTGCATGCAGATTGTGATTCCACCTACTCTACAGTTAAAAATACCCCCATGAAGAGGTGCTCTTTTTAAGCTGAATTACAGCTAGAGTTGCTGTTAAAATACACCACAAATCAGCTGGGTCAGCAAAGCTGAAGGGATAGAAAAGTATCAGCCATTGACACTGGAAATCTTGGTTTTGTCATTATCAGACTCTAGTGTGGACCTGCAGCCAGAGTGGGATAAATCCGCAAGATTTTCTGTTGTGTTATTTCTCCATTAATTGTAAACCAGAACAGTCACTGCTGTTACAGGTTTGGAAAAAATAAACAAGATACAAAGAAAACTTTGACAACAGGTTTGTCTATTTCTCTAACTTATTAGCCTGGTCAAATTCCCTTATAGCTATAATTTTTTCCTGGCCTTTGCTTGGATATTGTTTGGTTTGTTTCACAAGCACTGATGAATTAATGCACTGAATCCTCTAGTCAACTGTGATTAGGAGCAGCCATTGATACCCAGTCTCCTCTGCTTTTTTTCCCACAAGGCCCAGGAGCAAAGGAGGTATTTTATTCCAGCAAGCAATGGGTAAACACGTGGTAAACACAGTTTTAGGTCATGGACACCTGAACTTTGGGTCACAGTGTCAGCTGCTGGGCTGTGACATGGCTCTGGAAAAGATCCATGATGTGCGTTTGCTAGGTAATTATCTGTGAGGGGCAGTTCAGAGACCTCTGTCATTTTTTGGTGAAGCACAGATTTAATTTGTTCTTTTTTTTTTTTTTCCCTCCTTCATAATTTTTCACCTGGGATAAAGAAATATAGCAGATATTACCACATCAGGAATGCTCATTAGCTGAACTACTGAAATTTAGTTAACTCATTTAAATTTGGCCTGCTCATGTATGATCATCACACTTGATGTCAGCTTAGTATGTACTGGTCAGATATAGCCACTGAACGTGTTGAATATGCCTCATTGTAGAATTCATGAAAATCCTGGAAGACTAACTGTCAACAAACTAGTGTTATAGCTGGTAAATGATCTGAGAAGCAAAACAAGAATTCTTTTACTGTTTTTCTTTTCACTAAAGACCTGTCATTTTTCTCAATATTTCTTTGTCTTAGCTCTTGGCATGCAGATTTTTCCTTCTAACTCACGAAGCAGTGCATGTTAGGACTCTGTTTTGCACTGAGAAATATGAGACAGAGGGAGGTAGTGTTTTAGTAAAAGGCCTTGATTTGCTGCTAGCATACATATTTCAGGAGTTACACAAGACAGACTGAGGTGCTACCAACTCTCCTTGGATTTCTATTTTCACCAACTCGGATACCATTTGCAAAACAGTGTCTCACTTTCTGCTTATTCTATTTGATCAACTACACCTCCAGGTGTGCACACCAAGCCTGGTGAGCTCAGACAGTGCATTTGCTCTTTGGAGACACCCAAATTACCATTATAGTGGCTGTGCTAGAGATTGTCTCCTTTTACATGCTTTCTATTGCTTTTGTAGGAGATTTCCAGGTCTTTCAAGTCTTTTAGGGGGCTTCTGATTTGAGAAGCCATATTGGGCTGCTAGGTTAGGACACATGAAACACTGTAGTACCTTGGTCAGAGGCTGCTGCTTCTCTAATAAGGGATATACTTCTAGAGTAGGGATCAGAAAATGTGAGTAAATGTGAAAAAATATTACTCTGTTGCCTACTATTTTGCCCTCTCATAATGCTTTCACAATGCTTAGCTTTCATGGGAGGAATAATGCCTATTGGAAAATGTAATTTTAGAAAATAATTCAGAAAAAAATGCCTGATTCTAATGTTTCTTTTAATAGAAAATCTCTCACACTGTTTTTTTCAGTTTTTTTCTTTCATCTTAAAGATCCTATGAAGCCAACTATAACCAACTACACAAATACAGAAAACACTCTTTTTTGGGGATGAATCCTCCAAGCAGAAATAAAATTGCACTGAGCATAGTATTCTATCTCCTAATTAAAAAAAAAAAAAAAGAAAATATATTTACTTGTCTCATTCTTAGGAAAACTCATACATGAACTGATTTCTACTACTTCCAACATACTTAAGCATATCCTTCCCCAGAAGTCTGCAGATGTGAAAAGAGAGAGTATAGGAAGTGAAGGAGGGTATTTGCAGCTGAGTGGCTGTATTTTATTACTGCAAATCCATCAGCACATCACATTCTGTCTGCAAGCTGCCCATTAAAAAAAAATTCTTGGTGCAACTAAAATATACATTTTGCTGTGAGACAAATGTATGTTTAAAATATACATATGAAGACATATAAAATTTGGGATACTAAAGTGCATTTCATGCAGTTTCTTTGTGAGTACAAATAATCACTTCATTTTTTCCCTGTGTATTTTTTAAATCAGCCTGAGGCACAGTGGGAGGTATTTCTTCAGCTTTCCAATAAGGAAGGGGCGAGGATTAAAGGGGGGGTCTGCCTTCAAAGCCATGGTAGGTCTAGAGGGATTCTTCTCCTGGGGTTTTGGCATTGGAGGGTCTTTGAAGTTTTTTGGATTTTTACTTACCAGGTGGTCTTGACTCATAGCAGCGTCTCCTCTGAGCTGCAGTCACACAGCACTGCAGGGAACCTACCTACTTCACTTTCTGGAGTAAAGAAGCCACAGGAAAAATTATATTTTGCAGGATGGTTATATCTCTTGTGGGAGCACAACAATCCCTGCTACAGAACCTGAGATGGAGTAGAAATCTATGCCAGATAGCAGAAAGTCTGATTCAGTTAAAAACTACCATGGAAAGCACTGTCTGAATGCAGTCATTAGATGGCAGAATTGATCAAGCAATAACCTGAATTTTGTGCTCGGTAGTGTATGCCCCAAACCAGATGGTTTAAAGAATAGATAGCAAGTAGCAGCTGGTGCTTATATATATTCACAAAATACCATACCTGGCTTACCTGCCGGCACTTTGAGCTAACAGAGACCAAGGTATTTGTATATCATTTCCAGAAGCAGCACTTCAGGGACTGGGGATCAGAGCATCAATCAATGAGAATTGTTAGATCATTTCTAGGCATGGGCTTTTGAAGACCTGTACCTGTGTAAATATTGACCATCATGATGCTGTCTGGCTATACATTTTTGGCAATAGCACAGGTACAATCCACTTGTGTTTCCCTAAATACCATTGCTTTGAGAGATATCTCTTCTGAAGTGAATCTGTTCGGCCAGTTTTTAACTGCAGATAGTTTCTTTGGGCATCAGGCAACTTCATTAAATTACTTGTCAAGAGCAGCTCATTACCAGCAGTTAAATTCTGTGGGAGATGATCTCTGAAATTTTACCTATTTTTCTCCCTTGTAACTTCAATGCCTTCAGATAAAGAAGCACTACCAGTTCAGACAACCCTTGAACCCACATGATTTCAGTACTGCTTTCCCTTTTGTGATAATAAAAATGCATATTTTTTATCAACCTGCTGACTCCAGTAAATCATCTCAGCATTAGCTTTTCTAGTATTCCTCTTCCCATTAAGACTCCCTGTAGTCTAATTGCAGTTCCCAAACTACGCACACCTCTACCTCCAGATTAAGATATTTTATATTCGTCATTAGTGCCTAAAGGTAGTATTTCATATGGGTTGGCTCACCCTAAGAAAAACTAGAGAAAGGAACTGAAACAGAATTTAGAAATCTACAGCTAAAATTATCAATTTTATGTGCAGAAATGACAGTGGTATGCATGTCTCCATCTGATCGTTCATAAATATGTTTAAATATATTACATCCATACACAACATTAGCACCAAAAGAAACTTTAAATATTTCAGCTCTTTATCCCAAATTCAAAATGGCATACTAATCACATTTTTTCGAAATTTCAAGCCTGATGTTTGTTTTGTTTTCTTTTATTTTTTTTCCTTCACCTACAAGTGCATACAAAATCTCATAATAAACTGGGCTGCATTTCACACATGACAATTCTTTACAAGTATATTGGGATTGATACCTCCTAACATTAACCATCTACTTCTGAACTTGTCACCTGGGATCCTTTTACAGTCAGTGGAAAGAAACAGCCACTTCTAGAGGCAATTCATCCCATCTATTTTAGATGCCTGCTTTAGGAAGTGTCTGCTCTAGAAGTTATGATTTCTCTCCAGTGGCTGTAACAGGAGCCTGGGGGGACCGAGCTGAGATAAAAATTCCCAGTCTTGACATTTGATCCACTGAATCCCATGCTGAGTCTAAGGTCTTAAAGAAAAGATTGCAGTATTCCACTGCCTCATTATAAGATTACTATGTGCAATCTGTTTTGCTACAGAGAAGTAAATCATGAGGGGCACAATTCTACAACAGCATATCTTCTAAAGGTGACAAAACCACACTTGTAGACTATACTCATCAGGATGTTGATGTGTATTTACCTTGAGAAAAAGTGATGGGAAAATCACAACAATTAACTGAAAAATCTTCAGTAATGAAATGTAACGGAAGTATTAAAACTAAGCTGTAACAGATAAGCATGATACAAATGGTTTTATCGAAGGGTTTTGTACAATTTACTTTTTGTTTGACTATACAGTGATCTCATTTTCCCTTCACTGAATAAGTGGTTTGACCAACTCTGCTAGGCCCAATTTTTAAGCTGAAAAAAACAATAACACAAACAACTAGAAATCTACTTATTTAATTAGGTTTAGCATGTTTGAAGGATCACTCTCTTTCTTGATATTTACTTTAGTATGAATGACTGTAGCACTAGAAATTTAAAAAATGTGGTACTGGAATAGCCACTCTAGCAAATTCTGTCACTACTTCAGATTCTTTCTTCACAGCTCTCATCCCCAAGAATTTTGAATGACTCAAGGATGACTTATCTATAATTTTTCTGTGTGGTTTTTTTTTTTGTGTGTGTGTTCTTTTGGTTTTAAAAAACAGAAAGAATCAATTTGCTATAAAGAAGATATGAATTGGTTTTTAAAGCTTTCTTTTCCAGTATTCCTTCTGCTATTACTTGCTATACACAGTGAGTCAGCACATGATGGATTTCTAAAGGCGTACTCTAAATTTCCAAGAGTTCCTCTGTGTGTGGAATCCTAGTTCTTCACTTAATTATGGTTCCTGTAAGTTTTCTAGTCAATCAACAGCTGCCAACAATGTGAATCCATTGTGCGATACCTTACTGATCTTAAAAACATATCTACTAGTCTGATGTAACAGACAAACGATGATGTATAAATGTCATACAAATGGCTTCAAAGGAACATCAGAAGTATTTCTGACTGGCACTCTGTATGTAGGACAACTGGCTGCTTCAAAAGGAACAGTGAATGTCCAGTGAGTGAGAAAGACAGTGAGAAAACATCTCCAGTAGATGTTTTCATCAACAGTTAAACCCCAACCCCCCCCGATAAATTTCCTTTTTGATGTGGGATATTCATATAGACAAACCTAAAATGAGTTAACAGTAATTTCAGTGCTTTTATGTCTCCCAGAGCAGGTGATCTGGAGGGCTTCATCCAATTTTTTTGTTACGGTAAGTTTTGACTATGCTAGTCTCAGTACTCTTATTAACTTCTGCTTCTATTCAGCTCCACAGAAGGTTACTAGTGTCAGTAATTTGGTTTTTGTTGAAATAATTAGAGTAATGCTTCTGCTCTCAACATTTTGCAGCCTAGGGACAGCAAGTGACCACTCAGTTTAGTTCATTGCTTCAGGTAGCTGATATGTGAAATTAAAAAAGTAAATCATGTTGATTGGACCCACATGGATATATCTTTCTTTGAGCTGATGAACTGAACTGAACTTTTAGAATTAGTGCTGGTTCAAATAGTCATAGTTTCAAATTAAAAATACATCTTAGATGCTTTCTGCAATATTCCCTGACAAGTGTCTTTTTGAGGGTAATTATTGATATTAAAACAAAATTTCAAATTTGCTAAATGTAAGGCTGTGTAAAGAACAAATAGGTTTTTAATAATTCACTTTCCAGTGAATGGTATATCCATCCTTTTGTTTATCTTACTATTCAAAGGTATTTCATAGTTATCTATGCTTTAAGACACCTTTGAATATTTTAATTGATAGTATGTAATTACTCAAAACAATTTATAACATTGAAGAAATAGAGACAGTGAGAGAATTTTATTGACCTTCAACAAAATTGCATCTAGATGAACACTGACTCCAAGAAAAAACCCTTTAGCTTGTTTTGGGCTGCTGAAAATCCCTTTGAATTTTATGGAAAGTCAGCCTAGTGACACTGGCACTAACCAACCATGCAGATAGACGTTACAGTATCATTGCTAATGAATGTAATAGAATGTTTCTGATTTTTTGTTTAGGATTTATTTTCTTCTTTTTTTTTTTTTTTTTTTTTTTTTTTTTTTTTTCCTGATGCCTGCAGAGCACTTCTCTACTTAAGAGCTTTATTTTGGGTACAAATTTTAAGAAACTTCATTGCTTTTAGTGGATTTGTTCCGGAATTCTGCACCTCTAAATGCATCCAGACCTTGTATGTACTTTTAAAATGTGCTCACCATTACAGGTTACCAAAACCTTACTTTTACAAAGCAAGTAAGTAGGCTCAAGACAGTCAGGGACAGCTATATATAAATTCTTTTATATATGGCTTCTTTTGTCTGACACAGAGGTATAACAGTTCTGTGGCACTTGCTGATATTTCCCTCTATTGAGGAAATATGGATAAGTTCACCCCCTAATCAATGTGGCCAAAGTCCATACTTCTGCACAATGAGTGCATTATCCAAAGCATTATTAGAAAGGGTGACTAAATGGGATATTATAAAAAATAGCAAAAATCTTGTGTTACACTTCTTATTTCCAACACTAGTATGTATTAATACCAAGAGTTTAGTAATTGTTCCTGGGGGGATGCTGGGTGCCAGCAAGCTGTAACAGTGATAACTATGATACCGAAGCTACCTAGAAGATGCACGGACAACAGATGTATGTTACAGGATTTCGAATATTGTGCCTTGAATCACATTTTTTAAGGATCTCTCTGAAGGGATCTCTGTTCATTACTGGACATGATTGTCAAAGCCTACTTAAGGGAAATCATGCTCAGGTAAGGAATACTTGAAACCATGGAATCAGATAGAAGTTCTCTTTTTCCAACCAGAATGTTAAGCAATATCTATAAAAGTTTAGCAATACAGTGACAGCTAAATATTTCATACCATCCACAGTCCTCAGGATAATGAGTAGGACTCTCAAAAATAAAGATACTTTAACTTGTAGTCAGGCAGGCTTGAAATTACCTGAAGTTTTAGAAATAGTGCTATGTAGTATTAGAAATATCCCTCACTAAACTCTAGGGTTGTCACCAGCAGAAATACTGTTTGGCAGGCAGGTGCTTTAGCTGTTCCTAGGACCCTTGTCCTCATTAGGACCAGCATCTTAGATGGGGATGGATGAATTACCAAAGTTGTATTTGGGATACAAAAAGACCTAAAAGAAAATGAAGCACAAGCCAGATTGTTTCAACCAATAGCAGCTGGAATGCAATCCAGCCTGGTTATGCAGCATTGATGAAAGTCCACTCTCACAAAAAAAAGCTGGATGTTTAATGGGACTGTTTGTGTTCTGTGTTACGAACTTCTGGTATTGCTGTAAAGGTTGCAGAAAAGTATAACTGGATCCACCTCTTCCATGTTAAATGACCTCCAACAAAACATCAGTTAAATTGACCACCATTGACTCTGCAGTACTCTGTCAATCCTACCTTAGAGATAAAGGTCACTTAGACCTGCAATAAAAGGTCACTTAGAAAGACATCATTGATACTGGGGCTGGGAAAATATAACCAGGAAAGGCACAGCCAGATACACAGACTGGTGCTGGACGTGCAGGTGGCACCAACTGCCCAGTGCAGAAAAATTAGCCATAAGAATTTTTATGTTTTACTATTGGATTAAGATGATCTTCTATATCTTCTTAAAATAGAATGGGTTGCCCGCATTCTGGCATTAATCCCTCGTTGTATAGGTGTTTTGGTACTCTCTTTTATACATTCCAGCAAAAAGAGTGGGAAAAACCATTGCCAAAATGGGCTCAACCACACATTGACAAACCCATTCTCTGAGAGTTATTCTCAAAACTGTAATATGCTTAGGAAATCTACACAAAGGCATTGAAGAGTCTCCATAAAAAACATCATCTATATATGGACAGGAATGTCCCAAAAAACCATAAACGCCATACAATTTCTTATAGAGAAATTTGATTAACTGTGTTCTCTCTGAATATTGTCATTTAACATTACTAGCTTACCACTACTAGCTAGAGTTTAAATCTTAGGCCACTATAGCTGATTAACTGTAAACTTTTTGATAAAACTAATGCTGCTAACACACAACCAGCTGCATCTGGCAGATGTGAGTGGAATGAAGAAAATAAGGGCCAAGGAAACATATCCAAGAGAATGAGATAACTTCAGCCCAGTGACAGTGTAAACCAGTAAGAAATCAAGAGACCACCAACCAGAATTAAGTGACTGAACTTGGGATTGCCTGGTGGGTGGTACGTGTATCACTGAGGAGCACAATCTGGAGAAGAGATCCCTTTACAGAGGCATCCTGTTTGAGCTATAATCTGAACATTAATAAAAGAAGAATTGGAAACCTTCACTTGGACCTTACATTAGTTAACCTGGGATCCTAGGGCTGGACCCTATTATGGTGGTTAGTGTGTGTAAACCAGCTCCTCTGTGATGCCATATTTAAGGGGGGGAAAAGCTGCTGCACAACAGCAGCTGGAAGACTGAGAATAAATGAGAGAAATAGCCCTGTATATACCAATGTGCAGAAGGAGTCAGTGCTCCCGGGACTGGAGCAGCAATACCCCTGCAGCCCATGGTGAGGACTGTGGTGAGGTAGGGTACCCCCTGCAGCCCATCTAAGTCCCTGGTGAAGCAGGTATGCACCTGCAGCCCATGGAGGACTTCATGTGGGAGCACGTAGATGTGCCCTGAAAGAAGCTGCAGCCTGTGGGAGAGCCCATTCCAGAGTTCCTGGCAGGAACTGTGGCCTGTGGAGAGGACCCCATGCTGGAGCAGGTTTGATGGCAAGACCTCTGATCCTGTGGGGGAACCAAACTGGAACAACGTGTTCCTGGAGGACTGATACCCATGGAATGGACTCATGATGGAGCAGTTGTGGAAGAACTGTGGCTCGTGGGAAGGATTCACATTGGAGAGGTTAGTGGAAGACTGTGTCCCATGCATAGGACCTCATGCTGGAGAAGAGGGAGTGTGTGTCAGAGAGAACACATAATGAACTGACTGCAGCCTCCACTCCCCATCACTCTGTGCTGCTCAGGGGAAGGAAGGGGTCAGGAGTGAAGCTGAGCCTGGCAATGATGGAGGGTAGGGTGAAATAATTTTACTTTTTTTCTTATTTTTCATTTTGCTATTCTGATTTGATTGGCAAGAAACTAAATTAATTTCCCCAAGCTCAGTCTGTTGTGCTCGTTATGATAATTGCTCAGTGATCTCCATCCATATCTCAACCCACAGGCTTCTTGTCATTTCTTCTGCCTCCCCTGTCCTCTCAAAGAAGGGGTGTGGCAGAGCATTTTAGTGGGCACCTGGAACATAGCCAAGGTCAACCCACCGCACTGACAAAAGCCACACTGATTTAACCAGTGAGACTGAACTGAGGGGTTTTGCTTCTCTAATATCTTAGTGGTATTTCCAATTAATATCTCTTCTCAAAGAGGTAACACAGCTTTGTCCTACAGAAGGAGGTCTATGCTGGCAGACGACAGTGAAATTCTGAACAAATGGTATAGAACAACTTGAATAAAACTTAATAAATATGAAAAACTTTTCTGTGTGAGATGAAGTCCTGACTCCTTGAGGATAAGTATGAAATGAGAATACAAATCAGAGTGTGCCATCTGACTTCAGTGTGGTCTTCCGGGAGATCACAGGTTATCTTTACGTACTGCTTCTTCATCAATAACAGATGAGCTACTTTTTCTTCTTACATGTCATTGCCCTTTCCTCAAAAACAAAAGGATGAAGTGGAGCACTGGGGGGAGGAAAAGGTGAGGGAGAGATACATGAGGGGGGATAATTGGATCAGTTTTTTGAACTACACTTTTATAAAAAAAGATGGTGAATTAGCTAAGCCTAGTCTTTTCTGATATTGCTAGAAACTTCATTGGCTGAGTTAATTGGCTAGAAAACTTTAAATGCAAAAGACTAAATTCATAGAACCATTAAATATAAGGAAAACCTGCTAACATTTATGTGTTAAAACGATTTTTATTCTTCTGAGGGATAAATTGACGACGTATTACCATCAAAGAAGACTTTCTCTATTCATACAGATACACCTGTAAATAACTTTCTCTATTCATATAGATACACCTGAATATAACTGAACTTGGAGTTCGCCAAGAAACGTGATGTCTTTTTTTTTTTTTTTGTGCCAACCATCCTTGTAAGAGCTGAAAGGACACAAAAAGGAATTTCTAGTCAGGTGTCTGGATGACTCACTTTTCACTGGTGCTTGCTCTGCCAGTTCCGAAGATTGGTTTTCTGACGATACTGTACACATTTTATGTGACACTAGGCTGAATATTCATAAGGTGCTTGACCTGATGACTTCAGAAAAGATAAATATATTGACTGATATTTCTGATAGCCAAGTCCACAGCTTTTTAATGCTGTCTGATGAACCGAAATATGTGAAGAGCAATCAACATCAATGTAAAATTTTTTAATATGCCGTTTAGAAGATAGTAATATTTCTATTTGGACACTGATGGCCTTTTGGGTTAAGCAGCAAAATAGTTACCGTCCCAGAATTACGTACATTTATGGAAAAGGAAGGAATTATTATACTGTTTACTGTGGACTGCGCCTGAAGCTGCAGGCCCCCATAAGATAAAGGCCAGTGTGAGGCCCACATGATTTAATGTATTAGTTCAAACATGAACTACTACAAAGACTACCACCATAATCAACACCCATCAAAGGTTCTGTAGCCCCAGATTCCTACTGAAGCAAGTGAATGTCCTGCAAACACAATGTTTATGTGCCAAATCTCTTCAGAGATCATGGGTTTATGTCAGGTCACTACATCCCATACATCTGCCCTAGAACATCTCAATTAGCCTGGAAAGCACATGCATAGGTAAAAGCCCTAAATTCCTACATCTGAACTGGTCACTACATATGAATTAGTTTAGGGGTGTGATGTAGGACCCATGGCAGACCTGCTTCCTTCTGGGACAGCAGTTTGACACTAACTAGGATGTCTAAAGTCTCATAATCCTATGGTGTCTAACATGACACCAGATGTTTGTTTCATATCTGAATTCTGTCCCTATTACTTGTTTTAATCATTACACTTCATGCAGCTGTCCATGTGTAGTCCGAGATTTTCAGATGGGACTGGAAGATATGATCCATGGTAAGACATCCATGTCCTCTGGAGCTGCAGAGAGAATTTCAGGTTCATGACATGCACTTCTGATCTTCATTGATCCATGGCTGTCTCACATGTGGACACACTTACCTAATTTAGGTGTGTACCATATGTAACTGGAGAAATCCCAGGTCTGTATAATTCTGTAGCTTTATTCAGTGGATCCATCTACAGATCCTGTATCTTGGAAAGGAAATGCAGTAGGATGTCTATGCTTAGGCAGCTGAGCCTTGAGTTCAGATTTGACCTTAAAGGTCTGACCCTAGGCTAATAATTGAGATTAGATGTGTAGCCTTACTGCCTGGACTTGAACCTAAAATACAGGCTCTAGTCCTCTCCAAGTTCTACCTTATCTGTAAGAAGTAGTTGATGCCTTTGAAAAAAGAGATTACTTGTGCCTGTGTTTTTCCCTGATTAAAAAGTGACCTTTTCATGCATGAAGAAACATTTTCCACGATACATCAGTGGATATGATTTATCATACTATTCAAATTTATCCTATGTGGGAGATTAGACCATATGGAAAACAGCTAAAGCACATTTTAAAAGCCAAGGAAAGGGAACTATAAATCTTGAGATATGCTGTGCTGGATGTTATACCAAATAGTCTGACATAAATTTTTTTTAGCCTCAGCAGAACAGTAGAGAGGTTTTAGGGGAAAAAAAATAGGGGAATAGTTTCAGTTGCTTTCCAGTGCTTTCATCTAGGAATAATTTTGGGCTCATTCTTTCCTATCAGTCTCCATATCACACAGTGTAGGGGAACAAATATGTGACGTGGGATTGTGCATCTGTTTGTGTGATCTATAGCAATGACTGCTATCAGCAGAACTGCTAAAGCAATAACCTTGGGTGATAGTTCTGTGGGTTGAAGTACTTGGCTTTCTTTTACCAAGCTCATGCTCACATTGTCTTCATCTCAGTAGGCTGTAGTCAGTTCAACTGGCAGGCAAACAAATAATCAAAATAATTCATACTGACCTTTCCCCGCAACAACGACTAACTTGAATTTAGTTTTGAATTATGATATAGTACTATCATTGTTGGAGGAACTGGTGAATATATCCATGTTGTGATTTGAAATACAGGAGACAGAGGCATCAGAGGATTTTGCATGAGGTATCATATCTATAAGCTGCTGATATTTAGCGTGTTCTGACAGATCAGGCTGTTACTGTGGCTTGTCAGCGAATAGTCATATGGTGATTTGTGGATATTTATTCATTTGCAGGTGAGGAGAATATGGTTTGTCATGACCAGACATCTGAAAGGAGGATTGTTTTTTTGACTATGTGGTGCAATGCTTTGAAAGTCTGACTATTAAATCCATTTATAAAAGTTGTGTGAGGCAAACAAATGTGTCTTCTGGTGTCTGATTTTTGGTATTCAGGCTCTGCTTGCCCTCACCAAATTGTACAGAGTCAAGGAGCTCTGTCCACACTGTTGAGTCACTGAAGTGGTCCCAGAAGAGCTTTCGTCTGGGCCAAGTACCATTTTTCCCAAACAGTTGCCACTTTGACAGCTGGTGTGGATAGGGCACCATTCCTAGTAGGCAAGTTGAGCACTGTTTCGCATGGCAAAAGCAGTTTATGTGTGTGAACGGAGGCAGCTCCGTGTCAGCTGGACAGCTGCAGGCACCTTCTGCAGTACAGACATTGCCTCGGGTTACAAACTCACAGCGTCATTTTGCTCTGCTCTGTACACTCAGCAAACATTTATCACCTGCCCATCTATGGTGCATGTGACAGCTCCCACTCAAATGTCAGCTATTTAACAAAGCAAGGATTCCTAGCTGCGAGGAAAGGGAACCTGAATTTGGCTCCCTTCTTTTTAGATGTTTTCCATATGGCATCATAGTCAACCTTTCAAGTAAGAGACACTGTGACACTGGAACAAAAAGTGGCAGCAACTCCCATGCTGCAAGGTTGCAGGCAGCAGTAATAGAAACCACTACTTTGTATCAACCACAGTATCAAAACTCCTTGAACTGAATTGCTTAGTACATGAAAGCCTCAAATTTAAAAACATTGCTTAAGTGTATTGCTGTTTTGAACCTGTTCTGGGGTGCCTTAAATAAAGATCTCTGTTTTTCTGAAGGGGAAAGGAACAGGTTGACCAGTATTTCTGAAAATTATCGGTTTTTTGAGGTATCTGAGGTTAGAAGAAGAATCAGGTAACCAAACTAAGAAGTCAGTTTTTTAAAAAAGGGATAAAATCCTATTAGGTGCTTAGAAAGAATCAACATGTACCTTCATGACAGCTGGTGTTTTGGTAGTTTGTGATCATACAGGGGAAAAAAAATCTATGTGTTCTAAGGACAAAATTGAAAAGGAAAAATATGTGATGAAACTCACAGGACAGTATGAAACAGGCCATAAAAGCAGCATCAATATCATAGAATGGTGTCTTAAAGCATTCTTAAACACAGTTTCTATTTAAAAGAAGGTTCAAAGACTTTTTCTTTATAAATTGCATTTCTAAATTTCTTTCTAAATCATCCTGCTGCATTTTTCGGATGTTGTTCAGAGGTAGGAACAAGTAGGGCACACATCAGCTTTATCTTAATCCTTAACCTTACAGATGACAGTGAAGTGCAAACCCCTCTGATGTTCTGCATCATATATTTAATTTCTAAGTACTTTAAATCTCCCGAAATGACAAAAGTAACCGACACATCTATAAAATAGGACATCAATCAGATTCTCCCTGCTTTTGAATCACAGTTATAAAGGGAATATTTTCAAATAGGGAACTGTCTCTTTTATTTATAGATATTCAGCTGGAAATAAGGGAACAGTAAAATGTTTCCTCCATATCTTTTTCACTGTATGAAAACAGAGTTACAGATCAATTGATTTACCATCACAATCGATTAGATGACTCTCTTGCTATCTCTATTGTGACAGTAGACAGGCGCTCATATGGATCTTTCATTAGAGGAGTCACTGAAAAGCAAAGGTTCATTGCATGCCTAAATGGCTTGTAGCTGACTCATTAGGCCATTAACTAACCATTAATATTGTTTAAACTCAAACCTTACAGACAAAATAAATTATTGTCACGTTATCCAAACAAAATAACCTTAACCTCCTTAACAAGTATGTAATTATGTGAATTTATTACCATCTGATCCCACTGAACTGAGGGGTTCGTTTTCAGAGCTGTGAAGGGGGAAGATGAGAATACATCACCTTCAAGCTAAGTGAGGCAGGTGCCTCAGTCACTGATATACTCTGTAAGGCATAAACCCACAGGGTCCTGACTTGCCTGGTTCATGCCCAAACAAAATTATCTTACACATAAAATGCTTCCCCCTTATGCGGTATCAAATCTCTTCTTATTTATTTTTAAATGTTTCTGCACTTCACAAATGTGTTGCATGTATAAAATGGCCTTCTCTATCTCGCTATGGTACCAAGGCTTCACATAGACAAGCAGAATATTACAACAATTAGCAGTAATTGAATGAGAAGGCATTGGAAATTTTCTCTTATCATTATCTTTTCAAACTTGCAAATCCTGTATGTGTGATGCAATGATCTGCTGAAATTATATTGAAGAAAGAGTATAAAAAACCCATAGCATATGTTCTGAGATATAAAAAAAACTTATGTCAGTGTGCTTCCCTTGGAAAGATGCCAGACAAATACTGCTTATTATCAATAATATAAACAAAGTATGTTGCCAGCTATATACAGAGCTTAAAATAGGCAAAAAACCTGCACTACCACATTGCTGATATCCCAGCAGGTCAGCCGTAATGAATGCACCAGTTCTCACACATAATTTTTTATAAGATAACTTGCCTGAAAGTGAAGCAGTCAATAGACTCATTTGCAGGCACATTTCTCTCCAGGAAAAACAACCATAATACAATATCAATTGTTTCTTTTGGGTGTACAAAAAATGTGGATGCTGAGAGAGGAAAAAGACAACAATAGCACATAAATTCAATGACAGATGTGCAAGGAGCAATGAGAATGGAGAAGTACTGGTAATTAGAGCTGAAAATACAATTTAATGTTCTTACAGAAGAGCAGTCAGAAAATGACGAATACTGTGATACAGAAGATAATTTAGTAAATGAAAATTATTGTTAATAATTAAGATGGCAAGAGGACAAAAATCTCTCTAACCATGCATGTTTACTGGACCAAAATATTGCCATAGAATCTCCCCCCATTCACACCAAATATAAACATAATTTTATATTTTTGTATAAATAAGACTTTAACACTTCATGGACGATAACAGTCCAACTTAGGGGCAAAATATTTGTTTCAAACATACCTTAAGGAATTATTGTGATTGAATATTTATCATACAAGTAATTAATTTTGTAAAAAATACGATAACTTTTTTTTAAAAAATCTTGTTGCCACACCACAAAAATCCAGTTAAGAGTATTATTTAGGGGAGATTGGTAACCCTTGTGCTCACTATCCTTCCAATAGGGTGGTCTGGAAAACCAGAGATTTTGCATTTTGCAGCAAGATGCATGTTATAAAACGGGAGCTAATGCCCAGGGCCAGACCTTTCAAATGCATTTTAATTATTTTCAGTGCACTGTCAGAACTTTGATACACGCTTGTGGAATCATGCAAATACCTCTTTATAGAATATATGTCCTATACCCTAAGGCACCGAGGGGATTGAAATACACTTTGGTGGAGTTAGGTGTCATAATAAAGTGAGGTAATAGGAGCAAGCCACCATATTACACAATTAGGAATCTACTTCTAAATCTTCTGGTTAGCATGGCTATGCTTTATATTCATGAAGGAGAAAATGTCCTGATTTTTCAAAAACTAGTATTTGCAGGACAATGAAAAATATGATGCACCTTAGAATTGCTGAACCAAATTAATTTGGTTTCATATTTACTCATTGACCTCGAGAGCATTTCCATTCTGTGTTATAGGATGTCTGCAAAAGATTTATTCAGTTTCATGTCCATATATTGAGGTAAGGACACAGTAACCCAGTGAACTAGATATAGAAAAAGATATTAATTACTTGAACTGAATTGTGACTTTTACTTCCAAACCCAGTATTTTCTTATCTATGGCATTCTGGTAAACGGCAGCACAAAAAATGTTTAAGCTTGTACATGAATTTAATAAAATGAGTAGGTCCAGTCAACTCAATAGTGTCAGATTTAGTTGTCTATCTACCATGCATAGGATCTAGTAACAAGAGATTACATGAAAGGATTTCCACGGAGTCTACCAGAATTTCTCTATGTAGATAAAACATGTGGTGTTAGACTGATATCAGTTTTTAGGTGAGTTGGATTATGCTTGTCAGGTTATTGTTTTTCTGTACAGTCAGGGTGAGGACCCCAGTTATCCAACATACACTGGACTCCAAGCTATTAAGTACCTGACATGAGGTCACGTGAAGGAAGTTTGAAAACTTCATATTTTAAAAAAATACAGTTTAGAGTAATATATGTTCTTATAATGGCGTTTAAGATATTATTGAAAGATGGAATATGAATGAGGTGTAAGTTAGTTACTAACTGATTTCCCTTGGATTCTTTGCTCTCTTGGGAAAATGTCAGTGATATATTTGAGCAGCTTCTGGGATCTCCTGTTGTCTGCCACCTTACTGGAAAGGATGGGAGTGGTTTCCTTCCTTCTAAAGATGTCACTTGCACCTCTCAGATCTTGCTAAATCATCCCAAATACAGATGGGGTTTACTCCTGAGATATTAAATTCTTTCTAAATATACAATATTTCACTTTTGAATTTCACCATCATGGGTTTCCTAAAGAATTTATAGGGTGAGAATACATTCAAGGTTTTTCATCTCTCCTATTAATTTTCCAAAGTATGACATATTAATTCAGTGCTGTGCCCCAAAGTATCTCGGTGCACACAGCATTGCTCATGGAGAAACCTGCCTTAGCAACACATAGAACAGATCTAGCTTTTTTAAAGAGCAAAGTATCATCATTCTCAGTGTATTTCTACCTGGTAATTTAACAAGACCAAGTGCAAGGCACTGTACCTGGGTCAGGGCCACCCCCGGTATCAGCACAGGCTGGGGGATGAACAGATGGAGAGCAGCCCTGCTGAGAAGGACTCTGGGGTGCTGGTGGATGAGAGGCTGGACATGACCCAGCCATGTGCACTCACAGCCCAGAAAGCCAACATTGGCCTGCATCCAAAGCAGCGTGGGCAGCAGGGCCAGGGAGGGGATTCTGCCCCTCTGCTCTGCTCTGGTGAGACCCCACCTGGAACACTGCATCCAGCTCTGGGGTCCTCAGCACAGGAAGGACATGGAGGTGTTGGAGCGAGTCCAGAGGAGGGACACGAAGAGGATGAGAGGGATGGAGCAACTCTCCCATGAGGAAAGGCTGAGAGAGTTGGGGTTGTTCACCCTGCAGAAGAAAAGGTTTAAGGGTGACCTAATTGCAGCCTTCCAGTGCCTGAAGGGAGCCTACGGAAAAGATGGAGAGAAACTATTTACAAGGGCATGTAGTGATAGGGGGAATGGCTTCAAACTGAAAGAGAGCATATTTAGATTAAATGTTTGGAGGAAATACTTCACTGTGATGGTGGTGGGGCACTGGCACAGGGTGTCCAGAGAAGTTGTGGATACCCCATCAGTGGGAGCGTTCAAGGCCAGGTTGGATGGGGCCCTGAGCAATCTTTTTTAGTAAAAGGTGTCCCTGCCCATGGTGGTGGCGGGGGTGGAACCAGATGATCTTTAAGGTTATTCCAACACAAGCCACTCTGTGATTCTATGATATAGTATGAGAGCAAGCTGGGAAAATATGATGACACCAGTTCAAAACTTTGAGTACATGTATGTCGTTAGGAAGTATATAAACGCGTGTAAAAAAGTCCATATAACTACGCAGATTGCCCTTAAGTTGAGATTTCCTACATAAGAAATTTCCCTGAAAATGTGAAAGTACACTACCTTTTTTTTTTTTGAGAAACATGTTTCCATATTTTTCAACAGTCTGCTTTTTACAACATTATTATTATTTTCCTTTTCCAAACAGAAATGCCTTCAGGCATATTACCTTGCACTTGGCTGTCCATTTAATACGCCAAATAAGGCTAGGATTAGTCCAGAGACTTACAGTTAATGGATCTGCAAATCAAATGGATATGTCAAAGAGAGAATCCAAAGGAAACTAGAAATTAATATCCACTTCATCTGATCTCCCATGAAAGGTGATATGCTCTGAGAAATGATAATTAAATAAGACTCATCTAGACTTTGACACACAACTTTTTGAATTTTAAAATAAATCCTTGAAGTAAACTGATGATAGGTTTGCCCAACTGGTAATACTTTTCAAAGAAACTGTCACACAAGACTTCACTTCACTTTTATTTTACATGATCAACTCCCAGTAATTTTGACTCAGTGTTATTTAGACAATCATTAAAAACATAGAATGTCAAATACGAAGTGCACATATTCCATAACTCCAGATCTCATGTTCTTTGAAAAATTTCCTCTGAATTTTTTTCTGAGGGAATAATGCTGTGCTAATACTTAGATGCCAGCTTTTGTATCTAGGTTCTTGATAAATAACTGTGTGGAGTTGAACTGGTGACTGAATATTTAAAGATTATGGAATTTTGGTATTTTGTTTTCCTGAGCAAGGTGCAGCAGTTGGGAATCAGGTAACTTGACTGTGGTCTTCGGTCATCAAACTTTGCCCTGACTGAAAATACCATAAATAGAAGCTCAAAATATAAAATAATCTGTGTAGCATTAATGATCAACGTTGACTACATATCTGTGAAGGGTCAGGAAAATAATTCATATGTGTTCTAATGTTTTCTATTTTGAAAATAAATATCCAAACCAGAAATGAGTGATCTGTCACAATTTCTCACTGAGGTATTTGTGTGTAGTTACTTGCTCTATTGTACTCTCAAGAAATGCTTCTGCAGGCTAAGAAAGTTTTTAACTGCTATGATTAGGAATCAGTACTGTATCCCTGCTGGTTCTCCACATATGTAAGAAGAGGGGTGTAAATTATAAAAACAGAAAATGAAAGGAGGCAAATACACAGGAATTTCTGTAATTGCTTTTTAATCTGCTTTTTAAAACAATATTCAAATATGATATTTCAACAAGAAATGGTGTCGTTAAAGTTGTATGTAAAATACATCCTACATTTACTTATTTTTTCATAGACTATAGGAAAGTTGGGGATTTTTAAAGAATTTCTTCCTCAGAACAAAAGAATATACTGTTTATTACATTGATTTCATACTGTCTTTTCTTGTTTTCAATATCTTGCAAAATGCACTTCTCTGTTAGCTGCCTCATCACTTTATTGTAACATACTTGCTTTAGCACTCCATAAACACTAATCTTAAGGTATAAAATTGTTCACTTCATTCACTCTAGCATCCATCCTTCCTATCCATTGAATTATATGCCACCTCTTCACCAAGTGTCTTCCTGAACTTCTGGGTATTTTTTATCTCAGGGCAATGGGTAGCAAAATACGTATTTTGTATGATGGTGTATAGGAATTGCAGAAGAAGACACAATATGAGCAGAAGAATTTGCGGATGGCTCTCTTTCTACAAAAATGTCTATTATCTGTAATAATTAAGGAATGCTCAGCTATGGTGTTTTATTTGCCTATTCTTTTTTCAGTTGCATGTTGCCCCAAACTTACTCCACCTTTCACTGAATTGATTCCCTAAAGAGGTTCTGTTGGGGTACAAATTATTTGTCACGTTGGCATATTTATACCTTCTTAAAATAAACTTTCAGTGTCTATGTACTCATACTTTTTATATTGGTGTTTAGACCTTTCAAAAGTGACAATGAAAAATTCATTCTTGTAATTTTTTTTATTATTAAAACCCTGGAATACAATACTGCGATGAATTTTGATTCAAAATATAAGGGGTGTTTTGAAGTGTCTTAGACACTGGGGATTTTCTTCCACTTGCCGCAAGTAAATTTTTTCTTGATGTAACATCTGAAAGCCAAAAGCCAGTAAGAAATGTCAGACATCTTTCCCAAAGGCCCAGGAATTTGGAACATGCATAAGAAAGTGTATTTAGACATGGACATACAAGAAATCACTACACTAGGCATCTATCTCAGCAATGTGTAGTGAGTGTTTCACACACCAAGCAAAACTCTAGCCAGGAAAAGGGAATTCCTGATTTCTGTGCAAAGGGCAGTGGTCTCTGGGGCAAGACAAAGGCAGTCCAGGACATGGATCTGCTGGACCAAGTCCAGAGGAGGGCCATGAAGATGATCAGAGGGCTGGTGCACCTCCTGTATAAGGACAGGCTGAGAGAGTTGGGGTTCAGGCGGGAGAAGAGAATGCACTGAGGAGACCCTATAGCAGCCTTCCCATACATGAACAGGGGCTACAAGAAAGCCCAAGAGAGCCTTTCTAGAAGGGCATGTGGTGATAGGACGAGGGGTAATGACTTTGAACTGAAAGATGGTAGGTTTACATTAGATGTAAGAAATTCTTTTCTGTGAGGGTGGTGAGGCACTGGAACAGGTTACCCAGAAAACCTGCAGATGCCCCTCCCTGAAGGTGTTCAAAGCCGGGCTGCATGGGTTTTGAGCAACCTGGTCTAGTGGAAGATGTCCCTGCCCATGGCAGTGATGGGGGTGGAACAAGATGAATTTAAGGTACTTTCCAACCCAAACCTTTCTATGATTCTGTGGTTCTAGGATGTATGTTGTGGCTGCGTGGCCACATTATCAGGACGCCGCCAGCAGCTCTGCCAGGTCGGCTGCTTGGGAGGGCGCGTGAGCCTGGATGCAGGAAGCCCGGGGTCTTGCGCTACACTCTGCCGCAGCAGGAACACACAAAAGCGGTTGAGAACGCAGCTTCCACTGGAAGGGGCTTCCCCCAGGCTGGTAGAAGGCGTGCCAGCAGAGACAAAGGTGAAGAGAAGCAGCTTTGCTGTTTCTGCTTCCAGGAGGTTTAATCGTCTGAAGATGGGGAGTACAGCGAAAAGCCTGGAATAGAGCAAGTACCGGCATTTTATACCGAGACAAAGGGTGGCGGGGTGAGGGGTATAATCCAATAGAGAAAGGGAACATGGGAGGGATCAACAGGGAAACAGCCAGTGAGTATGGAACAGGGGAGGGATTACAGACACCCAATGGGGAACTGAGGGCAGGGCTGCAGGGAGGCTGTGGGGGGCTGTGGCAGGCTGTGGGAACTCGCGATTCACGATGCCACAGTATGTCGTTGTGCAATGTCCAGCAAGAGTTTGTTAGCAACAAACATAATTTTCTGGATAGAATTAAGGTCCTTTTAAGTCACACCTTAAATACAGCCTGGGTGGAAAGCCTGATACAATCTATTAGGTACGTTTGAAATGAATAATGTAGAGTATAGGTAAAAAATAACATTGGTGACTGGTATTGATCTCTTTCACAAATATTCATTTATTGGCAATGCATGCAATTGTTCTCAGATGGGATGTTTCCATTCCCCTCCCTTCCCCACACTCTTTTTAGTTATTAACTCCTATTGTCTGGTAGTTGAAGGGTGACACTGTTGGCCCTGTGACACTCAGCTCACAGAAGGTGGCACCATGACCTGCAGCAGATGTGGGACTCTTGGATCTGCTCCTTCTGCTTTCATCTGCACTTTGTATGGGAACTTTCCTTCCAGACACACTGTTTCAATTTCAGCTACACAGGTGTGACATTGCCTTGTCAGAAACAAACAGCTTGCATTTTTGAGCATCCTTTGGGTGGCCCTGCCTTTTTTATTGCAATGTTACAAAACACATAAAAGGTGATGAACATTTCATGTGTCTGTGTAGAAGGGTTTTTTAAATATGCAGCTGACTGTTTTTAAAAGCCAAAGCAATGCATCCTCAAAACGAAACCATCTGACGAAGATTCACCTACATTTGGGCATTTTGGGGGAAGATTTAAATGTTCCAGTTATTTTCCTGTAAAAATAAATCCGTGAAACACCATATTTAGTCAACCAAAATGATGATCTTCTAATCAAATGGTTCCCAAATTAGAGATATGGATTAACTGTGCATGTTGTCTTATCGACTGATATTACTACAGGTTTAGAGGCATAATCACTCATGTACATACATATGCATTTTTATTGCTAATTTTTAATTCTTGGTCAGGACTAAATATTTGTGTTCATAAGCTTCATAAACTTTTGTTCGTAAAGGAAATGATGACTGTTTGGGGTTTTCAGCTCCATGTAATCGTTTATGAACTTAAATTTACCACCATGTATATTATCATGTGTGATATAGTGTATAATTTTCCAGTATAATACCTTCTCCTTAATTCATCATGTTTGCCCAAAGTTTACATAGGAGTTCACTAGGTTTATAGGAAGCCAGCTGGTAAGTGTACCTGTTTCTAGTTTCTGAGACCTGATACAGAGATTAGAGGTGATGATTGTAAAAGTAATTGAATCCAATATCAATGACAAGTAAAAAAAGGCATTTAAAGCTCCCTATGGTAAAAATTTGTACCCCTAGGCCTTGGTTCAGTTGCCTGTGCCACACGAATAGGTGCCTAGTGCCACTACATATACTGTAGGATACTATCTCAGGTATAAAGGTAAGTGAATCAAGTAAAAAGACTAAAATCTCTAGAACTGTATGGATTAATTTCACTTCAGAGGGCAGTGCCTTGAAATCTCCAGTCCAATTAGCAAGCTGTATGGCTTACTGATTAAAAAAAAAAGGTAGAAAGAACAAATATTATCAGGTTTCTTAGTCACTGGACATGTAAAAAAGTCTGCTCATATGAATCAAAATGTGAGATTAGGTTGCACACTCACTTTGCAAAAATACAAATTTAGGGACTTGATTCAGTTGCCTAAATGTGCACATTCTTTTCCTTTCTTTGTTACACTCCCACATATTTGTTTAGGCTGTTAACGGAAAAGAAGGTCTAGGGAGTGGATTCTTCTCACTTTGTTCCAGGATGACATAACTCATGGTCCCTCTGAACCCTGCACGGGAGCATGGAAGAAATTGCTGCTTCTGTTTCTGAGGACACTCTGTGTCCTAGTGCTTGCTAATTTTTTCCAGGCAAAACTGTTGGGCTTCATATGAACAATTCAGTATTAGTTGTTGCAAATCCTGAAAGTCTAGAAGAGCAAATGTCCTCATTCCAGTACCACAGAATGAACTTGACCTCTGCTCTTAGAACACTTTTTTCTACGTTCAGCTACATGCATCAGTGCAAATACATACTGGGAAAGCAAAAGACAAAAGAGAGTTTCATGGTTTCAGTACTCATAGTGGATTTGGGATTAAGACAGTAGTCAAAGGAGTCTTGTCAGTTGCACAAAGGACAAAAGTGATTTAAACCAAATTTTCCATGAAGTTTCTCTTTGTGCAGTTTGGAAGACGCCCTTGATGGAAGTAGTGTCAAACCTGACACACTGCAGTTTTAACTTCAAATAACCCCAGCAAGACTTGACAGGAAAAAAAAAATAGTTTAACAATGACCCATTGAAAGGTCTCATTATCTTTCCCATACAGTGCACATAGGAATAAGCTGTTCACATTCCTTTTAACCTTGCTGGAAAAGATTCACTTCTAATCAGAAGGGCTACACATTCATGAAGAGGAGAAAGATGTTCCATTAGTATGCAGGAAGGATCCTTCCAGGTTAGTCCATATTTGGTTTGAATTAATTCCCTCTATATTAAATACAAAGCAAAATCCAAACCTTTTGAATTTAATTTAATGTGCTTACACACAGGAACTTTTTCATTCTTACTAAGCACTGCTTGGTGTCATAAAAATCATTACCATGTATTGTCGTGATTCATCTTGTCAAAGATCCACTTACGAACTCCATGCTATGTGCTGACATTATACATTTGAATAACTGTGAAAGAAGGTTTGATAAGATGTAGCACTTCAAATGAAGGGCTCAATATTATGCTTTGACATAGTACATTGTAGCAGCTGTGGAGGAAAAGCCATTAAGATGGATCATGTCAATGTGTAGTACGGAGCCACTAACATTAAGATTTCTGACATGATTTATCTTAATAGCTGGATATCTATACTGAAATAACACATTTTACTCTGTTAGAGATCCATGTGTTAACAGCTCAAGGACAGTACTGTATGCATGCTGTATTGCTCTGAGTATGTAAAGAGGAGCACACTGCACATGTGAACTTAGTTTGCTCTGCCTGGCCCAGAAAGGAGGACAGAGAACTCGCACTTCCCCCTGCTGCATTTCCATTCTTCACAAAATCACGTACTCCTTCCTGAGGGAGGGTTCTAGGCAGAGCGCTCCAAGAGTAATTCACTCTCCCAAGAAGAATTGTAATTAGAGCTCCCACAATAGTTAAGCAGCTGGTGTTCTCTGACTGCTGCTTCATCAACTGTTCGTAATTGCTTCATTGTTCCCTTGTGCTCCCTTCCAGCTGATGGCTTCTTCCACCTGTTGTCTCTCATTTTACACTTCGAATGTGAGCTCTTTTGCACAAGTTATATTTATACAAGACATTCTGTGATAGCTTACAGGCAGTCTCATAATACAAACCCCCATTATGAATTATGACAATGATAGTAATAATAATAATAATAATAATACTGCAAGATGAAACTTGTTTAAATAAACTGCTTTATTTCAAGTGGCTTGCTAAAAGAGGCAGCTGAGTTCATGTTGAAGCCGAAAGGCAAATGCAAAGCTTGAAGAAAGTCTACTCTGTTCTTGGCTCTGAATCTGGGAGACAATTGTGAAGTGGGAGGCTATAAAGTGCTGGCTGAAAGAGAATTAGAGTGGCAAGCAATGAACAGTCTCTGCCTGATTTCTTTTGTGCTCTGCAAAACAGGAATTTTTATATGCTTAGAGAAACATGCTGAAAAAATCTGATTCCATCATCTGTTTATCTTCCCTTCTGGTACAGGGACATCATACTTAATTTTGGTTGCTCAAAAGGGGGACTACACAAAAGATGCTTTTCCAAATAAAATGTGCAGATATTATGCCTATAGATCCACATGTGCTAGCTCTCTAACCAGCTGCTGTAAATAGCTGATCTCTAAGTGCCAAAACATGGGCTAAAATGGACATTTTTAAGATCAACAGAAGTAATAAAAGTTTATCCTTTTCTGTGGCAATAAAGAAAATTGCTGCTTTGTCCATTATGTTGCAATGTTATAAAACTTAACAAAATAGGAGCTTTTTGAAATGCTGTGTTTGTCTCTTTGTTCTGATGCTAGATGTTTCGTAAATGTAGTTTAATAGCTTTGCTATGGAATTCAGCAGAATGCTATGGAAGAGATTATTGCATATTTTTAAAGAAGTTTCTTTTTTTAAAAATAAGACTCTGCTAAGTTTCTTCTAATCCATTGTAGTTGCTGCAGAATCTTTCTCCAAAAAGTGATGCTTAAAAATTATTTTTTCTCTTCAGTGTCTAAAATTGACATACTGCAAAAGATAATTATAAACCAGTCCTTCAGCAGGATCCCACCTGTACTCGTTCCTAGAAATCACTCTAGCCTCATTTTACTGCAGAGAACCATCAGTTCTAAGGACAGATACTTACTAGCAGCAGCTGTTATTAATGTTTAAAAGCCATGCTAAAAATATATTTAAAAAAAATATCAGATGCTTCTTTTGTGGTTGGCTACAAACAACAGGTACCTAAAATCAGACTAGTTGAGAATTCAATATCTAAATGTTTAAGATCAATAATAACTGAAGTGAATTTCATCTGTAACAGTTTATTGGCTCAAAGGAAATTGAATGATGAAACAAACTGCTCACAGGGTTCTTCCAGTGACATCATCAGATCCTAAAAAGATGGCAGTGATCTGGGAGCTCAGGATGGAACAGATGAGCATTTTTAATGATGAAAAACTGATTTTAATTTAAGAGCAGAACCACTTTGTTTGAGTTACTTGCATAATATACTTTGCCAACAGAGGAAATATCTCAAGGTTTACTGTTGGACTTATTCACCCTTCTCTACCTGAGGAGCAAGGCTGTTCGCTAGTGGCCAAAAGATTTTCTACAATTTTGAAAGCTCTGCTCTAGAAAAGGTAAAGTGAAGTTTTTGAAGCTTTTTCTGTACTTTTTCTGCAATTCTCACAATTGTCTACTTTCTAGACAGCATATTTCTCACTCAGTTTTTTTCTTCCCAGAATTCTCTAAGCATCTATTTTTCATTTTATGAGAAGCAAAAACAAATGGTGAAGCATGGCAAATTCTTGTTTGACAGCCAGTCCTACTTAACAGCCTATAAAGCCCATTTGCTGTTCACTTCCAATGCTGTCCACAGACGCATCTGAGAATCAACATGGTGGTTTTCTCTAGGTAAAGCTCTCAATTATACTTTCTACACTCATGCTATGCTTTCCCACCCGTGGGGAAAAAAACCTTACTGCAAAAGATATTTCTTTGGCCTGATGTTAATAAAGCCTTTGTAGCTTTAGTTCCGTTTAACTTGCATGAGTCAATATAACACTATGTGTTAAAAGATCATGATGTTTCCAAAATCTGGGGTGCGAATGGCTTTTAGTCACATTTATTTTGATCTTTTTAACTGCAGGAGCTGTCTGTCAACGGGTAGATTTCAGTTGCACCCCGCTGCTATCTTTTTGTGTTTGAACATTATGAGGTATTTTATTGGTGACTAAACAGTAGTATTTTAAACTGAGGCAATATGCAAATTATATCCTACTAAGGTGCTAAATTCTTACTTCTTAAAAACCACAAATAATCATATGTAACTATCTCCTCAGAGGAAATCAGACTGATTGTGCTATGTCTACACAGGTGAACCCAGAAATGCCTCTGAATATGCACATCAGAAGTCTCCCAGTTTGTGGGTGAAACCTCAGGCACACAGTGAACATTTCCACGGTCAGAAAAGCCATTTGATCTTCTGGATAGGGGCCAGAGTGTCTTCAAGCCATGTCCTGAGAGAGCAGAGATAATAAAACTTAGGTTACTTGGGACATAGTACTAGGGTCAGTCCAAGACGAGATTCTGAGGCCCCAGTCCCTGATTGTTCTCAACAATTGCTTGTTAACTTTCTCCCTTTAGGCCTATCTCTAAAACAAAACTACTTGAAAGAGGACTGTCCCTAATCAGAAGAGATGCAAATTAGTTCCTGTCATTTGGCCTCGGTGCTCAGCTACACAATTTCTTCCCTTAACAGCACTGACATAACTGAAAAGATTTGACAGCAGTATCTCAAAAGGCTTTCTTCTTCCATAATTTCCACACAATTTTTCACTATACTCACATTTTTATGTGATTTTGCATTATGTTGTTAAAATTTGCTACAATATCAATGTTTTTCAAGAGGAAAAATAGCTCCAACAAACATTTTTTTCTGCCTAAATTTAAGTTCAAATGTGCATTTTTAGGCTAGTATGGTTGTTCAAATAGTACATTGCAGATATAAAAATTCAGCATTAAAAGTTCAAAGTCAGCTGAAAGTAAAAAAATTTAAGATTTGAAATAGGTTACAATAATGAAATATCGACATCTCGCTCGTGTCCCTGTGTATCAATACCGATTGTGCTGAATACAACAAAAACTCTGAAAGAAAAGCAGTTGAAATTGAAAATTCTGATTTATGAGTCAATAAGAACTTATAGAGTTATCTTTCAAGGAATAGAGATCAGAAGCCAGTGTTATCAGTGAAATTACAGAACTGGAATCTGGTGTACAGCAACAAAAAGATTGGACTATTTATCCACCAGTATTTCAGTTAATTCCTTCCTTTCATGTTTTCTCGAAGGTACTGATCATAATGAGATCAGAAGCCTGGAAGAAGTAGAATGGTCTAAAAGTTCTGAAATTTTAAAAAATTTATTTATTAAAAAAATTCATATTCATCTTGAAAGAGTTTACAGTTCTTGTAGACAGCAGTACCTTAGAGGTCCATCTGGATCCACGAACGCTCAGGGATAACGAAAGTTTGTGTATGGAATTGTAAAACCAAGAACTAGAGAATATGTAGGCAGTTCTAAATAATAAGGTGCCACTATTCAGAATTTGTGAGTAAAAGACTTCTACACTTTCCTTCTGTATCTTTTTGCTCAGCTTAAGTTGAAAACATTGTTTTTTGCCAAAACGAACCCTGCACAGGCAGAAAATGGGGCTTTTTTTTTCCCTTAGCGGATAAAGAGATATTTTGCCCCCTAAGATAGAGAATCTCTAGGAAGTAATCACACCATCTGAATTGAGGAAAATTAATGAGGAGTTGGAATGGGGTACTGCCATCTGCAGACTGGGTCCAGCGCAAGATGTGAAATGCCATTTGGAACTGCCAGCTGACTGTCAGGGAGCCCAGGCTGATAAAATCCACTACCTCTCTAAGTTCCCCCAAGTTCATTTGAAGAAATGAGGGCCCATGCATCAGTCCTGGTTCATGAAACAGGAACACGGACCATGATGCACAGAATATGGCTTTTCCTCCCTGAAACACACAAGGCTTCAGAGCGAGCCTGGGCAAAGGGCCCTATGTGGTGGGAAAGCGGGGAGCTGCCCTCTGCCATTTCAGAGGGAACGGAAGTGAGACAAGGGAAAAACAGGATGCATTCCATCCCAGGACAGCAACAAAAAAGGGAATGCACTTTTGATTGGAGCTTTGAAGAGATATAAAATAATCCCAGTATGACTTGACTAGAACAGGGTGAACTCTTCCAAGCAAATAATTTATTTGGTGAGTCAAGGGCCATTTAGTAATCAATAATCTCCCTTAGCTTGGTTGTTATTTGATGATGTTTGGCCACACAAATGTATTTCATCATGAAGATTCCCAAATAACCCTGCTTTAAGTCTGCTCAAAACTCATCATTATTTGCCTTTCATTGTGTGTATTTTCAGCATCAAATTTTCACCATGTGGTTTTTGCTCCTTTATGAGTTGCCAAAATTTTTGCAGGAGGTGAAAGAGAATTTCTGATAGTCTGGTGAACACTTCCAATAAAGCCTTCACTTAAACACCCTCACTGGAGAATGTCATCTGGCTTTCCAATTTCTCAGTAAAGCATAAAATTTCTTAAAATTTCTCGTAAGAACCACAGTGAAAAAGCTGTGAATATTATTAGAGAATATTTGTAGGCTGAATCTTGCTTTGTCCACATTTGTCTAGGTTGTCTTCATGCTGTTGTGCAGTGTTTTCATTCTGATAATATTTGTCTGATTTTAGTATTTCCTTCTAGCACAGCATCCTCCTTCATATGCTGTGACCTATGCCAAAAATGTTACACTTAGATATTCTGGGGTTCTCTGCAAACTGCCTGCCTTTGTCTTGAAATAAAAATATTAGATCTGCAAAACCAGTTGCCTCCTGTGCTCCCAGGCTCATCTAAGTACAATAATTCTACAAAAAATAATTTATATTTGATTTTACAGCAATTTTCATAGCTAAAGATAGAATTATTGTTTTTGTTAGAAGCAGTTTCTTTCCAAGCCCTCAGTCTTTTATTGCCTTAATTAATAGCCTTGAAATACACTCCACTGCAGCACAACATGCAGTCAGCATGCAGATTATACATTTTCATAACTAAGGCTCTATTTTCTTTTTCTAACTCTATTTTCTTTTTAAGAGCTCTGATATTTGAGCCAAGGTGAATTACCAGCTTTTATCTGCATGTCTTGACCGCTGCTTAAGAGAATTAGTGGCCCTGGTTAGCTTTGTGAGGACAGCTAAGAGAAGCCAGATCAATTGCAACTCATAGTCAGAAATCAATGAAACGTGTCTCAGTAAATCTGACTGATCCACGGGTCACTACCGAGTGCATTATCCTGGCCTTACTCCGTTACAAGATTAGACCCAGAAATAATAATGAGTGAGATTCTCTCTGCTCTTTTAAAACATTCTTTACTCTCCTATTGCTGTTCTGTGGTAAAGAAACTTCAGAGACAGACACAGTGAGAGCAATACCACCATGCAAATGGAAGAGGCTTCACCCTTTAGGTCATCCCCCTGGGAGGAAGACAAAGTAACATTTCAGTCCTGTCTGCAAAGAAGAGGTCAAACAAAATTTGAAAATGTAGACATGGTGTTTTCTTAACCAGAAACAGAAACACACATATGGGATAGAGGGTCAAACCTCTGGACAGAGTCAGTGAAACCTTCACTAAATTTGACACAGTTACTTCAATTTACTGACGATTGGGATCTCCCCAGAATGTTGCTGAGGGGCTGTTTGTAGAAGCCTGCATACCTTTTGAGACTCCAGCTTTGTTTTCAATAACCACAGGCTCTGAATACCCTTCAGAAAGTGGAGGAAGAAAATTGCTCTTCTTAATCTAATTTGCTGTGTATTTTTTATAGAAGGGCTGCACAGAGTTGAGCAGACCAAGGCTCATGCCTGCTGTGCAGTGAGGGCTAAGCGGTGCCGTGAGGACAGAGCCTCCAGTGACAGTTGCATATCCTATGAGTTCTTCTGATTTGGCACTCTGGGTAGGTGCGAACAGCTGCTTCACTCTGATCACATAATAGTAGGGCAGCAACTGCAGCCATGCAGCCCAGGGTGGCAGGCTGGCAACCCCACCAACTCGTGCACAAAAATGTGGTGGGAAAGGTGAGAAAAACTCAGGCAGGAGATGAAAAGGCAATACTGGGTTGTAAAATGGTGTAGGATACCACCTTGATGAAAGCGCTACTGGAAGGCACATAAAATTACTGGGGTGTGCAGTTGAGAGTCAAATGCCAAAAAGGTTTTGTGAGGTGGTAGTTCAAACCTCTCAAACCTCTATGCTCTTCTAACAAAAAAAGCTACTTCAGCAAAATACTCACACCCGTCTGAAGGGAAAATTGTACCTTTATTTTTGGGTGATAGCGCATCCACAAACACCACTGTAATCAATGAAAGCAGATGAGACAGCAGGAATGTGTCTGTGTTAAACACTGTTCTGCTTACTGTACTCAGTACTCAGTACACAGGACTGAGTGTACACAGGACTGAGTGTTCACAGGATGTCTGTGTTCATAAACAAGAGTAAAGAACATTTGTAAAAGCTCCCCTCCCCCTCCCTTGCCACCTCTGTTTAACAAACATTAGTCTAATGAATGCAAATTACTGCTGGAATGACATAGTCTATACTTAAAAAAAAAGGTTGAAATATTTTTTATCTGATATACAGAGATCCATAAGAATAGCTATTAACTTTGGAATGAGAGTACAATGTGGAGTTTATTAAATGAAGAAATACAACAACATTACTTTCTATGTACCATGAATTCATTTCCATGGTTAAGGATTAGCAATAAGAAGCTCTCAATATGGAATCAGAGACTGCCAGCATGGGGGCAATAAACTTTTCAGAATGGTTCATAAGATTATACTAATTAGGGATAATCTAATTTGAACAATTTTTATCTTCTCAAAAAATAATATGATGTCACTCTATGGGAAGAGTCACTACCCAGGCTCCAGGGATATACTAAAAAAACCACACACGTTATCTGTAATATTAAAAATTATGGTTGATCCACTAGACAGTCTTAGATCTACCCTTCTCCTCTCAAAAGATCCACCATATAGACTGTTAAGCCCCCATAATTACCTCCCCTACTTGTGACAAGCATGGGCTAATCAGTCTCTGAGGGAGTTTTCCTGCGGATCATTGAGAAGCGTGTGTATGCTTCACATTGCTTATCAAGCTATTTTGTACGCAGTATCACATAAGAGCTGACAAAAGTTCATTATCCTCATCTGGACTAGAATGATTTCAAATTAGGAAAAAGAGATAAGCTTTTTTTTTTTTTTCCGTTACCTTTCTATTTTTTTTTTCTTCAATAGGGAAAAAAAATATCTCTAGCTTGCATTGCAACAAAGAAGATCTTAGCTAAGAAAAAAGAAAGCTAGGTTGTAGCAGACTTTAATCCCATATTAAAAGATTAGAAAAAACATCTGAAGAAATCAGAGATAGTCTAATTGAGGTTCTCGCCTTTAATCCTGTGAGTAGACTCCCCCTTGGATACCAGGATCTGTCAGCCCGTAGTCTTGGGAATTCTCTAAGGAAAAATAAACCACGAGAAATGGACATACAACATGCTCTCTCACAGTTAAACAGAGAAAGAAATAAAAAAATCTGAGAGATAGCAATATCAAAACATACCCTCTCCCCAGAAAAAGAAAAAAAGCCAGGTACAATATAAAATAAAAACAAAAAAGCAGATGAGAAGAACCACAGTTAGTTTGGAAGTTCTTTGATAACACCTACAAATGTAACCTGAAAGGAAATCATCTGGCTTGGTTCTTCTTTCCTCATTCAGATCAAAATGCCATTTGTATTGCATCTTTACTTTTTATTTTGCTAGCAATTGCATTTCCATTCAACTAACTGCAATATAAATGTATTAAAAATGAACCCTTGAATTAGTCCTTTAGAATGATGTTTAAAATAAACTATAGAGTAACCAGTGCACAAAGGAAAAGTAGACAGAAGATTAGTATTCATTTGTGTTTGTCTGACAAATAAGGGCATGATGTATACAAAGAGAGATATTCATAAATATTCACTATAACACCAAGTCAAACTTTTTTATATTAAAAATTATTAAAGGAAGAGATATTTCATAAGGATGAAAAACAACACCAGTAACATTAAGCTGGAATTCTGTAAAACAGCACCAGTTTGAAAGTGAGTGACCAATACGGCTAATCTGTCCATTTGATTGTAAAGTTGCAGACTAGAATTTGATTTCAGACACCTGCAAATGCATTCCATTGTTTTAAAAACTATTCTCCCTTGCTTTTTATTTTCTTTTCCATGTTTGGTGATCCGTTTCCCTAGCAGCAGGGTTAAACACATATTTTTAATGGGCTATTATGTAATGGATACATGGAAACGCATTGTGTTGATAGCTAGCTATTTGAAATTTTAATAAAGAGAAAATTAGGAAACTCTTTGTAACAGGTCAGATTTAATGGTAATGTTTTAACTTGACCAAAGCTGAAAGAGTCTGATTTTAGAGTTGTGTTTTCAAGCTGTACGTTTGAGTAAAGAAGAGAAGATAAATAGAGTGAAAGATGAAAAACAAAATCATAAAAAAAATAATCAGAAGGTACTTCAGCATGAAAAATCAAGGTAACATTGCAGGCAGATGCAATAAACATAAAAGAGGTTTGGGACTGTTATTTTTATTGCCTGGAAAATTACTGTGATTCATTGTTCTAAATTATGTAAAGATATATAGATAATGGAAGTATGAACTGTATAAACAGAAATGGGTTTGCCTTCCATTCAACATATTCTATATTAATATAAAGCAGGGTTAAATCACTGTAAGTTCAGAAAATTTTCTTTTATTTCCTCTATAAATTAATTCAAGACATGAGAATGTCATTCTGAAAATTTTAATATACAATTTAATATTTTATTAACAATGTTAAAGAAAAGATTCATATGTTTCAGTGGTCTTGTTATAAGGCACTACAAAATGTGATAGGAATCACTGTAAGGCAGCAAGTTCCTATGGCTTGGCATAAAGACTGAACAAATTAAAACAGCTTAACGCTCTTAGTGTTTCAAAATTCATGGCAATCAGTGGGGGGGAAAAAAACTCTAAAAGTGCCTGATCCAGCATGGCTGGCATTGGCAGACTTTGCTTTTTTTAAGGAGAGCGTTGTCTGTGTGAGATGTATAAGAAGTGACACTGCAGAGTTGGAGAACAACAGCGCCCAAACCCCAGGTCTCCAAGAACCTCGTGGATAAGCTGAGTACCTTAAACTGACATTGAATTAAACAAGAGTGGAAGGTACTGAACATGCATTGAATTCAAGAGTAGTTGAGTTTCTCAGCACTTTGACAGATCAAGACCCCAATTTTTGTTTTGTCTTTCATAACAAACAATGCCTCAAGGCAAGTACATACAGTAGGAATTTTGCATAAAGTTAATTGTTCACTATACATAAAAATGACTCCTTCGTTTTAATGAGACTCAGACACACACTGACCCAGTCACATTATTTTCCAGTATGTGGACTTCTTGGTATTATAACAGTACAAACTAACTTGCAGGAGGATTTTGTTTCTTCTCAGGTTAGAGAGAGGTTTGATAGGAACTGAGCCTATGCAAGGCTGCATTAATTCTGCAAGGGGAGTGGGATAGAACATTATGCCTTGATGGTTGCAGCAGATGTTATGCATTGTACTGGAAATTCTTCTTGCAAGCTGTGCAAAAGGCATCCAGGTTTTCTTGCACAAATCAAACAAAGAATAAACGTAGTGCACATTTTATGTGAAGCAGTGAGAGATATCATTTGTTACCATTTGATCAAAGCGTTGTATAACAGTTTTAAATGATATATAGTGTTAAAGAAATAGGCATTTTTAATCTTATTACAGCAGGCATATTCAGAAATATTCTTGCATTGGCACTAGTAAATCTTTGGAGAAGTTTCTTACAGGAATGTATGGAAAGCAAGCAAATTTATAATGAACCTCTGTTTCCTTTGGAGAGTGATAGCCTTTTCAAACAGCTTGCTTCAATATGGTCTATTATCCAAAATCCTCTCTGCAATGATACTTAAGACTGGTGACTTCAAATTAATATAAGGTAGTTGGGGTGAAAACCCTCTGTGCACAGAATAATTCTGGTAAATGACAAAATAATTAGATGGCACATGCAACGGACTCCAAAGGCGGATGTTTACGATAATGTAACGTGTGATAATGTTGGATGGTGTGTGAAGAGGAGAAAAGAGCAGCTTCTGCTCAAAGATGCTTGCACTTACTGGTTCTATTGAAATGTCATCTATCAAGGCACAGAATTTAATCTATATGTGGTAGAAGCATGACTCCTAGGGAAGTGGCTCTAGCACTGTGACCGTTTATTGCCAAAATGGGAAGAAAAGACTTTCCATTCAGTTAAATTGAATACTCCAGGTTTTTTTGCCTTTGCCTGGGCTCTGGTCCATCGATTAGGAGGCATTATAGCTTTTTTACTGACGAACCATTACCGCAGGATTGCCTTTCATTTTCAGATCATGGGGATGTGTGTTGAGTCCAAGCACAACTTTTGAGAGCGGGACATACTAGATTTAAGTACCACATCATTGATGTATGAAGTCAAGAGATTTAAAAAACTTACCCTATAGCATGAGAAATTTTGTTTGACAACCTTTAAGGCTAATGCAGGTAAAAGAAGAGATGTGGTGACTTGAATGTATATCTGAGCTACTGTTTTTTTGCAGATTTTTTGCATAGATTGCATTTTCACATGTGGCTCTGAGTCACAAACATTTAATGTGCAGTAATAAGAACCTGTGAAGAAAATGGATAACTGATCTTCTACCAACGTAAATCTGGTTAATAAAATTTATATTTGCACATATATGTGCATGGTTATGTGCTTGGAAGGATATATTTTATATCTCTTTTTTATGTAGTCTTGATGTATCAAAGTAATTCTTGAATATAATAAGCCCTACAATGAGAAAATTTGAATAAGTTCAAATTACTGATTTCTAAAGCTTTTCATGTGAAAATATCCATTCTTTCCTATCAAGTGAACATTTTGCTAGGGAAGATTGATAGACTAACCTGTTTCACCCTGTTTGCTCTCTTCCTTTGCCTCTTAATTATACAGACTCAAAGGCTTTTACTCATTCTAGGTATGTACATAGCCAGTTTTGAAAATATTTGTGCATGTTAGAAGAGAAAACTCGACTCAACCCATTCATTTTTTCTCCACCAAGACTACCTATAATTATCCCAATTTGTTCTAAATTGCTTTCTTTCAGAGAAATCAAGCCCATTCTTAACTCTAATGATTTTTCAGCTGAATCCTGTTTGATTTCACAGATAAGAGTTAAATCTAGTGAAAAAAGGGCACAAGAATGCTTAAAAACTACCGTTTATCTGGTGAGAAGCTAACAATACACTTTTCTTATCTCACAAGTCTGAAAGTGAGAAAAGGGTTTTTCTTTCTACTAGTGTAATTTCTGGAGATCTGATATACTCTTCGCATTTGGCTCAGATCCTGTTTATTTTTTTATGTCAAGTAGTAAATGGAAGCTTATGGTGTGGAAAAAAAAATAAAGAAAACCTCGACAGATACCTTTGTTAAATATTTTATAAAGATGTCAATGTTACGCATCTGCCTGTTTTCTTTCGTCTCCAAATTAATAAAATTAAGTGTAGATCTCTTAAAGAGATACTTTCAGAAGTAGGAAAAAATCTAAAATGTCCTTATCTAAATGATTTTCATATGTCTAAGAGACTTCTAGTGATGAAATTTCTAAAGAGCTTAGCCTTCAGGACAATCTTACTTTCTTTTGAACAATTTAATCATGTTTCACTGGCCATGAATTGAACCCTTGATTTCAAATCTGGGTAATGAAAATATCCCTAAAGTGCTCAATATTGCAAATATAATATTATGCCTCACAGTCTGTTTGATTCTAATTGATAGGGGACAGACATATTCAACTTAGATTTAATTTTTATAAATACTACAATTTTTCAGTTTCTGCTCCCAAAGGAGGTCCCTCCTAGAGGCTGTGTCCTCACTGAGCTTCTACTGCAGCCACGTGTGATCTGACTCCTCTCACTGTAACTACCACTAATTTGGAAGTGTAACCTGGATAATCAGCTTGTGATCCTAAGAGTGTTTTCTAGTGATGTTTCTCCATTGAAACTCCAGCCAATTCACAGTGGGATGGCATATTTGGAGCGAAGCACCAGAGTGAGGGGCTAAGTCCAGCCACAAAGGCAGGAGACATAATAGATCAGTGTAACCCCTTGGCCAAGCCTCTCAGCTGTCTCCCAACGAGGCAGCAATGCACTAACACAGTTTCCCTGTGCTTAGCTCTGGAGTTAACTCACTTGCAGCCGGACAGGGATCTTTTTATGGCAGTTCACAGGCACAGCTAATCAAAAATGAGTGTGTATGGACCAAGAGAGATCATCTTCACACTGATGTTTTTGAAAGGCTAAGTATGGAGATTAATTAATAACAAGGAAAGTCCTCTATAAGAGAATGAACTATTAGCACAGGTGCATAAAACAGGTCCCTGAACATTATATGAACTCACTGTTCCTAATAGCTTGACCTGATAAAGCCCACAGCCTAGATTTTTTACACAGGCGTAGCCCCAGAAAGGGAGAGCTCAGCAGACAAGGATCAGTGGAAACACAGCTACTCTTTTTTTTCTCTGAAGAAAAATCAATATTATGGAGTTTTTCCTTCTTTGGCTTTAGCACCTTGATTCGGAGTTAGAAGCACTAATTCCCACACTTCAAAATGTTCTGAAGTTTCCTTCACATACTTTCCCAAAGATGAACTTTTACCTAGTGCTGTGTGAAATCATTCCTTATTCCACTGAAATGTGAAAGTGTACCCAGAAAAGGCATAGAGAAAAGATAAGTAAAAACATAAGACTTGTTTAAAGACGGAGGGGTTGAGTTTTGCACACACCTGACTTGGCTTTCTTACAACATCTGAATGCTGATTTTGTTATTTATTTGTGAACAATGATATCTATTCTCTATTGCCATTTTGCCCATTACATATTTATTGAAGGGTTTTATTTCTTTGCTATCCCAACATTTAATCATTTAAATTTTATTGCTCTCATTTTAACAGAATTTTCTTTTTACAGAATGAGACAAATATGTATTTTAACAAGTCTATCAATTTAATTGTTTAGATGATAGGTGTTCTTGTTAGGAAATTATAAACATTAATAAAATCTTATGAAATAAAAGGAAACTAGGAAATTTGTTTCTTTTCATTCTTTATGCTACCAGCATTTAGCATCTTGTAAATATTCCATTTGCTTTTAGATTTGTAAACTATTTTTCATGTATGTAATTGACTTTATAACTGTAGCTACAGGGCTTGCAAAATACTTCACCATCTAAATACTAATGCAGCTAAAAGAAAAGTGGAGTTCCTTGGAAAATTACACACCTAATTATTTTTTGGTGCTCTACACCTAATGATTTTTTTGGCTATAAGCAGGTGTCCTCAAAGATGCAACAGGAATAGTGAATTTAAAATGGTTCAGTTTGCAATGTTGAGGCAATACTGGAGTTTTAGGAAGCCACACCAGAGTTGTGTAAAGCTGAAGTTTATATTCATTATTCATGTACATTGGACAGCGGGAGAAGTAAAAGACCCACAGAAAAACTGGGATGGCCTGTGCAATTGTCTGCGCTCACGTGTCTTTTTGCAAGAGTTTGGTGATTGATGTGCTAAGTACTCTAAAAATCATGTAGCTGTTTTCAGAAATTTTGCATTTATATACAGAATATACAACAAGCTGCATTTTTTGAAAGTATCTTTCACTTTTTTCTGTCCTCTTTGCAGGCAAGGAATTTCTCTCTCTGTGCCAGACAAGAGTTATTCTTTCTTGTATAGTTCTAGGTGTCTTTTCATTTCTCCTTTCCCCATTTTTCGTCCTGAAAGGACAAGTTACTGTCACAAAGAATCCCCTACCGTGCTTGTTTAGACAAGAATATTTCAGTGTTCAGTGGCTTGGTTAACCTGTTCAGTTACTTAGAGGCAGGAGACTAGCATGCGTGCCAAATGGCCTGGAAATTATTAAAGAGAAAAGTGAATGGTAAGGTTGAAACATAAAGGAAGCAAAAAATATTTGAACAACTTTTTCTAATGCTTCTAGTGAAGATGTCTCCCTTTCATCACCTAAAACTGATTGTAGTTGAGGGAATATTTGAATCTCAAGCCACAGTATCTTCAGAAAGGATGCACATATATGATATGCCATAATACTCCCTGGTTTACATTATTTCCTCTTATGCTTGTGAGTTCCTCCTCCATGGAGTTTCTACACTTGTGACATGCAAATGCAGCAATCTATAATCCTTGTTTGCTTGTTCCCTAGCAGGCTTTTTGTTCTTCTGGTTCTTTCACTAAATCATCTTTAGAATTCCCATCAGATTGAAGCTTTTTGGTTTCACCTTGGTGGCTCTGAACTCCTTAGATCTGACTGCCTATCTCATGTCACTTCTTTCTAATACATTACCGGTTCCTCACTTTGATGCAGTGACTTTCCACCTTCCTTCCAACTTTCCATGTGCTTGGAATGCTTTTCTTCTGCACGCACTTTCTTTCCTACTGGCTCCTTTTACTTGCAACAATTTCTGTCTTTCTTAGTACCCTTCCTCCTTTTAGAGCCCTTCTCAAAACATTTTTCTTCTCAGTATGACAGCTGAAAATGTGTGGAAAATACCACAGATTTGGAACTGTACAAGGATACCTATCTGAGCTAAGTCATCACCTTCCTGACACCGTGACTTTGGATAGGAACATCTCAACAGAAGGAGACATCTGAAATAATTCAGACGAATTGCAGGCTAGCAATGCCTGTTTCTTTGCAATGGTATAAAAGGGAGCCCAGGGTCACTACAGATCTAGATACTGTAGGCAGCAAATTTACAGAAGAATGATCTCAGCATATATATCCACATTTTAACTAAGTCCTGTACATAGTTATTTAGATAACTGTGAATATATGCATAATGGTACTTGCTAAGTTTCAGATCTAAGGGAATATTGACACTTTTTTTGCTAAATATGTAAATATAAACCAATAAAAATTGAAATACAAAAAGGGGAAGTTTAACTTTTCTCTTTCATCTATCTATGCTATGTTAGAGGGACCTTATATTTCTTTTACTCTCTGAGTTGAAACCCAAAGGTGAAGAAAGGTAGAACTGAGGAAGCCTGGTGTAAATAAGAGGTAGATTGTGTGGATCCTTAATTTGATCCTGAAACTATTTTTCTGAGTGCTATAGTCTGAGAAATAATTGAACATTTTCAATAATATAATTGTCTTCTGTATTATTCATATTACTATTTCTACTGGTTTCATGCCTGGAGAATTCTCTTGACTGTTCTGCATGCTACTGAAGAATGAGGAAAAGAATTTCACTCTGTAGAAATATTTTACAATTTTATATAATGCATATGGCAACTGGAAAGGACATCCAGCTAGTCACAAAGAACAGTTGAAATATAGTATTGCTTAGGGAAGGCATAATTTTACAAATTAGTAAAGGCATTTTTTTCTCAGTCAAAAGATTTTGCTCTTTGAAATTCTGAAATGCTTGGTTAATGAAGCAATGATATCATTCAGAAATCAGTTTAATTGGGTTTTTAAGCAAAATATTGTCTTATGGGTATTGTTAAACTGATCAATAAAACTGTATCTAATTCAGTTCTTTAAACTTCAGTTTTTGCAATTTGTGCCATTAAAGTTACAGACCCACCATAAAGTAAAATTATGGACTAATATTAATTATTAATTTAGGCCCTAGAGCTTATAGAAATCTAAATTGTAGGTATTCTTAAAATTAATGTTTAGCTAACTGGAAACACTGAAATTACCTGTGTATTTAGTTGAAAAACTTAAAAACAGTTTTAACAATACAATGTTCACAAAATGAGTTGTAATTTACATCAGGATACATGTCTCAGGAGCTAACATTTGATCAATCTATTTGATCACTCAATTTAAATCCCAGTTCAGTTCCTAGCTACTTCTTGGATGTCTATCTTGTTTGACAGAGAAACAAGCCATTAAATCTTAAAACTGTATACAAAAATTGGGATGTGACCCTTCAGAGCTGAGTGCTGCATTGCCTAGTCTTCAGTTGTCTAGCCCTTAGATACAATTCAAATGCCTAAATAAGGCACAATTTCTCTAAATAATGCATAGGAACAACACCTTGCAATGGCCATTGGCTGACCGTGAGAACTTGTCTTGAATCTAACCCTGTGTCTAATGGAAGAGCCAAGTTTGAACATGGAGGTGACTTTTACATAACTATATTGTGACTGAAAAACTGATTTAATCACAAATCTCTTCTAGACAGCCATTAACATGAAGGGGATTGAAGAAATATTTTTCCATGCATGTTTTGGGATTAGGGAGCCCTAACTGACAGACGTAGGTTAGCCCAGCAGGAGACAGATTTGCCTTTCTCTTTTGGATCAGAGGTATTGTGCAGCCAGGGAGGCATTCACAGTGACCACAGCTGTATCTCCCCACACTTAGGACATCCAGCCATTGAATCCTAGATGATTGTCACTACCTTTTCTTTGGTACTTTTAGCTTTGGATATAAAGAGCCTCTTGCACTTTATATATATATATATATATGGAAATATAACAATTTCATATATGTTTGCATGTATGTATACAATTACAGATGATTATATATACAATTACATACAATTATATATGTACAGTTCCTACTGAATTGCAGTGTGTCTTGGCTATTCCTTGTTTTGGTATAGCTAATTCCTCTGTTAAGTCATCGTCCTTTAGTCACACTTCTTGCTTTACTAATTGTTTAAAAACTCCAAAGGATTAGTATAAAACACTCTCTTGTATTTCACTGTTTATCCCTCAATGTGATTCTAACAATTTTAACTGGTTTTGAATAGATGAACTTAATGGTGTTAGTTGGAAATACTTAAATGTGAGCAAGGAGTCTATATTTTCTGTAAAACATTATTGAAAAAAAATTCATTAACCTGCAGGATTGCAAATTGTGTGTATCTTGCCTGCACGTGGAATACACAGAAACCATAGCTAACCAACCTCTCTGTATCCTGGACAAGTTGAGGTAAGGACCTCAGAAAATGCATGCTAAAGCCCTACATGTTACATTAGAGGCCATTATTTAATAAAAAGTGCTAAGGAATAGGGTCTTTCTGGCAACCTGACCATTTCCCGAGTTTGTAAACTGTAGCAGGACAGCAAAGGAAGTACTTCCTGACTCTCTTCAAAATTTTCTCTTAAATGTGGTTTCTGTTCATCCAAGTGGGTTAAGGAGATTCCTTCATTTCACAGGGCAGAGGTGGTATGCTTAATTTCTGTGGCTAATTCTTCCAAGGCTGTGAACAAGAACTTTGCTTTTCATCCAAATCTCCTGTCTTCCAAGAGCTCTTTGCTTCTACTGAAGTTGGACTACAGTATAAGTACGGGGTTCACAAAGCCAGAAGGAATAAAAGCAAGGAACCTGGCTCCGTAGCCTAGTGAGGCTGGATTTCACAGGTGAGGCAGTGTTTCCCTGAAATTTGCTGTTCCTGAGGGACTATAAACAGCTTCTCTTCCTCTTTCTCTCACAATTAAAAGAAAAGTAACTGGATACCTCTCCGGTAGGAAGGTCAGTCCTATCAGGCTGTTTCCTGTGTGGTGGATCCTGTTTTAAGGACATCGAATCAGGTACATCATAAGCCTTACAATAAAGCCTTCTGAAGTCACAGAATCACAGAATCAACTAGGTTGTCAAAGAGCTCTGAGATCACTGACTTCCAAGCTATGACTGAACACCCCCATGTGAACTACACCATGGCACTAAGTGCCATGTTCCATCTTTCCTTAAACACCTCCGGTGACGATGAGTCTACCACCTCCCTGGTCAGTCTATTCCAATGCCCAGTCACCCTTACTGTGAAGAAATTCTTCCTAATGTCCAACCTAAACCTCCCCAGGCACACTTATGACTGTCCTCTTGTCCTGTCACTGGTTGCCTGGGACAACATGTCGACCCCAACCTGGCTACAACCTCCTTTCAGGCAGTTGTAGAGAGTGATAAGGTCACCCCTTGAGCCTCTTTTTCTCGAGGCTTAGCACCCCCAACTTCCTCAGCTTCTCCTCATAAGACTTGTGCTCCAGACCCTTCATCAGCTTCACTGCACTTCTCTGGACTTGCTCCACCACGTCAATGTCCTTCCTGAGTTGAGGGGCCCTTACCTGCACACAGGACTTGATGTGCCCCCTCAGTAGTGCCTAGTACATGGGGACAATCCCTGCCCTGGTCCTGCTGGCCACACTACTGCTGATCCAGGCCAGGATGTCATTGGCCTTGTTGGCTACCTGAGCATATGCTGGCTCATGTTCAGCCGCTCTCAACCAGCACCCTCAGATCCCTTGGGGTTTTTTGTCCCATAGATTTCTGTTCACCTAATTCATTAATCTAATAATTACTGTCCTTGAAAATAAGAGAAATTGATGATGAGAAGTGATCTCTGAAGGTAAGTATCTTGAGAGGCCGGAATGTTACAATTGCAGTTATAAAACCAGTTTATTAAATCTCTACTTCCTTAGCACTTGTGTTATTCTCTCATGAGTGAGGTTTAGCTGTGCTACCTCCTCTGTATGCTAGCAATGAAGGGGACAATGGAAACTAACTTACCTTTAGTCTTTGCCCCTTTCTGAACTTTTTCTTTAAGGAGCAGAACTATCAACTTCTGACCTCAGCAGTGTCTATTCACCCTCAGCAGGGTGAAAGGTATGGAAAGACTAGTAGGTGTTTACAGTCTTGTGATCTTATGAGCACAGGTGTATAATGAGGTGTTTGAATGAAAAGAGAGAATTTATTATCTGAGCCATAATTATCTTTTGTTCTGGAAATCTTTCTGAGAGTGGGAATATAAGACAAAAGGTTTTTAAGAGACACAGTTCCAGGACTAGTGTCTGGCCCTACTACCTGGATGCGTGAAATTCAGATGTTCTTTTGCAGCTATTAATTGCAAATAGCAGCTTCTGTGACATTTGATTGTTGTAACATTGAACTGGAGTTAATAGTCTTTCATCAACCAGACAAGATATGTATGGACTTTGAAACCCACAACTAAACTGGGTTCCAAATGAGCCTGTGTGATGTAGTGGAAATGGAAGTAGGTAAACAAAAAAATGGTAGTTCAACCATTGTAAAATTAGTATTGTCTGGTCTACTTTAATTTCCTTATAATCCATGGAACACCGGCTTTGTGCACTGACACCAGAATTCTTTATTTGTACTGGTGTTAATTAACATGGCCTCCTAGATAATCAGCCTATCTTTGTTAAAATGAGAAGGTTATGCACAAAAAGAGATGTTGTGTACAGGTGAGGACTAAGCAGAAAACGTTGTAGCAATTTGCTGAACACAGAGGCTTATTGAGGATGCAGTCCTGAATAATACACACTAGCTTTGCTCTTCCCCCTTTAGTGTGTGTAGAGAAGCCATGAATCATTCATGGTCTCCCAGCTGAGCGGGGCTTCAAAGGGGCTGGTTGTGATTGGGTGTCCTGGGTGAATTGCCGTGCTGCAGAAACGCCTGCACCCCCAGCACTGGAGGGGTGAGGAAGCACTTTCATCTGGGCCTCCAAAGTGTTTCAGGTCACAGTTCACCAGGAGATAACGATGTAGATGTACATTCAGAATTAGCTGCAGAGATACCTGTGTAGTGCGGTGTGGAAAAGTGAGGCAGTTAGATCCCCAGTGGATGCTGTGAATCAATTACTGTGTTCTGAATACAAGGTTGGCTGCAGGGGATAAACAGATGTCAGAGAATTTTTCCTAATAAGACCATAGTAATAGAAGAGCACTGTCAGCTTCGTTTTACATTCAAAATCTCATTTCCTCTTTATATGACCAGTTTTATTAGGCCTCTAAACAAAGATATTTTTTGTAACTGATAGCTGTATAATGAGAATAGTGTCATTAAATTTCTTTTTTTATTTTTTAACAAAGACTGAAAGAGAAAGCAGAAATGAATCTTGACAAAGTTAGAAAGAAGGTGTGTAATCTAGCAGGTTGGATGATCATTTCTTTTCCCTTCCAATGAAAGACAGTACTGAATGGCTTGCAGCTGCCCTTTATGCTGAATCATAATCACCTGCATTCCAGAGCAAAATATTCTTACAGCCAAAGTTGGTGATTAGCTCGTCCTGTTCTCTGTACTTTCTGCATATTTTGTCAATGAGTTGTATATAAAGCTGTGATCAGAAACAAGAAATAGCTTTGGGTTTAATTAATAAGTCTTACAACAGGTCACAAACTTGAAGTTAGCACCATATTCTCAGTATTTTTCATTTCTGTACAAAAATCAAAATATCAAGACATAGGAGCACACTGTGTCTTTCTGCATATTTTGAGAGTAAAAGCAATTAACTATTAGTGATGCTTATTACCTATAATGTTACTCTTTCAAATAGAACACAAGTACAATATTGCATAAAATTTGCAAATACTGAAATACTAGGACTAAGGGGATACCCTTGGATGCATCACGTTCATAAATTGTGCACATGCAGATTATGCTAAGTATTTTTCTTTTTTGAAAGAAATAGATGCTGATATTTTTTTAGTTCACGCTATTGCCATGAAGATATTGTAGCCTCATGTGGCTGAAATCAGCGCAAAATTTGGCTTTAAATATTGGTTTACAATAAATGCTTTTTAGTGTAATGCCTAAAGTCACAGCATATTTCTTACAAAATCTTAATTCTGAACACTTCACAAGAAGGGAAACAAAAGAGAATTGCAGACAACATTCAGAACATTTTTGACAAACAGGTCAACCATCTGAGAATCTCTAAGAAGTTATGCTCACATGCAGCTCATACTTGCCAAATTCAATTCAACAGTATTTGGGTAAGTAAGGCAAAAGTATAACTCAAGGTTTTGTTCACTGAAATTAGTTTAAGCAACACAGGCAAAGACATGACCTAAGCCCCTATTGCTGAGTTACCTAAACCTGGCTTTTGCTCCCTCCCCAGCTCTGACATATATATGGCAAATAAATTCAGAAGTGTGTCTCTTGAGACAACCGCATATCGATAATATGTCCCTGTGCAGGCGGTAACACAATGCTTCAGTCCATTACCTCTCCATGTCAAGACCTGAGCAGTTCTCTAATTTTGACTTTCCTGAGGTATGTCTTCATTGGAAACTTGGAAACAATACCAGCCACAATGGTATTGAAACTTCTCCTCACACCTGGCTGTCCCTAGGGTTTCTTTCCAGGACCAGCTCTGCCCTAAACCCTAATCACTGTGCTGGCACCACTGCCCTAAGTATGAGCGCTGCAGCCTTCCCCAGCCACCGTTGGCCACATCCACCATTGTTCCTCTGACATGCACCATGTTACCTACAATACAGCAATCACAGCAAGCAGGGGGGAGGCATCAGTCAGAAACTTATTTCAGAATAATTCTTTCCCTCTCCAATTCCTTTAAGATCAGGATATACAATAGTAGTAACCTCAGTGCATCATCTATAGTGATGCATTATCTAGCATTGCTCTTAATCTGTAAATTGCAATTTTTGTGCTACAGCTCAGTGCTGGGAAGGAAGTTAACCCCTGGCTTACCTTCTGAAACCTTTCTAGCAATTCATCTTTAATGGAAAACTCTGCTGTTTCTCTCCAGATGGGGCAAACAGGGCAGCTTTATGTTCACACTCATGATTCGCCTTCAAAACCAGCCATGGTGTTTGTTGCTGAGGGGGCATAAACTCGGGCATTCACGATCTTCAAGATGATCATAAAATAAAGTGTGGAATTGTAGTGACTGAGATCTTTTAAAAATATTTCTGTGACACAGGAACTTCAAAAACATGGACAAAATGATATATGCTAAGTAGCTGCATAAATTTTTTAGATGAAAAGGCTGATGACTGCTTAGTCACCAGTCTCTCCTGAATTTGAACGCATGGATTTTCATGTATCTAAACCTCTAAAATATTTGCAGGAACTTCATTGTCAGAATTCCAGTACAGCCTTGCAAATACAAACTTAATGCATGAGGAAGGAACTGGAGAATTTGCTGCTGCTCATAGAGTGATGAAAAAACAGTGAGACATTAGTCACTTGTGTTTAACTGTGTTATATATTGTTGAAATTCAGTCCTTTTTCATTTAGAAATAAAAGATCCTATGTATTTTTCACATCAGTGAAAATCAGCGTCACATCTTTTTCTCCAGTGGTATTATGCTGAATTTTAACTCCCATGGACATAATATAGAGAAAGTTCAGAATTTCTGGTATTCAGCACTAGAGCCATGGCTCTGTGGGGCATTGTCTCTCACTAGTGACAACTCAGCCAATAATATTATCAGTCCATAGGTGTCCAGTGTACAATAGTGTTTGGAACAGTTACATAAAAAAAAAAAAAAATCACAAAAGGGAGCAAATAAAGACAGCAACTGGGAGACTTCAGGGGCAGTCATATTCAAGTGTCATTACTGGGAAGAAAGGTCTATGTGTTTCTGAATAGTCCTTTTAGACTCACTGGCTTTTAGTTCTTCAACATTGATTTGTAACAAGGAAACGCTGATTACTTTGGGATCTTTTGGGCTCTGTGCCATAACAAAGGCACAAGTACTCACAGCTGGTTAACTGTTTAATGACAGTAACAGAAGAGGTAATAGCAATCTTACATCCTTTCTGACACTGGGAACCCAGAGATGCAGCTCCAGATGAGCCCTTCACACTGCTCTCAGCAGACAGTGGAAATCACCTCCCCGATGACGTTCAACAGCATCACTTTTGTTCTCACTTTTCTAGGATTTTCTCAAGCAAGCAAAGCTAATCTTCCACCTGCACAGTACTGGGCTTTCTAGATGGTATATGAAAGTTCACTGAGACTGTTAACATTCTGACTTATCTCCACAGCAGCGAGCTCTTACAAGCAGTATATAGAGGTGCTGTTGTCAAAGGCAGCACGTGGGAATGTCACAGTGTGTCCTTGGGTTGTACAGCAGTCAAATAAGCTGAATCATACAGATGTCTACAGCCAGGGAGAGTGGTTAAACTCTGCTAAGATTTCCATGAAGCCATTGTACCCTCATTTACAGTGTCTTCTGCAGTCGCCTATTAAAAATACATTTCTTAAAATTTCTCATGGACATTTTATCAGATTCTGTTGAATAGGGAGATGAAGGAAAAGGCAGAAGAGGGAAACTTAAAGAATCTCTCAGATTCTATTCACAGGATCAAAAAATGGCAAGGTAAGGGTCTAGACTCCATGAATGTGATATATGCATTTGCACAGGATATGAGAAAACATGACAATGGGAAAGGAAAGAAAAACGAATGAATAAAAATATTTTCCCTTAGTGATATTGAGTGAAGCTGTTTAACTTTATATATTGTAAACCTGGAATGTTGTTCATTGACCCATTTGCTTTTATACACACTACCTTTGTAGTTTTCCTGTGAAGATTTAATGATACAAGAAAAGAAAGACATATAGAAAGAGGGTTTGTATTTCATTTAATACAGCTGATAAAATAAGAAGAATATGTATTTCTGGGTACATATGCATTTCCTGAAGTCTCTGCCAAACTCACATGTTCAGTGGTGTACTTATTTCAAATAAATTCTGTGCTTGTCCAGAAAGACCTTTCCCTGGACATTCATCTGCCATGTAGAAATACATTCAGGTCCAAAGATTATGGTTTAAACTTCCAGTCTTTTCTGTCATGATGGGTTAATATGGCATTACCTGGAGAAAACTGAAATGGTAATTGTTTTTAAACACAAAAATCTCAAACCTAGCCATTCCTAGGTGTTTGGAAGCATCGCTCCTTTGAACAGTTCTAGTGTCTTCAACGTACCTATTTAAATGGGCAAATGGAGTTTACAATGTGGTTTTATATTGTCATCAAGAAGACCCCTGAGCCTGGAATTTGGAAAGCTCGGAACAATATGTGAAATCATAATGGTAGTGAAACGTTTTCTCTGGTACTGTATTTGACTAGATACCAAAATTTGCTGGTCAGTTCTCTCCTTCCATCTCTCTCTTTTTCAGAAAAATTTAAAGCTGTAGTTGCTCCAGTGAGACACATTGCAGGCATGGGACTAATAATTCTAACACTAAAAAAAAATAATAAAAAAAAAAATTCCAGCTCCAGACACAACTGGCATTACTCTTTGCTAACAGGTTTGAACTACAGGTCAAATATTCGTTTGACATCAATCAGTAAAAGTACTTTAAATTTAAAGATAAGAGGGTCTATTTACCCTAGCTGAAAAATCTAAAACTACACCCAATACAAAATTAATCAGAAGGGAAACCAAAACTATAATTTTACTGAGATCAAGGGGAAGCTTCAGACTCATTTTTAGAAACAGAGTTTGCAATGCATGCTGTAGGGAATAAAATACGTGGGTTTAATTATCAACAACAGGCCTAAGGACACAATCAGATTAAATTTAAACATGTGTGTAAGAAACAAAATAAATATAGATATAAGGAGATGGGAATAGATACAAATCAATCTCGAGGGAGGTGAGAAGGAACGGGATTAATAATTAAAATATGTATACTACTTGTTTATTCTTAGAGCTGTACCTGTGAGCATGACAAGTATGACTTCCCCAGACTATGACACTGTGTCAGAGTTTCATGAGGGATTGAAAAAGATTTTAATAACTGAGATCAGCCTCAGCCGTAGTAAGCTATCAACTATTTGTGTTTATCACAAATCTTAAATGGATGAAGTCCGACAGTCTCCATCTTAAATTGTCTGTACAAATATGCAATAAGTAGATTCAAAAAAATTCCTCCCTGTTTTAAATTGCTTTTTTTTGTGCAAAATTATTGCCATCTTTTCTATCTTAATGCAGAGCTTCTAGACATGTCTACACAGACAAATGAAAGTCAGAGGAGTCAAGCAGTACAATCCTGAGTACCTACATAATTAATTTTCAACTAATTTCCCAGTTCTTTTGAGGACTACTTCAGCTAATTTTCTTCAACACATCTTCTCTAGAGAGCATGCCCTAAGCATTTTGGATGTGATCCAGTCTGTGCCACTTGGCCTTAGGGCCAAGTATCAGTCTTTTACTCTCTTTTTCTCCCCCAATAATATTACTAGAAATGAGATGAAATATTCATCTTTGCAATACAGGTACAGGACCAACATGAATTTTCTCATTTTCATTTCATATGAATTCATAATAATTATCAAATTTTAAAGGTAGTGTATAACGTTTGTAAGTATGCGCCTCTGGAAAAGCCTTTACATTGTGGGGGTTATAATGGATGTTTCTTTTCTTCAAAGATCTTTGATTTTTTGGAGGGGGGGATGTTGTGGATTTTCTTCTCATGCCTCCAATCTTTCTTATTACCTCGGTTTTACACCTTGTTTCAGCTATTGCTCTCCTGTTAACATAACATTGCTCTGCCTCAATGAAAAGTGCATCTGCTCTATGAAATCCTTAATGTTTGATTCTGTTTCACTTCCTCTTCCCCCACCCCCCCCGCCTCCGCCTTGGAATTATTTTCCTCTGGATATCTTTCATGACCACGTTGACTTTTTCCTGCATGGCCTATCTTACACTGGTGACCTATCATGAAATGGATTATCAGATTTAGAGTGTCCTGTGGTCCTGATGATTTTAATCTAAGAGCTGTCAGGTCTTTCCATATCTCCTTTTCCTACATATCATGAAGTTGCCAGCTGTAAGGATGAAGCTTTCCCACAACTGCAACAAAAGTAAAGAGGATGGACACTCAGCAGAACTTGCTAGAGGAAAACAAATACTGAAGAAGATGACCTTATGGGAAAGAGAGGGGAACACAGCTTTAAAGATGAGACTTCATGCATTAATTTGCAAGGTTCTGAGATACTGTGCTAACAAACATAATGTAAAATTCAGAATATGAAGGATCAACAACAAGTAACCATACTGAGATCTGGTAAGGATATATACTAACTCTTCGACAAATGGAATTTTAAGACCTTCATTTTGTAGGGCTTTGGTTTTAGGTAATGTGAAAGAGAGAGAACACAGTGCAGATTACCTACCTGTGGATAGGGCATAAAATCCATGTCAGCAAAAGCATTTCGTCTCAGAGAGCTTCTGCAAATAAGTTTGTGATTTCTCACTTGTTAGAGAATCCAAAAGAACTGACTGCTTTATCATTCATAGAAAAAATGTCAGGACAAAATGAACACAGAACCATTTTCAGTTTTGTCTTAGGCCATCTTTATTAGATTAAAAAATTCTGATTTAGTTACTTCACAACACATCAGTTGCTCCATTGATTTAATTTGAATATGCCCTTTCCATTCTTATACTTTCTTAATTATTTTAATTAAACATGATAAAAATCTCTACAAAGTCGTACTGAAATTGTTGGTGATGATTCCTTTTTCTTTTAAGATTCAGATTCTAGTCTCTGATGCGTAAACTAATGCTTAATTAGTTTCAGTTTTACACATAGCCCTCGATTTTGGTTTCTATAATTTCAAGATTACCTAAAGCTAAGAAATAGTGTATGTATGATATCTGCTAAATAGTATATCTGAAAAATGCAAATAGTTCACAAAACTGAAAAAACCATATTTTGGCAACTACATGGTTGCGATAAAATCTTCTATTTTATTTTATTTTTACAAATCCCAACAACAGTTTAAATATCTCCCCTGAGGTTTTGTTTTTTCCTGCTTCTGAATATATACATTTTTATATTTGTTTGGTTACGAAGACTGAGGCTTCAGACCAAGGAATTGGAAGTTGCAGCCTTTCGACAGCCATTGCTTTATTCTTCTATCATGAAAAGGATCCTAAGTAAAGAACACCAGTAGTGACTTGCATCGCTCCTGGGCATTTTTTTGTTCTTGTGATCTAAAGTCCACTTATTGTGTTTTCTGTTATTTGGAGGTCACCAAACTTTGATCACTAGGGGGTAGTGTGGGGCTTTTCCTTGATCTTAGGTTCCACATTCTTCAGCCTGATGTTTTTTGAATGTTTATAGGAAAAGCTTACACTAAATACCCTGTATCTACACATCTATCTATGCATAATGTTCAGAAAATCTTGGATTTATAAAACCATATCACACTACCAGTGGAAATTAAATGTGTGGAGTTCTGTTCACTTATTGCAAAGTTTCCTGTATTCCCTGGAAGGAGCCAGATATTGCAAATGTCTGTTAATCCTCTGCATTTTCTCTCTTCTTTCACAACACATAAATACGCACATACACAAAAAACCCATTCACACACATACTTACATTTTGTACCACTGACAATACAATAACAGATTTAGAAAACTGCAAAAAGTGTGACCCCATACCCCATATTAATATTTAATCAAGTGCTCACCATACATTTCAAGTTAGTCTGAGAAAATTAATTAGCCCGAAAGATGCTTGTCCTTTAAAGGCACTGTAATCCCTTTTGAAAATGTAAATGAGATAATCCTTTGGTGAGTGCAAGCAACTGTTCATTTAATTCAGTGTGAGGTTTTCAGGATGTCAGTAGAAACCCATCCTATGTCATTGGAGTTTATTGGTTATAAATTTACCATCTAAAGAATTTTGTGGAGAAAACATTGAGAGAATTTGCTCCTCCTTCACTCAGATCACTTATTCCCTTGCATAAATCTGAGTGTGACCTAAGAAGGGAATGAAAAAACCCGTTGGGGACCCTTCTTTTTCTATTCTTCTTAATTGATTCCCTCGTTATCAGGAGACTAAGAGGCATTCTTGAGATCAAGGAAGGTCTAACACTATTTGAACATACTGTGAAGAAGACTACGAAAAAATGGATTTCAAAAGTGTGGATAACTGTTATCCCCCTACCTGCTACTCTCTTGATATCTCATAAATCAAAACTGCTTCAATTTCAGGTTATTATAGACTAGATATCCCAGTTTGTCTCTGACAGAAATTTAAAGCTAGAATTTTTCCCTCTCTTGGTTAATGTAAAGGGATTTTTTGGCCACTATAAATATTTTCTTGCTTAGAACTTGCCTTTTTCTGGTTTCAAATTTCTGAGGTTTTCTGGCTAATCTAACTTCTACTTCACTATTTTCTTCAAACATAAGTGTCAGCCATACATTTTTGTGCCTAAGCAACTATGGAATAGATAGCCTGGTTTGTTTGGGGGTTGTTTAACTTCTGATGGTCATTTTATCTCTTAATAAATGACATATCCTTTTCCTATAAATCTTTCCTCTATGTTTCCTACTGTACTGTCTGTGAAGGATATATACTACAACTAGTCCCATGCATGAAAAGTCTCCCTATGGAGGACTCTACCAGTTCTTCCTGAGTCTTTTCCTTTTTTTTTTTTTCTTTTCAGATAAATGGACAGATCCAAGTTCTAAAACACTTCTAGGACTCATTTGTACAAAATTCTCTGAATACCAAATACTCTTACTCACACAAGCAGCTTCAACAAAGTAAGGGATTACAATAAGGTCATACACTTAAATGTAAGAACTCTTATCTGAAAAGCTGCTACTGTGTGCAGTTTTGGACACCACAATATGAAAATAATGTAAAGCTATTAGAGACCGTGACAAGGAAATCTACAAAGATGGTAAAGGGTCTAGAGAGGAAGCCATATAAGGAGTGGCTGAACTTGGTCTGTTCAGCCTGGAGAAGAGGAGGCTGAGGGGAGACCTCATTGCAGTCTACAACTTTCTCACAAGGGGAAGATCAGGGGCAGGCACTGATCGGTGCTTTTTGGTGACCAGTGATTGTGGACGCCAAAACCTGGGTTGCAGAAAGATTTTCCAGCTTTCTGCCTCTGTCTGTGAGAGAGTCTTTATTTTCTCACAAACACTGGCTGAAAACAGTTAGAAGTTTCTGTAAACTAATCCCTTTATCTTGCCAGTTGTTTTGCAGAATTGTTATGGTTCTAACTAGAAAATATTTAGAAATGGGTGTCCTAGAATTTGGCCAATCCCCTCAAGGGGTGGATGGCCAAAGGACCAATTACCTTATGCCATTTAACACACTTTTGTGAACTAACATATAAAAGCCTTTGGAAAATTATTAAAGTGCTTCCTTCTATCCCTGAGTTTTGGACTTCACGTGTTTCTTCTCTTGCCGTCCCTGGCACAACAGCGACAAGTGATGGGACCCAAAAGAATGGCCTGAAGTTATGTCAGGGGAGAGGTTAGTTTGGAGATTAGAAAAAGGTTCTTCACCAGAGGGTGGTTGGGCACTGGAACAGGCTGCCCAGTGCAGTGGTCACAGCACCAAGCCTGACAGAGTTCAAGAAGTATTTGGACAATACTCTCAGGGACATGGTGTGACTCTTGGGATGTCCTGTGCAGGGCCAGAAGTTGGACTTTGTTGATCCTTGTGTGTCCCTTTCAATATATTCTATGATTCTACATGAAAATTCAGAATAAAAGTATTTGAATTTGTAACGTACTGGAAAACTATTGCAGTGCACCTTAAATCCTTAGGTCTCTTATATTTGTTCTGCTTGTTAACATGGACAGATGATTGGCAACAGCTCAAGGTTTACGTGTAAGAGATAAGCTTGGGAGCATAGATTCTTTACTCTGTGGTGTTTGGGGCTTCTTCAATATTTCAATGTGGTTCTGTTTTCAGAAGCAAAACAATACCATATCTAGGTGAGTCTGTATCTATAAATGGATGCCTATAAATGGATCTCTGCATAGCTGTTCTGACTCTGATTCTTTGTGTTTTCACTTATAAGGAGTAATAAATGTGTTCATGTTTTATTTTTAATAGCAAAGGATCTATTTCGCACTGTGGTTCTCTCTTTTACTTCATTGTTTAAACAAAAAAAAATTTGAAAATTTCCGTAGTAAAAGACTTCTTCCAATATAACAAGTGCATGAAAAATTTCTCATTGACAATATTACATTCTCTAAACATTTCCTGCTTTTATGAACTGACCTTCCTTAAAAGCTATGAAATAGCAGCTGTTCCTCTCTTGATTTTCTTTGGTAACTAAAAATATAGGAAAAAAAGAGGTTAATTTAGGGGAGAAATAATACCTAGTTACCAATTAAGAATTTTCGTATTTCTGTCTCTCTCTCTCGTGACCCATCACATTCTCAGACTCTTCCCTACTGTTCTGGGTAATTTATTCTGTGTCAGCATCAGTTTTAGTCCCCTCTAATTCACTGACTGCCAAGTTTACAAGATTACGTACAGCGATTTTTGTGCCGTGGACACCTGTCCACCAGGGACTCAGTGAGCTGCAAATGTCAACCTGGGCTTAAACCAATGGCCTAAAGCTACAAGGTAAGTGCAATTTCTTCTGATCCAACACAGCTCTTACAAGTGTAGTTTTCAAAAGACAGGAATGTTAGCTGCCTTTTACAGCACTAAAATGCATGTTTGGCATCAGGGAACCCCCTACCCCCAGTACATGGAGGCACAGTAAGAAGTTCATGTTGTTCTACTTTTGGTGGTTTGTCTTGTCTGTGCTCCCCAACCCACTTTCTGAAATTGGAGAGGAACTTGATAAAAGGCAAAGCAAATCTGACAATGTTGTATCAGTTCTTCCCAAGGAGTTTACGCACTGGTATAAAATCACTGAAAAGCAATCACCGAGCAACCAGGTTACAGCTTTGGACAATCAGTGCCAGTGAAGAGAGGTATATATTTTTGCTATTAGACTTTTGTGAGCTGCACTGCACGGGAAGAGATGTGAGGTCACAGGATGGGAGGTTCACCTCCAAATAGCACCATGCAATCTGATGTGACATACACATTTAAAAATCACTTCCAAGGATATTTTCAGTGAGAGGAGTACACTCTGGGTAGCACAAAACCAAGTCAGTTAATGCCAAATATCTAAATCATCTTTGAGTATATCAAAACATATTTATTCCTGACACAGAACACAGTGAAAACAAGTCTTATTTTTCCTCTTTGCCAGCTTTAGCCTGCCTTAAAACTGTTGCTCCTTCCTCAGGATCATGTGGAATTCTTTTTCCGTACTGTCTTCTGCTGAAATTTCTGTGATATCACCCAGATCGGTCATTAGCTCCATAATACAGCAGTGTATCTGAAAATAAGAAGGAATAGAATGAGAGAAAGACAAAATAGTGTGGCAAGAATAAGCTGAGGTGATTACAAATCATTGGAAAAAGTTTTCAGGCAAATTATCACAGCTTAATGACAGCAGGGGAGCACTTTCTTAGACCTCTGCCAGGAACAGACTTGTCATAACTTACGTGAAGAATGGGTTCACTTTCCTCAGAGCTGTCGCTTTACCTCAGAGCTGAAGATCTGGCTTGGGCCACAGTTTCAGAATGTTCTGTCTTTGTGTATAATGAAGTCAACCTGCCCTGTGACCCTGGCAGCACTTTCCAGATTCTCTGTCAGGTGATGTCAGCTCATTTCTCTCATGCAAGCACAACCGGCCTTATGGCTGCTCTAGAAACCACGTTAGCAAATAATCGAAATTAATTTAGCCTTCCAGAAAGGGGCTGGAAGCAATGTAAAATGCACAACAGTCTGTCATCATTGCTTTTCAAGCGTTCAATCGTCTAGCTCCATATTGGTACCTGTTTGTTATTTGGTGCTGTTTCATGAATCAAAGTCTCCTAAGTGTTACATTATGCAACATGCCATGCAAAAACCAGTGCTATGCAACTTGTTAATTTTGATTCCAAATTCCCTAGCTTTCAAAAAAACACCTTCTAGCAAATCAGCTCCTACCAGGATCTGAAGATTTTTAACAATGGATGTCTCCAGCTGCTATTTCTCTCATAGAAGAATAGGTATTTTTTTGTTACTTAGACAAGCAAATGTTACCTGCCCTCAACTGAGACATCAGTTACAGTTCAGATATTGAAACTAGTAGCTGCAGAGTGAACAAATATATTTTATGCACGTTAACAGCTACTTTATGTTCCACAGCCTTACCATGTGTTCCTTTGAAAATGATATTCCCATGGGAGCATAACCTCCATTATTTTCAATCCATCTTGGGCTCAAACTCTCCACCTCCATTTTCAGGTGTCGCAACACAGGTCCTCTAAAACTTAAAGTACTTCTAAGAAACATCTGATCGTTTTACACACTCAAGGCAGCATTAGAAAAGCTGATCACTTTGTTCTCATTATTGCAATAGCAAGGAATTGTTTGTGGTATCAGCTTAGATGGCAATGATGATCTATATGTGCTCATTAGCTCTTCAACTGCATTTATGTGGGACAGACAGGAGGAGATACTGCTGTTCCATTTCAGTTTGTATGGGGAAAAGCAGTAATTTGAATAGAATGAACTATCCAGCCAACTCCAACTGTTGTAGTTCTCTGGCAGTGCCTGGCAGAAGCCTGCACAGCTTGCTGGATACTTGTAGTGAGGAGGGACCTTTTGCAGGGTATCCATGGTGGAGAACAGTCACTGAGTTATGGGGTGAGGTTTTGTTTGGCCATGACAGCTTCAAACATATGCAGCTGGAGGGGTGTGGGTTTGTGCACTAGCTTGCCCTTTCAATCACATCCATGCACATGCCTTTTCAAGAGTGAATTTTACAGTTTCTCATATATATTTTAGACCTGGTTTAGGCATATACTGCAGGATGAATACATGAAGAAGCCTGCATAATTTACGCCTCATCTATTTATGCCCTTTCCACTATAGATAACATACAATGTGATACTAGAAAACAAGTCTACTGTCTTCGGTAGCTACTACCCCAAAATCCCTGAGCTTAGCTTCAGTTCTTCCAAGGAAATCCTCATTTAAAAATTAATATTCAGTGTCAGAAAGATCATGAGTTTCATGATAGCACTCGGCTTAGAACCTAAGCTCTTCAACTGACAAAACAATTGACACTAAGGTTATTGCCATTGCACTGGGTGCAGATGCTCATGTGCTGGCAGTGGGGGATGCAGGGGGCATGGCTGAGCCCTGCAGCCAAGGAGGTGGCACCTCAGGGGAGAAAAGGCAAAAAAACTGACCAAAAGAAGAGTGAGGGAAAAAAAATGTGAGAAACAGCCCTACAGACTAAAGTGAGAGGAAGAGGAAGAGGTGCTCCAAGGAGCAAAGCAGAGAATCCACAGAGGAGTCTGCCAGCCCTTGGAGGAGATCATGGTGGAGCATGTATCCCCACTGCAGTATGTGGAGGACCCTGGAGAAGTTGGATATTCCTGAAGGAAATTGCATGTATGGAGAGCCTATGCAGTAGCAGCAGAAAAGTGTGAGAAGGGAGGGGTACCAGAGAAAAGTTGTTATGGACTGACCACAGTCCCCATTCCCTACTCCCCTTGTGCCATTAGGGATTTGTGGAAGGTGGTTTAGATTTTGTCTTTGTTTCTCATCATTCAACTCTATTTTAATTTCAAAATAATTTAAATTATTTTCCCCCCAAGGCTGTTGTGCCTGGGATGGTAATTGGAGAGCATCTTTGTCTCAGCCCCTGATCTTTTCCTTCTTATTTTCTCCCCTTGTTCTGTTGAGGAGCAGGAATGTGACAACAGCTGAGTGTCTGACATCCAGTCCCCCATAGGGATGACAATCAAACAGTGTCCATAGAATATCACAATAGAATTATTGTGATCATAATTATCAAACTGTTATCATAAGAATTCTTTTGAGATATTCTATGAACACTGTTAGGTTGTCACTTCTGCAGGTGACCGTGATGGGCTGATCCCAAACCCTTCTACTGGTGTGAAAACAGGTTTTATTCTTATAGGTCATTCTACGTTGCTGTTTTTTAAGAGCTTTTCCTGAAAACACTGTATTAAGTGACAGAAGACTGCTGTCTGAAGTAATTTCTCCATTGGGAACAAATTCTGATGCTTCATGTCTGGACACTGGATGTAGTCCTTGAAAACCTACTACTCATGAGATCCAGTTTCTCTGGTTCTGCAGTCATTTTAGTCACAGCAAGGTATTTTGTGTGATGTTGACAGAAAGGATAGAGGACCTGAAGGAGACAGACATCTCTTTGAGTGGCCACTGGAAGGCAGGCACCATATCATGATGCTTTTCAGATGCCACAAGATGACTTTGGTTTGACTGTCAACTTCGGTCCTACCTGATCTAGAACACCTGGTGCTTCAATTCAGATTTTTGTATCAATGCTGTGCGATTGGTGCATAAATGCATATTCGAAGGCTCACCAAGAACTCAAGGAAACTCCATGGCTCATCCTTCCAAAGTAAGCCAGAATCAGTGCAAGATAATAAAAGGAACCAGTATTCTATGCCTTTTAAAAAGAGTGAACAGCATCTAGTACCCAAAGTTAAGCCTTGAGTAAATAAAGAAGGAGTTAATAAGAAAATACAGAGAAGAAATTGCCTCAGTGTCATATTAAAATCCTCTCTCCTACTGTTGTTCAAAGACAGAATCATAGAATATCCTGAATTGGAAGGGACCGACAAGGACCATCAAAATCCAACTCCTGGCCCTGTACAGGACAACCCTAAGAATCACATCACGAGACTGAGAGCATTGTCCAAATGCTTCTTGATCTCTGTTAGGCTGGTGCTGTGACCACTTCCCTGGGGTGGAGCCAATGTCCAACCACCCTCTGGGTGAAGACCCTTTTCCTGATATACAACTTAAACCTCCCCTGACACAAATTGAGGCCGTTCCTTTGGGTCCCATCACTGGTCACCAGAAAGAAGCAATCAATGCCAGCCCCTCCTCTCCCCCTCACAAGGAAGTTGTAGATTGCAATGAGGTCTCCCCTCAGTCTCCTTTTCTCCAGACTGAACAGATCAAGTGACCTCAGTCACTCTTCATACGTCTTCCCCTCCAGACCCTTCACCATTTCCAATGCCCTCCTTTGGATGCTTTCTAACAGCTTTATATTCTTCATATATTGTGGCAGCCAAAACTGCCCCCAGGACTCGAGGTGAGGCCGCCCCAGGGCAGAGCAGAGCGGGACAATCCCCTCCCTTGCCCGGCTGGTGATGCTGTGTCTGATGCCCCCCAGGGCAGGGTTGGCCCTCCTGGCTGCCAGGTCACTGCTGACTCATGTTCAACTTGCCATCGACCAGGATCCCCACGTCCTTTTCTGTGGTTCTTCTCTCCACCCTTTCATTCCCCAGTCTGTCTGAACATCCAGGGTTGCCCCATCCCAGGTGTAGAATATGGCACTTGTCCTTGTTAAACTTCATATTGTCAATGATTGTTCAACCCTCAAATTTCATACGGAAGCACCTTCAATTTATGGCACGTCAAACTGTTATTTATTTCTTTGACAAGCATCCAACTTGTATTTTGAGCTTAGTTTTCTTCTTGTTGTCAGTTGCTTGGTACCATATATCACTGATGAAAATTCCTTTACATGGAGAATGCCTATAGTTAGAATCTTATTGAATATAATGAAACCTATCATAAGCTACCACAGAGAAGTCCAGCAGCATCTCAGTTGCTTAAGGGGAAAAAGTTCTAAATAATACTGGAGAATAACTGTACTGTCAATGTGTTCCCAAATACTTAGGGACAGTTGTAGAGATCAGAAGTCTAATTGTATGGACGCATTATATACATTTTAACAGCTTGTAGTGGTTTTGTTCGCATCCTTTACTTTCTGTGAGATAAGAATTAGAAGAAGGGCAAAAGCAGGCTCAAAACTTTAAAGAATATACAGAAGTTTATTACTAACAGAATTAAAAGTAAAAAGAAATAATAAGAAACTAAAGCAAACCCCCCTTTTCTTCCAACACCTCCCCCTTTTTTACCCAGTTCACACAAAGGATAACAAATGTGTGATTTAGGTCAGTATTGCAGTTCTTAAAAGTCTCTTCCATATTTGAGGAAAAAGAGGTTTCTTCTGCTTAACGTGGTTTCCAAACTGCCACTAGCAAACAGACCCGCCCACAAATCTGCTGCCATGAAAAAACATTTCTCTCATGAATCTTGCAGACTTCCCACACTGCCATCATGGGGCACACACATGGGGTATTTCTTTTAAGGATAAGCAAATTCCAGCCTGAAAAGCAACGACTTTCTTCACAAAATCTCTAAAAGTCTCTTACAGCTCCTAAGTGACCTGGCCTGGCCACTTTTCTTTTTCCACAGGCTGCACACAGATTTCTCTTCCCCCCATGTCTTTTACAGAGAAATAAAACAGTTTGTGATATTACAGTCTCTTACCACGGTGTGCAAGAAGCCTTTTTAAGCTACGTGTGACAAACACGCCGCCACCCTCTTTTTCCAGTCACCATCTTAGCTCCGTCTCACGTGATTCACTTTCTCTTTCTCTTTGACCTTGAAGGCTCCATGTTGAAGAGCTGATTTTCTTTTTTAGGCTTTAGGTTGGAGAGAAAAACCTCTTTTCCTTTATTCTGCCAGCTGCTTGATGTTTTTCCGGTTCGATATAGACTGCATTGGTTGCAGAAAGCTGCATCGGCTCCCGCCGGGTCTGTGCAGGGTCCATGTGGAAGGGGGAGGGGAGCTACGCAGAAGCCACAGTTGTCTCCCAGCTCCTTGCGGGCTCCGGGGGGCCCTCCTGCAGCGCCGTGGGGGAGTCTGCGCCTCGGCGCCGGGGAGGGGAGTGGAGGGCGCAGGGGCCCCCGCCTGGCCCGGTGGGGACCCGGCCCGGCCTGGCCCAGCCACCCTTCCAAGGAGAAAACCGGAAACTAGAAGCCCGAATTTCCCCCTCCCATGCGCTTTTATATGCAAAATTGCAAGAAACGATTGATCTAAAACTCTGTCCATCAACTCATTTTCAAACCACCACACACCTTCCCTTGGGCCTTGCTGCAATCCAGTATGTTTTAGTAATAGTTGAAGTGACCCTGGAATGACTTACACTTTCAGTTCTTTTACACTTATACATGTCTGAAAACATCATCAGGACCAAATAGAGCACACCTAAGTAACCCAGGAAGAAAATATCCTCCAAAAGAGAAGTGATCAGGTACTAGTGCGAACCTCAGTGAAACTACCTTTTTTGTGGATCCATATCTCATTGTCTGCCTTCTCACACCTATGGTCCCTCATACCATGAGCTAAAACAATGGGTGTATGCTAGTAAAGTAAACCAGACTGGCGTCCCCAAATCACATTTAGTGTGATTTATTTTAATATATATTTTTTAAAATATACTAATGAGTTGCCTCTGCTATGTAAATAAATGTGAAAGCACATACTATGTCCGTATTGGCCTTTTACTTTGGATCAAGAGGCTGCTTTTGAACTGGATTTTCAGGTCAGCTCAACTTACCACTTTCAGGTTCTCATCAACAAATGGTCTCAACACTCAGACTGGATTCATCTTTGACAAAAACGAAACTAAAGATGTGGTTTGAACGATGCAGAGCAATCACTTCTGGTCAGTCATTACTCCCTGGGGACTGGCCATGGCTCCCTGGAGTGGGGACCTGCAGGAGCTCCCTAGGGAAGAAGAAGGGCAGGGTGTCACAAGGTCCCGTCCCGCCACCCCAGCCCGGGAGCAGGACATGCCAGAGAGCGGTAGCTTACATGGTGCAGGGGTTTGGACTGGAACGAATGTGGTGTAAAACACACAAAACCTATAGAGTGTTGCAAGGGTTTCACTTTCGAGATCTTCACAATTTGCACCACAGTGTTTGCTTATGTGTATTTTGCCACATCACCTGCTTTAGACTCTATCATCTCTCTGCAGAACAAAGGCAGATAGACGTCTAGGAAAGCTACATCTAAACTTGTCAGTGTGTTTCCACTGTGGGCAATGAATAGAAAAAGGTCTTTCCTGGTATAGTTTGGATTAGTTGTGTGAAACTGCCTTAAAAATTACTTTTTCTCTGACTGAAAGTGCATAGTAGAATTAGGTCAGCTGTGGTAGACACATACATCTGAAGTTAGGTGAGACAGCTCTCATATATACTGAAAAACTAGGCACAATTTAGTCATATGTAGCACAAAACAGTATGACAGATAAAAGAGACTCTTCACAGATTACCAGGGATGTGAATTCCCCCGAACTAGCCTCAAGGTGGCTTCAACCATTTATTTCCTCAAACAAAACAACTGATTTAATGACTTAGAAGGCTGGCTTCAAATGCTGTTGGCATAAAAATCATGTAGTCCTGTAACTCCTAAAGATTTATTGCAAGTAAACAGAGCCTAACTCTATCATTCCCAGACCATTAGTTGTCCTTCGGGGAACCATAAAGCTTGCTCCCTTTATACCTGGAGCTGAGAAGTGAAATAGAAGCCGAAGTACTGTTAGAAAATAGAGCTGAGACCACTTAATTCCTCTTTCCCACACCTTCCCTCACTACCCATGGCCAGATACTTTCCCTTGTGTCAGTTCCAGCATTTTATTGAACACCACGTCGATCTGATCCATCCCTTGAAGTCACAAGGTAGTCCATTTGCCTAGTCTTTCCTGCCCTTACATTCTCTCAGAAAAAGAAAAAAATGAAAAAAAATTATTTCTTCTAGATGACCTCAGTGAGCACTGGAGCTAGCACAGGTCTCAGGGCAAGATTTTTCAACTGGAAGCAAGGGAGGAAAGAAGAGGCACCTAAAAAGCCGGGGCAAGGTTACTTGTTAAGTAGGCTCAGCTGCACTTTTGACTTGTACCCCAGGACAGCAAAAGCCTTTGCTGGCTTTGGCAATCTCCTAAGCCAGCAGTGCCACCGGAGAAACTACCCTGTGGAACTACTTTATTAGAGTTTTCAGCTATATGGAGTGCTGGTGATGATTTTGCTTCATTCAGATAATGACTCAGGAAGGTTCCTTATCACATCCTGAGAACTGATAGTTAGCATAGAGGTGTGACTTTATACACAAACAATAAAGTACAAAAAATTTTCTCACTTGTCTTGGTCCTGACTAGAAAAGTGCTTGCTAATGGATATCCACAACTGGCTTGAGCAGTATTTTCCTTGCCCTTTGTAGACTTACAAATAACTCAGCAGTTTCTTTGGAGGAAGTATTGTGCTGAACACTTAATGTGGTTTGCCACATGGCTGCACAAAGAGTTGAGAGAGACAACGAGGTGTGGGAAAGAACTGGTTCCAAGAACAACACCCCTCCAACCTAACTACAACTCTGGGCACCTTCTCTATTCAAAAGCAAGAGCTGCTTGTCCAGGTTGTGTGTTTAACACTGGGAAGTCAGTGAAACATAGAAAGCAGTAAAATGTGTAAGGAACTATCTCATCCTAGGCCTGAGGGCAGAATCCTCCACCCACTTAGTATTCATAGTTGAAGTCCCTTTTAGACCTGGAGGTTAAAACAAGTTCAGTCATTTAAAATGAAAAACTGAGAAAGAAAAAGACTACAGAATTATATGCAATCAGATAATGAGCTGAATGCTGCGAAACTGGGATAGAAACCACCAGACTCAATGTGGTAATCATCTGTTCCATATGAAGTATAATCTACGGGTTGAATTTAGGGAAAGGTCTGGCCAGGTCCAACAGGCAGGATAGAGAAGACAATTTAGAGACAACTCCTAAACAGTAGCGAAGCTCCACACAGCTCAGCCATGTCAAGAATTAGGGATGCTTTGCATGGGCTGCTGAATGGTCCTTGATTGCTCACACAGTCAGGAACAAATCTGAGGACCACATGGCACCCCAAGTATCAGCTAGATACCAGATTATAGGCTCCTTCATAATGAAGATATACCTCTGTATATCTGCATTCAACGTAGAAGGTTCCTAATATTCCTCATTTCTCTTCACCGACCATGTAATCTCTGTCAATGCAGACATTTACACTATGTCAGATGTAGACATATACAGTGTAGACATATAGAGTGTAGACATCTAAAGTTATGGAAAAGAAATTACCTTTCTAATTTTCTGTGATCATTTTAATATAAAACCTCCTTCTAAAAAATGCATCATATTTCTATTTCTTTCCTTGTTACATAAATTCTTCATTTCCCTTCTTTCCTGCAAAGTGGTGACTTGGAGGTTCTGGCCTGGATAGTAGATGGACCAGGATCAGAAATATCAGATATTGGCATCATAGGAAACAGTGAAAGATAATGATGTTTGTAGATGTGTGCTTGTCTGTTGAGTGCTTATTCATTGGACCCTTGTGTCATAAAACAGTAATAATTTTCTCAGGATTCTTGTGGTGTGTTGACCTCAGCTGGCTGCCAGTTCCTCTCCCCCTCACAAACAAGGTGAAGAAGCTCATGGGTCATCGCAAGACAGAGAAATCACTTACCAGTTGTGCTGGTTTTAGCTGGGAAAGAGTTAATTTTCTTCATAGTGGCTGATACAGGGCTGTGCTTTGGATTTGTGCTGAAGAGAAGGATGATAATTTAGAGCTCTTTTTGTTATTGCTGAGCAGGGCTTATAAAGAGACAAAGCCTTTTCTGCTTTTCCTACTGCTATGTAGGGAAAATTACTCCTACTCCTACAAGGGAGCTGGGAGTGCATGGGAGGCTGGAAGGAGACACAGCTGGGACAGGTGACCCAAACTGACCAAAGGGATATTCCAAACCATATGGCATCATACTCAGTACTTAAAGCTGGGAGGAAGAAGGAGGAAGGGGGGATGTTTGAAGTGATGGCATTTGTCTTCCCAAGTAACTGTTATGTGTGATGGGGCCTAGCTCTCCTGGAGATGGCTGAACACCTGCCTGTCCATGGGAAGCAGTGAATTAATGTCTTTTTTTGCTTTGCTTGTGTGCACAGTTTTTGCTTTCCCTGTTAAACTATCTCAGCCCATAGGTTTTCTTGCTTGTACACTTCCAGTTCTTTCCCCAGACCTGTTGGTGGGGGAGTGAGAGAGCATCTGCATGGAGCTTGGTTGATGGCTGGGGCTAAAGCACTACACCAATTACCATCATTAACAAAGCAGACTCAACTTGGTGAAAATGAATTTAATTTAATGCTAACTAAAATAGATTTGGATAGTGAGAAATTAAAACGAAATTTTAAAAATACCTACCTAACTTCTCAATTCCTCTGCCCACTTCTCTCCTCTCTCCCTCTTGTGCCTGCCCTGCCCAAGCAACACAGGGGGACAGTGAATTGGGGTTGTATTAAGTCCATAACAGTTTCTTTTTACCACTGCTTCCTGCTCACACTTTTCTCCCACTGCAGCATTTATGCTTTATATAGGCTGCAGTCCCTCAAGAATTGCTTCAGCATGGACTCATCTCCATTGTCCACAGATTCTTCAGGACATGTTTCCATATGGGCTCCTCCACAGGCTGCAGTGCATCTGCTCTGGTGTTGTCCTGTGTAGTCTGCAGAGAGACAAATTGCTTCACCGTGGTCTTCATGGGCTGCACAGGAACGTCTGCCCTGGCTCTTGGAATACGTCTTCCCCTTCCTCCTTCTCTGATCTTTGTGTTTTGATGGTTATTTCTCACACTATTTTTCCCGTTCACTCCTGACTCTGCAAACTGCTGTGCACCATTTTGTCCTTAAATACATTTTCGCAGAGGCACCACCAGTATGGCTGACAGGCTCAGCTGCCTCCTGTGGTGAGTCTGCTTAGGAGCCATCTGGAATGGAGCAAACTGTTCCCAGAATCAACTCTGTGCATTCCTTAGAAGAGGAATGCTGGAGGCATCCAAAACAGATGAGAAAATCAGGTCAACCAGTATGGAATACAGAGGGTCATATATGAACCTTTTATTGTGCTTCCCATGGACATTAATTTTTCCTGCATGCATTTGTTAATTAAGTTATATTGGAAGAACTCTAGCACATTTGACACCTGACTGGTCAATTTAAGCCTATGTCTCTCTTATTAGTATTATAAAAAGAGATAACATGATTGGAGCAGAGTTACTTACTGAATTTTGATGCAGCTCTATGGGTTAAGAAAAACATATAATTTTGAGATCTGATACTTGGAACTCTCTCGCTTAACTTTAGCTGTTTTCAACTCTACTGTCAGACCCAGATTACCTGTAAGAAGTCCACCCATTAACAATTTGCCTGGTTCCACAGTAAATTTTGCATAATTGTGATTGCTGTTTTTACTGTAGTCCAACTTTAACTTTCAGCTTATGACAAATGTGCTCTTTTGTTGAATCTCTTATCTGCTAGTTTCCATGTAACTTTTTATATGCAAGTAGTCTTGTTTTGAGCCTGCTCTCTCCCTTATAAAACCAAAGATGTAATTTATTCTACTTCAGAATATTCAGAATTTCAACCATGAATGTCAATGTCTGACACTCTGTTATTTGTACCCTCTTGATGACAACTGATAATGAACCTTCCTGCTCTAGCAGTGATGATGTTGCCATCCGTCTTCTTTGTTGTGTCCTTCCACACTTTTGAATCTTCATAGTATGTATTAGACATAGACAGCATTTTTTAAGTCTGGTCTGTTGATAGGAATGCTTTCATTTTGCCTGAGAGCTGCACTTTGGGCTCGTATAAAAAAGACACTAGCTTTTTGGAGCCAGATAATTCCTTTGGATAAAAGAAGTTTGTTGGTTACCCAGTTACCTGGCTGCAAAGCATTTCATATTTTGCTAAAGGTCATGGCTTAATATTGCAACTGAATCAAGTTTTGTTATATCAAATGCACCTTAAATACTAAGCAATAAGCATTGGGAAGTAGGATATTTATGGAAAAACAATTATTGTGTCTACAGTTATTTTGGAATTATGCTTTGAAGTACATTAATGAAATGAGCTTGATACTTCCATGTACAGACAGTAGACTTTGAGATTGAACTGATCTCTGTAAAATTCAGCCAACTAGTCGTATAAGCGTTAACTGGTATAAAGCGGGAAGACAGGCAGCTGCTGGAGCTAATTAATACAGAAAAAAAGCATTTAGCAGATTACTCACTTTCCGGGGTTATCTATCTTCAGTGACTATGGAGAAAACTCAAGACATCTGATGTTTATATATTTGAAATCAGGTGAGGTGAATCTCACCTCTAGTGCCAAGACTGGACTGTGGTAACTCAGGACTGAGCGATTGCAACATGTCCCACTGAAGCTGCAGATGGAAGATTGCCATCAAAACCGAGATCACTCAGGTACATACCTCAGAAGTAAAAAAAAAAAAAGGTTACTATAATACCATTATAGAATCAAATGAAATAGAGTGGGCAATGTTCTCATGGTATTTCCTTTGTTTATTTGTCTTCCTATACCTGTTATCTTACAGTAATCTGGCTACAACAGTAGATATCCCACAGTTAGCTCATCCATTGGGAGAATATCAAAGATTTGACAATATATACTAACACTATTTGATTATTTATTCAAAGCTGAATTTCTCTATTACTGAATTTTAATTTAAATGTATTGTTTTTTCTTCTCACATGAAAATGTTAGACCTTATTCTTAACAGCTTTGGCAAGGAGAACAATGTTTTGTAGTTTCAGACAAAGTGTAGCGATTATAGCAAGGTGCAGTCCTTTGAGATAAGCATTTGTAGCTGGTAGATTACCATGAAAGTAAGGGTGTTTCAAGGATGCCCCTTCCCCTCCACACTCCGTCACTTTCCATTACTGACAATCCATTGGCATGGCATGCATGGACAAAATTCCCTGCACACCGAGAGCTTGGGGATCTCATATCTGTTTGTTAAAGTAAAAGTTGCATTTAATCAAAAGAAAAATCCATCCTCCATTAATAAATAATGTATACATCTAACATTATAGTCAAGCAAGGAAATATAAACAGTTCCAGTTTTTGAGTTCCAGTATTTGAGTGTGATGTTTGCCCTTTGTAAAAGTTATACTGCTGACTTATAGGGGCATCACATTCATGATGTTACTTTTAGGGCTGTATGGAGTCTTGGGCTTCCATTATGGATTTATATAGGATTCAGAGATAAAAAATGTCTCTTGAGCTTGAGGTTGGGATACAGGGCTTCAGCCAGGCAGGGGTGTGTTTAAAAATTACACAGTGTTAAACACTAAACGCATTTTCATAAGAATGAATGGGTGGGTGGAAAGTAGGAGAAGGGTTTTCTGAAGGGTCCCTATTTCTTAAGGATTCAGATAATCTAATAATTCATCTAATGCACTCTAAACATTTTCTCCTGTATCCTAGATAAAAAAAAAAGAAAAACAACAACCTTTACAAAACTTTCAATCAGATTCTAACCTAAGATATTGACATTTATAATGCAATATGTCTACTTTGTTTTTTAACTGAGAAGGACTTTAATGCACTGATTTTTTTTCTAGACAAGAACCTTTTTAATACATTTTGGGTATTTTTATATATTTCTAAGGATGCAGATAAGGGCTACTGAAATTTTCAAACTCAGTAGTAACTTCTGTTGGTATTAGTGAAAGTTGGGTATTCAACTGAAAATTCTTTCTACATTTTTCAGCACTAAATACACACTTTTAGAACATGGGCCTTCTTTCATGAAATTAATTCATATCTTTAAGCATCTTTGAAATTTATGGAAATGATGCAGACAGTGTAAGTGTATCCAGGCTTTTATTCCAAGTGGAAAAATAAGAGAAATGTCATCTTCTTTGTTTGCTTACTGAAAGATGACTGTTGCTATATGAGATTCCCTAGGCTACCCAAACATTTTCAGACATGACAATGGAAGCCCATTAACACCTTGGAGTTTAATCATGTTGTTCTAATGCATCTCCAAAAGTACATGGGGCAATCAAATGAACCTCTCAGGATGCAATTGGCTAATCTTAGAACTCACCTAAATTTAGGTGACTACAATGTAGGTACTGATGTAAGGTATCAAAGCTTCCTCTTAGTCAGAGGACATCCATACAGGCTTCAGCTTTATCAACATAGATATGTAGTGTTATTATATGCAGCTAGACACCAGTTACTGCTCTATAATTTTGTTTTGTACATCCTTTTTAAAATATCATGAATGCTAGCCCCATGCAGAGATGTCTTGGATACTACAGACCACTTCATATTGCAATAGGTGGCTAATCCCACATCTGTTCAATCTAGTCCAAGGGGCTTAGGGAGCTATTCATCCTAGCCTAAGACACCGAAATCTGGTCATCTGAATACCTAAAGTAGCTTGCATATATGACAGACAGACACGTTAGATAGCTACCTACACTGACGTAATCAAACATAACAGCTAGATAGATTCCTTACTCTGGTGATGTTTTGATAAACATGGACATATCATATTAATTTACATGCTTCACCTTGCAATGACAGTTTCTGAAGGTACAAGTTTCTGGTGTCTGACAGCAGTGTGCAGGCATCTGCAGGACAGCTCTCTGTATCCTATCCTATCCTATCCTATCCTATCCTATCCTATCCTATCCTATCCTATCCTATCCTGTCCTGTCCTTTCCTTCTTGTCTAGAAATTAGGCAAGACAAAATGGCTGTAGAGATAATTGTTCTGCCTCTACTTTCTTCAGGCCAAAGTCTTGCTTTTACTATGCCCTGAGCACTGCCATTTCCTTTGCTCATGCTGATGGCAGAATCCAGCCTTGCTGAGAATGAAGTTACAGAATTTGTCTTTTTTAGTTTGTGTCTGGCAACAATCAAAATGTTGCTTCAATCCACAATTTGACACAATTAGTGACAATTGCATTAACATAAAAAGACTGGTGAATACCATGTAATTAAAACTATGATCTGGTTAAATTTTCTGTGATTGAACACATGACTAAACTGCTGCAATATTCTTGAAACATGTTTGACTTTTAAAGTGAAAGTGTAGTCCCAGTAGAAATATTGGTACTAATAAGGATTAAATTGGTCAAATTCTAGCTTTAGGTACATCACTCTTAAGTTTCACATGTGACAGTAGTCACAGACCTTTTGAAATTAATATATACAACATCACCTCCCAAATATTCAAATTACTTTTGTAATCCTTAATAGGAGGACAAAGTTTAGTGAATCTTCTGTAAATCTGATAATTTTGTCAAGACGAACACAAGAACAGTATCTTACCAATTTGCTGAAAATGTGTATTGTTTCTGGGTTCTACAATTCAAACATTAAATAGGTATATAAGAAAGAAAATCCTTTTCATTCTCATTATATTCAGCCCAACCACTGGCTGATCAAAATTTTTAAAAAGTGGTCTGATGGGTGAATTTGAATCTTTCCCTATTTACATTTGCCAAGAACACCATGACATCTGAAGATCATTCTTTCTGCATATGTTGTACTTATCTGGACTGAATTCTCACAGAGCTCTTCCTGCCTGTTTTCTCTGTCAGTGTATCGACTGCTCAGCTTCACCAGTGTGTATGCAAGCATCCTTGGAAATACATGCAAGCAGTAATGTTACTGATTAGATATTTTAATGTGGTGTGCTAAGAGTACCTCATTGCATATATTGAATTGAATTACTCTTTAGGCATTACTATTATTACTATTTTACTGCTATAGTTATCTATGTATCTTCCAGTATTTTCCAGCAGTAAAACTAAAATATTCTGGGGCGAATGCAAAATTTATGGTTACACACTTAAGTGCTTTTTAATTTTTACAAGGGTAAAAAAAGATAATAAAGCTTAAGTACATATGACAAAATATTTTCCTTTTCTATCGGTCGGAAATCAGATAACACTTAGAAATACTTTATTAAGAATGCAGTTCTAAATGGAGTTTACCTCTGCCTATAAATCCCCATCCCTTTTGATACCCAAATACATTTATAATACTTCTCTGTTTTTATTCTAATTTGCAACCTGTTTAGGGATAGAAGATGTAGCTATGGAATCAGGTATTTTTGGGCTTCTTCTTGTTAATTATAGTTATTCTGTTCAGTATTAGAAAAAGCATCAGGTTTTAAGGATATAAAATAAAAAATTTTCCTCTTGTACATTGCATAATGACAATATTATCTGGAAAGATTCTGATATATATTTATTTTGCAATTTTCATTATGAAAACAGCAAAGATCTACTGCTCCTTTTTTAGCTGTATTATGCATCTCATGGTGTACTAGATCTTCTTTTTCTCCTTTGTGGTCCTGATAATTAAATGAACAGTTTTCTTGGTAAAATAGGCATCCAAAGTAATCCTGTTTCTGCAAGCAGAGGATCTGTTAATTCTGCTTGATACACAGAGCATTTCCATAATGGATTCAGTAACAAAGGATAAGATCAAATCTACCTGCATGAAAAATCTAAATTTTAAATATCAAATGCTTAGTCCTTATAGACTACCTAGATAGGAGTTTCTGAGACCTGCAGAGGGAAGAGCTGCCCAACAAAAACTGGGACCATAAATCAGGCAAATGTGAAGTAGATGGGAAGGTAAACAGGATGCAGAGTGCATCCCATCCAGTACTTGCAATGTTACAAATATCTGTTCTTGTATTTCACAAAGTCACAGAATATTCTGAGTTGGAAGGGACCCACAAGGACCATAGAGTCCAAATCTGGATTTCTTACCAAAATCTCCCCATCAGAGAAGTGGCTTAACTTGCTGTCTCTAGAAGGAGGGTTGTTTCTAGGGAAAAAGAACAGTGAGATAAACATTCTTTGAACATAACATCTACAGATTCATAATCAAAAGTCTTAGAAATTACTTTGAAAATTGTAATATGAGAATGTAATTTGCCCTATATGGGACAACAGCTATGTGTCTATAACGTTCAGTGAAATCTCTGTTTCCCTCAGCCTTTTTGAACATCCCCATGATCATTCATTATGTGCAAAATTATTTCAATACTTTCCCCCACAGTAACAGCAAGTGACAGCACTCTGTGTACTGCAGTGTTGCAGCACTCTTATGCCATTCAGTTCTAAGAAATGTAAGCAGCCTTTATGTACATTAAAAAAAATTTCAATTAAGCATTGTGTCCCATTTTTCAGCACAAGTATTACCTTCAAGCAATAAGGAATAAATCGCTTTATAGCTAGGAAAATACCCAAGGTAATTCAAGTCATTCATACTGTTATGATCCTTGTCCCTATGATACAAAATGTACTCACTCTGCAGTTACTCTGTAATGCTGATAAAAGATAAAGAATTTCCCTTTACAATATTTCTAATATTTATGAAGACATATCCTGGGTTTATTCAAGACTTTTTTTCTAATCTAACAAAAAGTCCATTGTGAATTTGTATGAGAGATGTGTCAATTTAATACACGTGAATTAATGTATGGGTCATCTTAGTGAGAGTCAGAAAAATATTTTGTTTCTTACATATCTAAGGAGCATAAACAGGTTGAAAATTATTTTGGCGTAAGTCTATTTTAATAGAATGTGATCCATACCCAAACCCCTTTTCTGTAGGAGAGTAAAAATGAGTGTGATCAGCCCAATTCATTTTAATAAAAAGAGCTCACAAAATTCTGTGGTAACAACTGAATTTTAAGCATTTATATTGGTTTTTTTTTCTTTTTTGTTTAGCATAACTACTTAACAGGCTTAATAAAAGTTGTTAGATACCTCTAGGCCACTAAATTTTTCGAGACCACTATCAAGATTCATATGAAGCTAATAATAATTTTTATCTTGTCAATCCAAGCTCTCTTTATTTCCTTCTGATTTCACAGGATTCTGAATTCTTTCTTTGATATTTTGAAGCCTGGACTGCATCTGAAAGGTGCCTTTTCTCCTGTGATGGGGAACAACATGCAAGTTGAGATCAAATGTCAAATTCTCTCTCATAGTTTCACATTGGAGATAAAATCAAACTGCTCTTCAGGAAGAGGACGGTCACTCAGTCTCTGTCTGAAGACAAGTTAGGAGAAGATACCATGATTGTAAAAGCTGCTATGAGTTCTAAATGATGTGAATGTGAAAAAGAATAAATTAAAAGATGCTGTATACAACACACAAAAAACCCATAAAAAGCAATATTGAAGCTCAGGTATGTGCAGAGGTGTAGCAAGGAAGTTAGGCATGTCAGACAAAGACAACAGAATAAAAAAACCCTCCAAGATAAAAGTAAACAAAATATGGGAATGAAGAAAGCCCAGATCTTCAAGGAAAGCTAGAGACAGGTGATATTAAAGGTTTGGCTGATGATTAACCCAAGGATTAAATGAAAATATGTTCCACATATCTCAAATGGAGAGAAATAGTACCATTTGTGTCCACTCAACTTGTAGGATGGCTGCACTACACACGTCCTTGTAAAAGTATATATGTACTTAATTATACTATAGTTGAATATGCATCTGAAGCTACAATAACCATGAAAAGTTCTTGGTTTCAGCAACCTTGGACTTGTCAAAGCATAGCTTTGCCATACTAAGGGGAAGATAGGGAAGTCAAGAAAATACAAAAATAAAAAAAATGTTTTTCCGTGTCATCATTTAATGGAAATGCTTGACAGGTTTTCAAAGGCCTGACTTCTCAACAACACCTGAAGATGTCAAAGTGCAATAGTGTAAACAGGAGGACCAGATGCTGAGTAGATATGTCATAGCTCTAGCATTGCACAGCTACATAACAAACTTTCCCAATTTTAGTCTAAGCTAACTGATAACTCCTGCCTCTCTGTCATCCAGAAATCCAGTTTTGAAAAAAAAACTGTGGGTGAAAAAGTATCTTGGCATTGGCCTATGAGGTAGGGCTTTTACTCTGCAAGCCCAATATGAGTACTGTTTACTACTGTGTGGAGATTACTTCTGACAGCTACACATTCAGTCAACACACAGAAAGACTAACCTTTGTCCAGTTCAGGTTGAAAGCAGCTCCTGATGACTTCAGTGGAATTTGGCCCATCTACTTAACTCTATCTTATGTAGCTGCCATCAGAGAATAAAGCATCATATTATTCAAATATCCTATCATGACAAAAAATGTTACTGACAAGATTATCCTAATCACAGAAAGATTACAAATGACATTTGGTGGTCCTGATTAGTGCAAAAAGTAGTAAGAGTATCCTCTTGATGATAGGAAAAGACTTATGATTGAAATGGGGGGGTTTGAAGAAGAATTGTTCTAGACCCTAAAGAAATTGAAACAATTTTTGTTATAGTTATAGCACATCAGTGATATTTTCGTGATTTGGAAAAATGATTTTAACTCACTGGAAAGGTTTATTATGCAGCTGAATAATTTATCCCTCACCATTATATTTGATGAAAAGCAGAGTCAGAAGACTGTTAACTATCTTGATGTAAGTCAGGCACTGATTTGATCCCGGTGACAGCAGAGCATTTTTTGGTTTTTTGTGGTTGAGATAGAAGTAGTTACTGGAAGAAATCTAAATTTTTTTTGAAAAAAGCCTTCAAAATAAGAGAAAATTTTATATAATACTTACATTACCACCAGTTATGGCCATGCTCACCAAAGAAGGTTTTCCATACTATCCCTGTCAAGTCACCTCTGCCCCAGCATTACGACAATATTAAATGCAAAATACTATGACTGATAGAAACAAGCTTTTTGTCACCACAAGGATTTTCTAGACTCATTTCACGGTATTTGTAGCAGTTTAAATCGAACAAGGCCAACTCAAAACTGAAGAGACATACTTTGAAAATGGTCTGAGAAAGTAGTCCTTACCCATTGCAGGGGTGTGGGAGTAGATGATTTCTATCTTTAAGTATAATTCCCAATAATTGTGGCCCCTATGGCATACAGTTCACACTTGGAAAGTCTAACAGACAAGATCATATAACTCATAAAGATATTTGTTGACAGAAGTCAGCAACTGCTTTGTTAGACATTTTCACTTTTTTTAATTACCATCTGTTAATAGGTCTTAGAGTATATATTGGCATATTTCATGTCTAAATACTGTAACAAAAATGTATTTGATGAAAGTCCAGTACTTGCTTTTAAAAGGAATAAAAGATCTTAAAGACCTCTTGATACATGGTAATGATGCTAAATATATCAATAAAAGTAATTTCCTAAGGAGTCTTGAGCTAAAGTGCTTTCTTCTCCTTACCACAAACAGTTTATAAAATGACATTAAGACAAAATTCACTTATCCACTCCCTGGTTGGAGTCTTTGGATAAAACAGAGACATCCCACCTTAGTGACTGTTACATATTTATTGAAGTGCCTCTGTCTTACAGTTTGTGCCATAGAGAAAGCCTGAAAAAATCTGAGGTTTTGAGCATTAAAATTCACTTGTGAGGAATTACACATCTCCACCTGGAACAAAGGATTGCCTGGAAGGTAAATCTGATGTAAAATCTGGCTTAACACAGATAGGCACAGAGTGTCTGGTAGCAGACACATGGTTAAGAGCTTCAGTGCTGCATAAAGAACCTCCCACAAAGATCCTCAGGCTACAAGGATCCTCCCTTTGACATTGACTCTCTGCAGAAGGATCTTCGGGGCTGATTATGAGCAACATGGCAGCTATTCATGGGAGGAAAATACAAATATGTCCATTGCTTGGGGTGTAGCACAGGGTGCACTTCCTTGGACAGGATTTGGACCTCTGTCAATCAATCCATTTGCTCTGATAGAGTACAATTCCCATGCAGGTATTTGAGATTGTATGCTAAAGCTGAAGATGGGCTCAGGCCTCCTATACACCATGCCATATTTAGTGACTCCATACAGATATCTCTGGTGCCTCAGGGTATGTGAAAAAGCACTAGATTTTTTCCAGAGAAATCACCAGGGAATGAAGCCTGTGTTGGTGATGCTTAGCAGAGAGGATGACTTCAGGTGCTTATTTTCAGAAGTGCAGATATCCTGTAAGGGACCTGGTGTCACCCGCTACAGAACCTCCTAGGATTTTTAGGCAGGCTGGTTCTCAGTGGATGTTTGATGTTACTTCTCAGAATGGTGGGATTCAGAGTGCCCTTGGGAGAACTTTGTTGCACTCAATGTTGAAACAGCCTTTAAGTGTGCACAGGTTTCAGCTGGAACAAAGTTAAATTTGCTCATAGCAGGTGATATGGTGCCATGTTTTGCATTTCTGACCAAACATTCCAATTTTTAACTATTGCTGAACAGTGTCTGCAAGTGTCAAAGTCTTCTCTGCTTCTCACTCTGCCACTATCCAGTGAATAAACTGGGCCAACATGAGTCTGAGAGGGGACACAACTGGGCAGATGACCCAAACTAACCAAAGACGTACTTCATGCCACACAATGTCATGCTCAGCAATAAAAAGAGACATGAGGGGGATTTACATAGGTTAGCCATCTTTTGCTTGTGAACTAGCAGGGTGTCAGTCTACTGCTTTAAAGGTGGTGAATAATTGCCTTTGTATCAGTTGTTTTGTTTTGTTTTCTGTTCTCCTTTCCTCTTCCACTGCTCTTTTATTTATGAAACTATTTTTATCTTGACTCATGAGTTTTACCCTTTCTTTTTTCTTCCCTTGTTCCACTGGTGGTAGAGGGTGGGCAAAACGAGTGAGCAGCTGTGTTGTGCTTTACTGTCTACCAGGGTTAACCCAAAACAGCATGGCATAAACAAAATACTATTTTTGTATCCAGTTTTTTGTCACGTTTCCAGTAGTCTCCTGGTTTGCATTCCCCATGCCTAAGACAAAGATCAAAAAAACCAAATTATATTGATTGGCAACAATTGGCAGACTCACCAGTTTTGTGCTTGAGGCCAGACTGGAAAGAAGTCGAACTGATGCCTTGAAGTGGCTACCTGAAAACGGAGGCTAGAAAAGAATAAGAGAATAGAAGCAGGTGTTTATTTGAAGGGCCTTCAAAGGTACACCTTGGGAGTCAAAAGTCCATGAGGGGCTCCACCCAAGATGGCCCCTGGGGCACAGGTTCTTCACACTTTTATAAGTTTGGTCCTTTTGCATATCAGGGTTAATTCTCCAATTATAATTTCAGTTAATGATGTAATTACCCCAAGTTTTCTCCTCCTCTCAAGGCTTAAATTTGCATATTTTGGGGCCTGGGACAATCAAGGTGTCCTTGAAGTGCAAACCTAGAGAGGTTTGTTATGTCTAACCAGCATGAGAGAACAGTAGTTAACAGGCCACACAAAACTTCGGAGTTACACGCTCGGCAGTACAGGATTTGAAAAATATAAAAGTTAAAAACCTAAGGCATCTCTTGTCCAAATTAATCTTTGTTTACTGACATTTACCTTTAACTACAGTGCTGCCCATATTCTAAATCACTGCACAACAGAAAGACACATGTTGGAGTCCAGAATGTGTTGTGCCCAGGTTCTCTTGGGTTGCACTCAATTAAGGCTCCAAGAAAGATACTGGACTCTGTTGAAGGGTATGCTGTCTGCAGTTTAGTTTTGTTCCATTCCTGGAAGCCTTTTTCCTCCCCCTCTCACTCTGCATTTCCAGACTGAGTGCCAGTTACATCTGCTTTTCAGCAAATGAAATTTTGGATGGGTAAACAGCACAGATGTGATTGCAGAAGCTGCAATGTAAGTCACCAAACCTCTTTGATCTTATGGGATGTTAGCAATGGTAACATATCTGCAGAGACTGACTATTTGGCAAAGGCCACCAGACTCTGTAATCAAAGTTACTGACTCTGTAATCAAAATTTCCTGTTCGGTATGTTCCATCCCAACAGTCCTGTAGTTAATTGCTATCTCCTTTTATTGGAAATTATATTTTCCTGTTATTTAATGAGAGGCTTCTACAATTATTACTCATCTGTAATTCATTAAAAAATGGGAGGAATTAACTTCTTCCATGGATATGACCAAGGGCCAAATTCTGCTATGATCTGTATAACCTGTGAAAGTTTATTGAGGACTCTAGAGTTGTTTGGGCTGTAGATTACTGAATCATGTGGCACAGAAACTGTATAAGGGAACAGAAAAGGAGACATAGGTGAGTTTCACGTATTTTTAACAAATATCATGCAATCTTAAACTTGTTTGCTGCATAAAATTTGACCATCCTGGACCTTGTATCTATGAATCACATCTAGGTTACTGTGGATCCAGGCCTTATACCAGGCAAGGATTTTGAGTTGCGAATCCTAAGGACAGGTGATTCCCTAATACCTTGGACCCCAGAGACACCCCTGTTTGCAGCACTTCTCCTTTTAGCTGAGTTGGTGCCACCCCTTCCCAGCACGGGGACTCACACAGCATCAGTTCAGAACAGCTGTAATTCTGGATCCTGTCAGAAGAGGGTAAGATCATATAGTATACCTAATTGTCCCTGTGAACAGCATAAGATACCTGGGTTCTCACACAGTTATCTGGGCTGCACTTTGAAGCCAGACTTGGAGAAATAACGTGTTGCAACATCTAGCCATGTGGCACCAACCCCTCAGCCAGAAAGCAGAGGTGGTTAATATTAGTTCAAGTATAATCAGGAAGCCCATTCAGCTACCGTCATTTCTTAAAATGCATTTTTTTAATATAATGAAGCTTCTCATTCAGCAGAGTAAGCAGTGAATGATTCAGTGTATAAACTCTTCTGAAACTCAAACGGCTGCTATTGACAGACATTGAAGGCCAATAGAAAATATCCTTGGGAATCTCTAATAAAGGAAACAATGTTTTTGTTTTTTGAGTGGATTCAGAGTTTATTTATGTGCTGATACCCTGAGTGGAAGACAGGACCATACAACAAAAGGGATTTGACAGGGGCAGCTGGCCCACAAAGAAAAGATAGCTGTTCCTTAAACGGACTGCAACTTATTAGCTATTTATTTTACTATTTTTCCTTACAATGCCATTGGAGTAGTTCTCTCCAGTAGGTATTTTTCGTGTCATTTTGGTATGTAATGGGGTTTCTGAGGGTGGCCAATATGCAGCTGATTAATTAAAGAGTTGCCACTGAAAATAACCTTATGTTCTATATGACCTGGTGACTGGCTGCTTGGGGGAAAGACATCTGTGGCTTGGACATAAAAATTATCAACTGGAAAGGTTTACGCAATTGACTTGACAGAATTATATAAAGCTAATCCCTCAAGCAAGTGTTGCTTTTCTTGCTGTTCCCCAATCCTTTCTCTTTCTCTTTCTAAAATGTTTTTCTTATTTTTTTATTCTTTTTTACTGTTGCACCCAGAGGCTGCACCAAGATTGAAGTTTGTTGCATTGAGAAGGGGAAAAAGAAATCCTAAAATGTCCAAATCAGACAGGCTACTTTGAGGAACAATTGTATTGAAACTTCAGGTTAATATTTCTCATTCAAAATAAAACAGAGAAAGGCAGACAAAAATATTTTTAAAACTTATTTTCATTATTTTCTTTTTCTTCTGCTTTTATTTTTTGTGTCTGTTCTTATTTTTATTCCCCTTAGGCTTACTTCTTTCCAGTTATAAATTAGAAACAGTTTCAGAGCTTGAGATGGGTGCTGTCTGACTAACCTTTCAGATAATGGGCAATGGAGCTGGTGAAGGGTCTAGAGAGCAAGTAATATGAGGATCAGCTGAGGGAGCTGGGGTTGTTTAGTGTGGAGAAAAGGAGGCTCAGGGGAGACCTTTTCACTCCATATAACTACCTGAAAGGAGGGTGTAGCCAGCTGGGGTCCAGCCTTTTCTCCCAGGCCACCAGTGACAGGATGAGAGGACATAGTCATAAATTGTGCCAGGGGAGGTTCAGGTTTGACATCAGGAAGAATTTTTTTACCGGAAGGATTGTTAAGTGCTGAAACTGGCTTCTCAGTGAGGTAATGTAGTCACCATCCCTGGAAGTGTTGAAGAAACGACAGGGGGTGACACTTATAGCCATGATTTAGTTGATGGGGTGGTGTTCAATGTTCTTGGAGGCCTTTTCCAACTTCAATGTTGCTATGATTCTATAAATCCAGTTCCAGAAAAGTACTTCAGTTTATATTTTATATCCAGAAAATTTCAATGGAAAGGATAAAATTTTGTAACCTACTTGTTTAAGACTTGTCCCGTAGTGCTTACATTACTAGCTGTTGCCACGAGACACTTACTCTTCCCTTCTTTCCTCCTCATGAGTTTTGGAAAGCAATTTAACATTTCAGAACTGACCTTAGGTCCATCTTTTTAGACATATTATATATGAGACTATTATTGCAATGTCTTAGAGTCTCATAACATTTAATAAATTCAAGCTCATAACTTCCCACTGATTTACAGTGGTAATTGTTAATAGTGTTACACGGTTTCCCATATTAAGCCATCCCAAATCCTGTTAAGACCTTCAAATTAAAATGTGCTTGAGAGAATTCATAAATAAAATGCTCCTTCTTTCTGAGTATCAATGATAAAAAGGAATAGTGTTTTGGGGAGATGCTAATATAAGTGAAAGCTCTGTAAGCTGAGAGGCAGAGTCTTCAGCTCTCACATTGAAATCCATAGTTTTACGTGTGTGGTTACTTCTTTTCATTCACTAAATAGATTCATTATGGTAGGAAAAAACTTCTTATAAATAGTAAGTGTGGAAACACTGACTTCCAGGCAGATTTTTGAACCTGAGGATTAAATATATTTGAGGGCAAGGAATGAAAAAATTTGGTAAAGTCTGTTAGTTGTAAGAATGAACAAAAAGATTTGTGGTGAGATAGAGGTGGGATAAAACCATGGTGACATCATTGGAAGAGATGTGTGAACCAGAGAAATTCTGAATAAATACGAAAACGTAACTGAATAAATGGGAGTAGTTCAACAGCAACTTCATCTGTTGGTATGGGTGGATGCTGAAAAATATTTGCTTTAATGCCACAAGGGCAGTGAAAAAGCAAGTATGATAGGATGAGAGGCAGATTAAGGAGAATTAGAAATGCTAAGGGGTATATACTGGTTTTTCTCACTATTCATTTACTATAAGAAGTTTCAACTTTTCCTCTGAAAAGGGAATATAGTGGAAGAATGTACTTCTGCTTCTGTATGTTTTGCGTCCAAACTGTTGTTTTTTTTTTTTATATTGAGCACTTCCGGTTCTTAACAAAATAATAATAACTGTATTTCTGCAATGTTGAACTATTTGAACGATTTCATTTGAAATAAGAATTTCACAAACATTGATTCAACTTCTGATCTGAGCTTAGTTAAACACCTACTTGATCCTCTTGGTAAATTCATTCTGGTAAACCTGAACAATATCTCAATTAAACACCTTCCTCCCTAAAGATCTTTTGCAGTACTCCCTAGTATTCTTCCTCCAGTCCTGACCTCTCTTTATATGATGACTCCATTCATGTCTTTCAGATGCTGCCATTTCTGACACCTTTGGATAGCGTATGTGCTTCACAGCAAACTGGCTGGCAGGTATGGATTCTCCTGTTATTTTCACTCTTGACTCAGAGCACAAAGCACTTCAGAAGAAAATCTCACAATAGTATAGCTTGAATACATGTGATATCGATCTTTTCCAGCTAGGCAAGGTAAAGGATATGTGTGATGCTGTTTGTGAGATACATAGACTTGTACAGTCTTGGCAACAGAGGTGTTTTACTAAGTAATTCGAGGAAGTCAGAAGCTGGGAGTTGATTGATTTTTTTCTTTTTTCCTTTTATTTCAGGTGGACTTGAGTAGCATTAAGAACAACCTGAGACAAATGGAAAGCCCATTCTAGTGGGCCAGCTTCAGCCTCAAGATGGTAGAATTGTCGGGGCAGGCACAAATGTTGAACAATCAGAGGTTTCCCTTAGAGTTGCACACAAAGAGTGGTGAGGATGAGGAGGAAACCTGCTTTTGTACCAGTCCCAGCTTCCCTTTAATTCTCACGCAAAGGCACACACTGCTGTGATATGCCCTGCTGTCAACAGGAAATTCTATGAGCCTACAAATCTATCACCTTAGTAATGGGCAATCATAGCAGAAACCAAATGATTTTTTTCAGAAGTTTCTGATTGGGATTTCTCCAACTGACCGCTGGAGAAAGTGGAGGTTTTTTTGACACAGAGACATTTAGATCATTCATGCTTTTTAACAGAACAGTTCTGTAAGGGTTCAACTACAATTAGGCACCTGAGAAATATTTAAAAGACTACTGAAGTCATTGGAATCCCTTCCATTGATTTCAGCAATCTATGGATACCTTTTCATTGTCTTTAATTTTCTCATTCAGGTATATTTTATCCTTCTGTTTTGAACATGTGACCGTCCTGGAGTCTGCAGTCAGATTAGAAACTTCACCCAGTGTAAGTGCAGTAGCCCCCCACTTCTCAGTTAGTTCCAAACGCCCCAACTTTTTATTTTCCTTTCCCTCAAAACTGGCTATAAATGTCAACTTTCAGAAAAGAGGCACATACCAAGGAGAATATTTTCTGAGACATGGGAATACCTTCACTTATGTTAAATGGTTTCCAGTTGGCTTTTTTTCCTGTTTGGACCAGGGTTTTAAAAGATTCTGAATTATACAAAAATACTCACCACTGCCTTTTCTGAATTATGTACCTCTTTAAGGTACTAGAGTCATCTGTGATAGGGAACTGAGCTACTACTGTGTGACACTTAAGAGTTTACCTTAAGTATAAAGGCTTTCTGCCCTTCCTTTTTTGAAAGGGACTGAGTACACAAAGAAACTGGTGGCACACAGGTATCTGCGTTTATGAGGATAGGAAGAGAAAAAAATAAAGTTCATGATCTGACAATTCTGGTAACACCTCTCTGCACTAGAATGCATGACTATCACAGAGCAGCTGATCAGAAGTACTAGTTACATTTCTAGAGATGCAAGCAGGACAGAAAGTAGCAATTTAAACTCTTGGAAAGCTTAGGAAATCACTCCATTTATTTTGATCTCATCATTTTTAATAGACAACCTGAGGAGTGTGAGGACAGCTGACAATGAATGTGATTGATTGACTGTGAATCCAAAAATACTGTGTTTTAAGTCAGGAATATGAATACATCAAAAAAAGTTTCTGTTTTTAAAAGGGGGGGAAAAAAAGAGGAGAGAGGTGACTGTGCAGCATGAAAACCTCATCATTTCCTCTGTAGGAGAGTGCTCTGCAGCTAGCTACAAACCTCATATTCACAAGGCAAACAAAGCATCATTTTTTAATGACTCTTCTGAATACATTTTTGCAGCAGCTTGCCTAGACCTGCTTGTCATAATGGTTTCTTCAAACGCTTTTTAAAGCCTGTGATGTTCAAGGCCCTAGCCTTCCCCCTCTCTTGCTTGTTTTTTATGTGTCACAGTTGTCAACTAAAATAGAGCACCTAGCCTTTGTTTCAAGATGGTACCTGATCAATATCATCAATCCGTCTCACTCCCTCTCCCTCTCCCTCTCTCGCACTCTCTCTCTCTACAGCTGTATCCATTTCCTCCTGGCAAAAAGGGACTTTATGAATAAATGATACTGAAATGCTGAGGGTTCAGATACTAAATAATGAATTTCACCACCAAAAACACAACAACTTCTCCAATCATAAAATACCGCTCCTTCCATATTGATTGTGCTTTGGCAACTAGATGCAGTGCTAGGCTTCACTCTGCAAGGTGTTTAAAAAGAAAAACAGGTTTACCCAGGATTTATCATGTATGGAAAAATGTAATATCTATGTAGGCTGTCTGCTAATGTCTGGCATAATGTTTCTTCATAATGGTTAACCCTTTTGCAGGGAGTGGAATAAGAGTGCCTCTCTCTCTAGATGGGAACTTTGCTTCATGGGACATTACAGTAAGTGTGTCATCTATTCTGCGCTGTTCTACGGTTACTAGCTTAAAAATGATAATGCAAAGCTCCTTGTATTTTTTGAATAGCAGCTGTGTGCAGGGAACAGAGGATTCGTTAGCAGGACCGGGTCCTAGGTCAGGAAAGCTGCAGCTGCTGTTCATCCTAATGTTGCTGGGTGCTGGGTTTGTGGCTCACTCACTGTTGCATGCAGTGGGTCAAGGTTTCGGAGCATTTGTTGTCTGCTCAAATGTGACTTGCTTTCCTATTTCCCTCATGAATGGTCTCTGCTGGCGCATTTCTGATGTGCAAAGAATGCCAGTATCCGCTATCTGAGAGAAGGCTGGGGTCAGGGGGGGTAGATTCATGGCATGTGATTGGCAAAACCTGCCTTCTATCAAGTTGTAGGCTAACTTTTTTGACTGAAATGTTCTGTGTCTGCCTATAAATTTGCTTTACTGCCTATTAATGTCAGAGAAGTTTCATTTTTAATTAGGTGAAATGAGTAGACTTTGTTTTATGAGGAATGTTATATGTCCCACCTACAAGCTTCTTTGAGAGAGAGAGAGGGAGAGAGAGATAGATATAGAGATATATATACATAGTTCAGGTTCAAGGCATGATGTCACTCAAGTGAAAAGCCAAAGTAGGTAGGGTGTTTTTTTAAGAGAAAACATCTCAGTGCTTTGATGTATTTGGCAAATCTGTTGGTAATTTTGCTATTGGAAAAATATTTTCAAATAGATTAGTCAGACTGCAAGTAAATTATGTTTTGTTGTGCATTCTAAGGAATTTGGGTAAAATAATAAAAGCTCTGTGGCTCGTATTCCTTTTTCAGAGGTAATACCCATTGCTGTGGTGCTTAACTGTTTATTCAAATGATGCATATACATTTTTACATCTCCATTTATTTATTTATTTATTTAAACTTATTTTAGTGGGGGAAAATTCAGGCATTAATTTAGAGCTACTGATGCAATGAAATGGAGGAATATATTTGAGCTATTAGCCGCTTCAATCTCCTGCCCACAAATAATTGATGAGTTTCTATTAAAGATTGACAAGCCGGCAGACTGCAAAGCATTTTTTACTAGAAAATGCACCGTAGTTAGCAAATATGCATTATACCTTGTATTCTGTTGCTGTATAGTAACAGTTTTGGAGTTTAATTTTGTTTCTTATAGACTTATTGGTTGGTATTAGATTAGGAAGAATTTGCATGAAGTAGAAAGAAAAAGAGACGAAGAGAGAGGAAGAGAAAGCAAGCAACACACACACACATCAGAATTCTCCTTTGCCATTTTTCATGTGTTGTTACTGACTGTTTCATGTAAATTTTTTTAGAATTCTCTTCAACTCGTCTTTGCTCTTTCTGGGTTGGACTATTGGGATGCATCAAAAAATGTAGAAATGTAAATTCTATTGATGCTATCTGAGCCTATGAAGAACAGCCAGCTCCTCATCAGCATTGTTCATATGTAAGCAGAGTGATAAAATGCCTAAATAATTTTATCCTCAGGTCTGCTTTCTATGAGAAGTTATGCATTTATAAAATAAAATGAGGGAAAAATAAGTAGAAAACCCTTTATGCATAATTTTTAATACATAAAGAAAAAAATCAATCAATGTGAAATTACAAGATCTCTAAGTTTTATTCATAATATATTTTCCTGTGATATGTATAATCAGAAAGATTACTTGCTATTAGAAGCAAATATTTTAAGACTTACAAATTGTCTGTAAACTCACTGTTTTTCTTTCTTTTGATGCTTTGTTGAATAAATATGCTTGCATTTCATTCTGTATAACATCATTCTTATAGAAGACACATGGTCTTTAGTAACATATCAGGAGACAAGCTGAAACATCTTTTTTGTGAAATCAGACTTGGGAAGAGAGGGGAGACAACAAGGGGAAAAGAAGATCTGGATATTTTAAAATTTGAAATCTTAAAATGTGCTTTATCAAATAAAGAGTAATTACACCAGCTTCTTTTTTATTTGCAATATCTATGGTTTTGATTTCACCTTTAAATATCTGATGATAGGCAAAAAGATAAACAATCACAAAAATTAGAGCTTAGGTGCAACTTGAATTTGGTTTATTTATTTTTGCCACATCATTTTAATTAGTGGCAATAAAATGTAATTATTATTCCAGAATTCCTATACAGTAATGAAGAAACAAAACCTATTTTTTTTAAGTTGTACAGTGCCTCTATAGTAAAATGAATATTCAGGGGAAATCTTCTTTTATTTCAGTATTTATTCTCTGAGATAACCCCATCTAGCAAGCAGTTAATATGCTGATGTGTACAGGAACATTTTTGATGACACAGATCATTCAAGGCAGATTGTATACATGCAAAAAAACCTACATATGCCACAAATCAAAAGTTTCTTACTCAGAAAACTCCACCTGCTAGATAAATAGACAGGGATACATTTTTGACTCGCAGTGCATGTTCTATAATAGGTTGTGCAATAGGATTTAATTTGACTATATGGATTCAAATATTTGTTACTGCCCACTTTGGGGAGACAAAAATTAAAACGGTTTGGTGCTTTACAAGATATGTAAGGAATAAAAACAAAAGCTGAAGCATCTTAGAAATGCAGAAGGTATATTATTAAAAATAATAGAATACAAATACTAGGGAATATCTTTGTTATGTACAATGTTACTGGCTACGTATCTTAGCTTCATTTTGTATTTATGAATATATTTTCAGTAGAAGGATAAATAGGTGAAAATAGTTCACTACCATATGATTTGTTTTATCCTTAGGCATTGCCTGGGGTTACTGGTACAGCCCTGGCTCTCAGTACCGAAAAGTGAAATGTGCAACAATGAAAATTTTATTAAAACGTATGTTAACCCATTACAGTATGTTCACTTCCAATTCTTTGTAAGAATGCGTGATGTATCATTTTGTGTGTGTCATTTTTTTAAAAAGATATGAGTCAAGTAGAGGAGCAAATTTAATAGGAGAATTTTATGGGAAGCATTATACAAATGGCAGAGTGTGCGATTCCTATTATTAAAATAATTTGTCATTGTATGAAAAAATGGTATAAATTTGAAGAAAGAGTCTTCTTTAGTTATCTGCCTTTTTTTAATGACAGCAGCTTTTGTGCAGTAAAGGCGGACACATTTTCAAGCAAAGCCCATTTCAGACCAGAATTTCTGAGAGCCCTATTAATGTTTCATGCTAATCAAGGAGAGTGGGAAATAGAGCTGACAGGTGCTTTCTACTCTGCTTATTCCTGTCTTCCTGCATTAGACATTACTAGCTAAAAAAGAGCCAATATAGTTCCTTTCCACTACATGTGGTGGCAAGGGCAGGAATAAAATGCTTCTTTTTATAAGTTTACAGTTGTTTTTCTTATGGCCATTCACAAATGTGTAGATGTAGTGATTATTAATAAAAATTTATTTTATTTCAAACCATGACCTGAATCGGACCCTGAAATTTCCCCCCAGTGCACTTTGGAAACTCCAGTGCGCTTGCAGCACATCTGAGATAAAACGGGGTCCACCTGGGATCCTTGTTTTTTCGTAGTATTTCCATCTGAGCCAGGAAGAAACACATACCTTTACTCTAGGACAAGTCTTTTTGATTAGGAATGTCAGGGTGAGGAACAAAAGTAAACTCTTCAAGAGGCAGCTTGAAGACAAAGCATGAAAGCTGCAGTGGGCATTGCTGGGAGCTGCCCTTTGCCACCCTTCCCTACCCCAGGTACCTGACTTGTACCCCAGTGTCAGGCAGGCAGAACAGCAGCACTCTGAAGTGCTCAGATCCCAGATACAGCACCAGGAGAGAGTGACGTGCCTTTGAAAGCCTACCCAGAAGTCCCATCTGGCTGAGTTTAGGTACACAAGTTAGGAAGACAGGAGGCTCTCAAAGGCGCGTGTCTCCGGTGCCTGTGCGAAAAGTTTCGGTGCTTCCTTTGGGAAGCCGGCTTCAATAGGCTCTTAAATGCAGATGCAAGTCAGGTGCCCAAGTGAGGAAGACCAGACTGTAGACTGTGACAACAAAATGGCTGAAGCCTGCAAGCTGGGATTTGCTCAATTGTATTTGTACTACACTCACACAGGGAATTTCGTAACTATAGCAGCTAGCAATTCTTACCTTCTCTTTGCTGGAATAATCAGGAAAAGAAGAAACCAAGCACACTGTTCCAGTATGTTGCTTTTCTCTATGCAAAGCCGACATCATTCAACCATCCCAATTGTGCATGGCACTCTACATAGCTGTTTTTTCATGCAAATTTTTATATATACAATAATTCAGAAAAGAAATTATTTACTTAGGTGTCTCTATAGACCTTTTGAGCATTGAAAAAAATGCTGCATTTTCTTAATTGAAATTACTTTATATAATAAAATTTAATAGAGGCACATCTCCAATCAGGAACATTTTACACTGATTTAACTCTTCCTTACTTTGAGTTTGGTCACTAATACCTTACTGTTTTAAGTTAAAGTAATAAATACATTCATACACATTTGAATATATATGAATCCAGCCTAAGTTTATATTAAGAATTAGAATCAGTTTAGCTAAATTCATTTAAACCAGGGTAGCCTTTCCCCATGACATTGACATGAATTTTTTAATAAATTGTGATTATAACAGGAAAACAATTACCACCTTTGTCTGTCTAGACACAAGCCAGTACTGCTTATTTGTTTGTTTTAAGGAGATTGCCAGCATGATTCTATCATACTTATTTTGCTGTTAAGAAGAATGATTTCTACAGTGAATAATGCCTACATTAAGACTCATAATCAGTATGAAGAAATACTATTAGAACAATGAAGTTGAATTTCTTACAGGAGCATTTTCACATTAGAATCCTCTTGGATAATGATGGTCAAGCACATGAGCACGTAGCTTCTAGTACCAAAAGACTTGCGCCTATATTGTCGTATTTACCATGTCAAATATTGTATACTTCTTTTTTTTCTTAGAAAAAAAAGAAGGCTTAATACAGCTTTTGCTTCTGTCAGAAGCCAATATCTTTTAACATAAATTTGAAGATAAGCGAACCATTTCTCTCTACATATGTTCTACCAAGTTGCCACTGTCTACATATCTTACATAGGAATGAGACTGGTCCCTGCAGGACAGGACAAAACACTATTATTTTGTAAAGAAGAAGTTGTCACAGGAATAATTCATTGGATGTACAAAGAATGGAATTCTTTAACAAAAAGGATCTCATCTTTTTTAATCTTAAATTTGAACTACAATTTTTTCTAAACTTATTTTCATCATGCACCCATGTTTAGTTTTAGTTAAAGGACTGACATAATGAAACTCAAGACGGTTTCCTTTCTGACTTTGAGACTTCCCCATTATGGTGGAGGACCTGGGTAGCTTTAGCCATTTTGTCATCTGAGCTTAAGTCTCTAAAACCTATGGAGAGCACCACAGAAGTGAGAAGCCTCCTCTTCATCCCTTGGATAACATAACTTCCATTGCCAAAAGACCTGTGAGCACGACCTGCCCTAGAATTCCCTTGGCAGATGTCTAATTCTTTAGACATCTTTAGATTCTTTAGATCTGGCCTCTACACTTAAGGAAGGGTATGTAAGCAAGATTCACTATGCCCATTGTCTTTTCTACTTGAGAAATGTTCACCAAAACCCACAGATATTTAGTTATATAGGGAGTCTACAAGACTACAGTAGCTGTTACAGATTGTACCAGTGTGACGTGACTCCTGAAGGTTGCCTCCATAATCTGTTCTTTTTTCCAAGTCCCTTTTCTTCCCTTCAGTGGAAAAGGGACCAGATGAAAGACTTCTTTCTTAGGACTGATCATGGTTTCAAAACTCACAGATGATTCTAAGGTAGGGATTTTCGTTTATTCATCCTGCACCCTGCAGTCCTGAATAACAGATCGTTGTGTGCTAAAGCATTGAAATACTCTGCTGTAAATTATTATGAAGAAAGATCTGCTTAATCCTACACCATTTAAAATTAAATATTTTCCTTCTGTTCTTCTATCTAGAACAGCCACTTAAAGACTGAGATTGAATACGTGCATGTATGCATTAGTGTGTTTATTTCTTTGCTATCTTAGTGAAGAAATTAAGGTTTTAGTGTGTTCTTCTGAAAGCTGTATTGGGAGCCCTCCCAAAACCCAGCAATAAATTGAGAACATCAGGTTTTCAACACAAACCTTGGGCTGGTCCCATAGGGTACCTCCTAGCAAGTACTAAGTGCTGTTTAAGTTTCACCTACTTAAAATGGATATTGCTTTCACCAAAGCAGAAAAATGGCTGCTTTCATCAGGGTTTGAGACCTTGGTGGAGGTAAGTGCACAAGCAGATAGTAAACTGCATAGGCACATCCAGACTCCAAAGCCCATAAGCCCATTGTCATTAAATCTCAATTTCTTAATTTACTCTACATTTACATTTATGCAACCAAGACTTTGCATCCATGCAAATAGGCTGTGCCTGGGAGAGTCCCACTGGGACTGTGAAGGGAAACCCATAGAAGGCTTCACATTGACATTTCAAAGACTTCTGCATCTGTGCTCTATATCTGTGAATAGATATCCCTTGCTCAAAAATTAGTTGCTCCTTCCCCCTCCTCATCCTGCCTTCTCTGCCACAATTCAGAATATGGCTGTTTATGTATGAAGACCTTTTGCAAACAATGTTATCACTCTTGCTCTCTCAAGAAAGCTTAACTAAGGCCATTTGGCCCATTATAGCCTTATTTATACCAAATTATAAACCTTATTTATACCAAATTTCAAGTAAAAAATTCCATTCCTGAGGAGATTATAAAGTTGAGATAGAAAAACCATAACCAGGATAAGAAAAATGTAGCTAGAGTTTGTTTTTGTTTTTCGTTAACTGTCCTTTGACTTCTGGGTCTTATAGTCACCTTTCAAATTAACACCCTTAATGCCTGATTCCTTGGGTTCCTTTTAGATGTTGGGGGGGGGCGGAGGGGGGAAGAGTGAGCTGATCCCTAGAAGCAGTCAGTTGTCTCTTTAAAGAGCGTCTGGGCAACTCTCTTGTCCACACACTGATCTGGAATTCAGAGGTAGTGGCAGGGCTAGAAAGGAAGCCCAACTTGTTGCCCCTGAGCTCAGGCTACAGAAGGACAATGTTTGGCCATAGCAAAGGAGCATAAAAGAAAGGAAGTTTGCCCCTCTTGGGTTAAAGAGAGCAAGGCACTACAGATTTCCATCTATGGTGATATGCTCTGACAAACACTTTACGCTTAATTAGCAGGACCAAATTTTCCTTTAATTTGTTCAAGCGAAGCTCTATTGGTTTCAACAGAGTTAGCTCTTCTGTAATTGAGAGAAGAATTTGGCCCAGCATCTGTAATAAATCATTAATGAGCATGTAGTAAGATAAGTTTTAATGATTAATTAACAATGTATTTTTTGGAGAAAAGTATTCTTAACATGCCCTTAATGTATCAAGTGATAATTACAATATTAAAAGCCTACTGATTAAAGCAATTAATTATATGCTTAATTTATTTACTAATTAAGCTTTAATATATGTATAGTTAAGTAATTGCTAATGAGTATTTCACATTTGCTAAACAGGTCTGGCAGTAATTACATGGGAAACACCATAAAATTATTCTTCTACTGATTATATGAAAAAATACAACATTCTTTGGGGTTTTTTTCTCTCTTTTTATTGTTTTTTTTTTTTCCCCTAAATGAATATCTTGGCTTGTGTTTTCCTCCTTGGTGAGTGAAATGTTTACTAGGATGCAAGTTTCGTAGGTCTGAAAGCTCAGTGTTTCTGCACGCGTACGATGAAATGTGTTTCTGAAGCACAACTCAGTCATGCCTACATGAAAACAGTGATCTTACCCCCTTGTGCACACAGAGCTAAAGCCTGCAGTTTTCTTAGCCTCTGTTCAGATCTTGGGCAAAATTCTGGCTGAGGTTAATGGGAGTTTGCTATGTTAAGACCACAGCTCTTTGTTCTTTTGTTATGCAAGAACTTTTGGCCCCTGAGCTGGACTCTTACATCCTTAATTCTTATACAATGCAGGAGAGAGATATGCATTTTTCAGTCAGATGTGTGTTCCTTTAATCAGAGCATATGCAGCATCTGTTGTTGCAGTCCTTACTTTAAGTCCTATAATTTACGCAGACAAAACTCCAAGTAAAGCCGATAAAACTTTTGTCTAAGCAAACAACAGGGCAATAGAATCACTTTTAGACATCCTGACTAAAAACAGTGGACTCTAGAGGTCTTTATCCATTTAAATTCCTGTTGCATCCTAAGTGAAGCCCAGAGCCAGAACTTCTGGTCCTCTCCCAGGTTGTGTCACAAACTACAGAACTGCAGATCGTCCTTCTTTTCCCACCTCTTTGCCTCTGTTGCTCCATACATTGCCGTCAGCAAGATATTGTCCCAGAGTAGATTCTGAAATGCTTAAAAATACGGATAGCAGTGGCATACTGCATGTAGCATGGTTTGGTGCAAAGGTACTGCAAAACATGGAGAAATGTTCAAGTAAGGGTTAGAGTTACTATGGCTGTAATTATTTCTTAGTCCACTAGGAAATAAGTGAGCAAGACACCTACAGCATTGACAAGTCGGGGTGGAGCCTGGTAATGGGACAATCCCCAGCCTAGTTGCCAACCCCTAGCTTTTGCAGCATAGATATCTGGAGATATTTAAGCAGTTTTCCTCCCTTTCCTAATCTTACACTTGCTTCTCACACTTCAAGCTTGTGTGTATTTCCGCAAAACCCCAGCTGCTTCCTCTGCCTTTTTCTAAGTTTGGAGCCTGGGGACACCATCCCCCCAGTCTTCTCTCCAGATACATCTTCTCAGTACTCTAATTTGTATCTGGCAGGTGAAAGTGCGTGCGTGTTGACCCAGAGCACATTCCTGGGAGAGCAAAATTAAATAGGTTCAGTAGGTCTGGGATGCACATAAACAGGTCTTAATTTAGTGTGTATTCTCATTCCATGCATTAATGAAGTCGGAGATGGACTGAATCTCACCAAAGCATGGGGTCTTTGTGAATTTCTTATGCTGTCACCAGGTCAGAAATGGACAGGAGTGACATGTGAACTCAAGGGACTACACCCCAAACACAGGGCCTAGCCTTGGCTTGCACAGAGCCTACAGTTTTGCCAAGACTCTACACATCTACCTAACTGGGAGCATGTGACAAATCCAGGACAATCTCTGGTAAAATTCCACAATCATTCCCAAGGAGAGATTAAATTACATTTAGATGGCATACACCCTGACTCAGTTATATAAGAATGCATTCTTCCGGAAAAATTGGTGTTTGTATTTACTTTTTGTATTTTTTTAAGAGATAGCAAACAAGGAATAAGGGCATTAACTGAAGATGGGGAGTTACTGGACAAATATTTAAGGATTGAAAAAGCACATATCTATTTTTTTAAGAGCATTAGAAAGGAATTTTAGCCACATGTCATTCCAGAGGAATCAAGCTGGTAGCTGAGTGACTTCCGCACCCACTGGCACCAGGGAAAGTTTCAAGCACCAAGTATCTCTTAAGGCTGGGAGATGTTACCTTGAATGATCTATGTAGGCATGTTCTGGAGAATCAAATAGAGATGTTCCCTGCCGCATGGGAACAGCTGCTGTCAGGCTGTGACCTGACATGATCTAGCAATCAAAAGTCTTCCATCGAACTTCATGGATTCCATGATCAATTTGGGGTAATTTGGGGGTTCACGGAAGATTATCAACATTAGCGCTCTATTCAGATTGCAGTAATGACAGTGCTGACACTGATTGTCAGTGGTCAGGAAAGATTTATTTCTTCTTGGTTCATACTTTGTCTTAGGGATGGCCAGGGGGTTCACCTTTGGAAGAACTCAAGACTGGCTATGAGAGCTATGGATTTTTATACAGGTCTTAATGAAGTTTAAAAAACCCTGTAGGATCAAACCTTACCTAAAATAGCAGAAAACCTTTTTTCTGACTGCTCTCATGGTAAAATCCTAATCAATAAAACTGAGACAAGACAATTCCACAAGTGCTCCTCTCTGCTGGCACCACAGCATCCCTTCTCTGCAGAATGTGCTGAGCTTCCACCCAGAAATACTCCTATATTCTATGGAAGACTGGTAGGAAGGGTTAGACTCCTCACTTAATTTTCGGACCACTGGAAGAAGCTGGATTGGTGCTGACACATTTAATGCAGTAGGAACATAGCACTTGTTCATCTCCTGTGGTCTGTAAATATTTGCAGGTGAGGGGTTCACAGCTGGACTGCAGAATGCTTTGTCCCTAGTTGACTTTTGATGTAAAGACGTTTCTGAATGGCACACTGACAGAATTGTGATCCATGGTTCAAATCGCTCCAAAGAGGCATTGAATTTTGGTTAGAGTATGGTGCTAATAACACCAAGGTTGTGTGTTTGATCCCCATATGGGCCATTCTCATGCAAGCCTCTTTAAGGTTTCATTTTTTTTTACTGCAGTTCTTCTCTAATCAAGGTGCACGGAAGAAAGAAATTGCTGATATTAGGTTGCAAAATCATGGTGCCCAGAAAGCTTGATGTTTTCCTTAGAAAATCCTTGCTTTTACCTCACCAGGACAATTTTCTCAGTAAGGTCTTTGAAATGGTCACTAGGAACTGGAGGGCTTGGAGCACAGAAAATGGAAAGTTAAACCACCTGTACCACATGGCCTTCTTCATCCAATAAACCTAAAGAGTTCTGTGACTTTTTAGAACACACTCATAGGCTTGGTTGGTACTAGAAAATTAAATGGAGGTCTCTTTTGGACAATATTTTCCTCTCTGCCCCATGAAGTGTATTGGACATCTGTAAGTCCTATGGAAACTTTAAAGGGGGAAATTTCAGGAACTGCAAAATATGTTGGGCAAAGTTTTGAGGCAGCTTTAGATTCCCCCTAAAAGACTGCAAAGAGGCTAGGTTTCCACAACTCTACAGTTTTACACTTTTGTTCCATCTCAAGGTCACACTGAGCCCGCCTTTGTGCTCCTCACCCATGTGTAACTCCCACAGCTATGTGCAGTGCAATGTCATTAGCAGAATGCATCAGAAATGGCTACGCAGGGTAAATAAATTTAGCACCTATGCTGTTAAATAACACAGGCCAGGCATTGCTCCTTCTCTCTGAGGCCAAGTGTCATGGTAAGACTTGCATCTACCTATTTAAGCTTTCCAACAACACGGGGAGGCCATCTTCACACCTCCTTTTGGGAAAGATCTATGGTGTTTTCCATCTCTTGAGCAATATCCAGACATTATTCAGGACAGCTCTAATCAGCATAGAGCAGAGCTATGCCAGGCTGAGTGCTAATGGTTAAACAGACACTCAAAAGACAGGGCAGTGCTTGAAGCTGTGCCTTATTGCTCTTATAGTTCCCAGTACAAGTATAGCAACAACTATGTTATGGTGGAAGATCTGCTGGAAGAAGCATCTAAGAAGATCTGCAGTGAGAACTGTACATTCATTGCACCTAATTACTCATATACCTTTGAGAAATGAGCTCCCTAGGCAAAACGTTTGCTATTTTTGTGCTAGCTATGTCAAGAACTCCTTTATGAAAATCTCAGTGGTTTAAACAATGCACATTCCCTACGGATGTCTTCTCATCTGAGGAGTTCATCAGCTCTTTCCAGAGACCATTCTGAAAAATTACCTCAAAACACAACACCTTTAGTAAAGTGGTGGTGATGGTGGTGTTTATCCACAGAGGAGAAATAGGAAAAATAGGGCAGAATAGTGAGAATTGTCTGGCTTAAGACCCAAGACTTCCACCTGGTCAAAAATCAAACCAAAGTGACCTTTTGCTTGCACATCAATGACATAAGCTTTTGGCATTGGTTTCTGAAGTGGCCTTGCAATTTTTGGAGTCAAACCCAAACCAACTTCTGATTAAACTAAATTAGCAAACTGGTAGATTTGCCTTCATTTAAGTAGCTGGACACGAGGCACAAAACATGTCTATCCCTGTTCCTGATTTAGTGTTACACACAGCTCTCTAACAATGCTTTCCCAAATGAATGCAGTGTGGCTAACAGCCTAGAGCTTCAATACTCCTAGAGCAGCTTTGATGTTTGGCTTTACTGGAATAGATCTCTTTGAATGGAATATTGGTTGGGATGTTATTGTAGCTCTTTCTGTGTCCTCCATAAGGCACTTTGGAAGCATGGGTCACTCATTCAGTATGTAATGCAAATATCTATTAATTTCTTGAAAATACTTTTTGTTTAGTCTGCCTTCTCTTTTGATCACTAAGTAACATTACACATTTAGAATATGAGAGACAGAAATCAAAATCTTGGAAATAAAAAGCTATACTTAGGGTGTTATTTCCACTTTTTTTTTTTTCTCTCCACTAGTTTTAACTACAGCTCAGTAATTCATAAGGGAAGGCTTTAATATTTACATTTTCAATGATTAAATAATTTTATTTTTTACTTTCTAACGGATTAATTTAAAGGCTTTATGCTCACATCCAACTTTTTTTTTATTGTTGGCTTGATTTCAACATGTTAGCTAAACAACCTCTGGTTTACTTCTTGTAGGAGAAGGAAACATTCAAAGTTACCAAATATTTTACTTACAGTGACTGGTTTACCACTTATTGCTGGCTTCAGAAAGGGTCACTGCCAGCACTGTTTTTCCCAAAGGCAAGATAGTAGTTCTCTCATTGAGTAGAGCCAGCTTTTTTCCCCTCTCTCTCTTTTTCCCTGCCAATTCCACTACTGATCTTGTGCACTAAAATGTGCTTGTCAACGAAAATGTCAACCAAGTTTAAAAAGAATAGTCTGAGTAAAACTAAAAAGTAAATTATTTAAGTGGAGTTGTAGTTGAAACTTGAAAGAATTTTGTTTGGTGGTTTTCTTTACATCATTCTGCCAATGGAGGAGGAACTCTGAATTTCTAACTAGTGAAGCCCTGTCATAAGTGGGGCTGACAGTTCACATTGAAAATTCTGTTTTCTTCTTTCCCAGGAAAGCAAGTCAAAGTTAAACCAACAAACTATTGTTCGCAAGTGCCTTACCTTTGTTCTGTGCTTCCTTATGAATTAACCACTTCTGTTTTCTAGTTTGCCAGTAAATGGAATTCCTAGAATTTAGGGTCTCATATTAGTTATATTATTTTAAAATGCTACTGCATCCTTTTAGACAGTGACTGGATTTAGAACATGTGAGAATCTCTATCAGAGCTTGCTCACAAATGGTAATGAATAAAAAGGGAATAGACTGTCCATTTCGGTTAGTACATAAGAATTCAGTTAGAAATTGGACCACCAGCTCCCAAAATTTGTAATAGTAAAATATCAGTGAAATTAAGACACTTCTATGAACACATCAATACTGTGTCTGATCTATCAGTATGATGACACACTGAATTTTGTACTTGTTTGCATACAAAATTTCACTGAAATGGACAAGATTGGACATTTGCACATTAGAGTTCGAATGTATCTAAATGTAAAAAAGAGCTGAATTTACTGTAGAATTGCTCTTAATAGCATTGTGTGCTTGGAACGCTCTATGCCCATACATTTTTTTCTATATATCTATATATACATAACCTCTATTCTCTACTAATTGACTTATCAGTATATGCTGCAGTATATACATGGCCAGTTCATTAAGGTTAATTTGTTCAAAAATATTAGAAGCATTAATTTCTGGCTTATAGCTAATGTCTGCTCCCAGCCAGTGTCTTGTTTCATCATTAGTGTCAGCTAAATTATAACTCACACCCAACTGTTTTTACACTATCTAATAGAATCAATTGATGCAATGGTTGACAAGATGCTGTTTTGCATTTTGTCATCTCACTAATGCACATGGCTTAAAGGCATTGGCATCCATAATGTGGGGCAGTTTTGTAGGAGGCACAGAATAGGCTGAAGCTGCAAGGGCCATTTTCATAAAATATTAATGAAATTGAAAAATACACTGGGGTTGAAGGCTTGTCTGCTAAATGTAAGGTAAAATCTATTCTGTTCTGCTTTCTGATGACTGTAATTAGCAGCCCTAATTAAAAATTCAAACCTTGTGTATATTTGAAAGCATGAATCTTAGCTCTCATAGTGTTTATTTCCTTTACAAAGTATTTTATTTTACAACACTAATTGAACAGGATCCTTCCTAGCCTGACAGCCGCAGCTGGCTGGAGCCAGTTTATGTATCCAGTCTCTCTAGACTACTTCCTTTTGTAAGCAATAAAACATCTTTAAAAAACATGTATATGCTCTCTATGAGCCATTAACTCTGTGTCACCCAATGTAGAACTGACCATCCGCACACATGCATTGTTGTTTCCTTCACTTAAAAGTGACCTCTTTGAAAAGGCAGCTTTTTTCTGATCTTCAATATTTAATGTGGATTTACTTACATTAAATGACCACCTTTCTTAAGGGGACTTGGCCCAATTCTGACATTATTTATGAACAGCATATGCTGTGCAAAACAACGGAAGGAATCACCATTAGTTCCAGTAGAAAAATCTACTTTTTATCATCACTTTGTGTAGTTATTTTGAAATTCATGGTCAAGATACTAGGGCCCCACTAGGGAATATATGACTGCAAACCAAGTCTAAATTGATTATATGCACATTACACTCTGAAATGCAATGTAGAGTGAAGAAGAACATGTGAATGGGTTAAGTTTTCAATGTTGTATTTCCTCTTTTCACTGTTTTCCACAGTAACAGCTCTGAACTGTACCATTTCCTATTTTCCTTTCCATTCCCTATTTTCCTTTCCATTCCCTGTTAAGACGAAAACACCAGAATTTTAATGTCTCATATAATGTCCATAATCATAAGGAATATTTTCCCTCAGAACCTTGTATTTTTGAATGGGTGGACTTTTTAACTCCTCATGTCAGACCAACAGGGCCGTAAGAGGAGGGGGCAAGGTGGGTTTACAGAAAAGGGTATTGGAAGATATTCCGTGGCTTTGTTAACTGAATTCTTCACTGATTTATGCGAGAAAATGAAATTTGATGATGCACCCTCTCTGTGACAAAGGGTCTGATCTTGCAATTCTTGATCATGCAAAATTGACTTCAGGGGGAGTTTAGCCTGAGTAAGGAACGCTGGATCAAGTTCAAAGATTAGCAGGAAAATAAAAATAGGCAGAAGAAACCCAAAATAACTCAGTTCTGAAGAACTGGGACCCAAGTGCCAATAATTAAGGTTTTTAAGCTACAAATGTAATTGTATGATACTTAGCACTAATTTGTAGTGAATAAATGAGAGTTTAACCTGAAGTATATGTCTGTTTCTAAGTGTTAGAAAATAATTTAGACACTATAAGCGCTGTCAGTGTTTAAACTTCTGAAGATTATTCCCACTCTGCATGGTAATACAACTGAAACTTTCTTAAGAGTTTTCACAAAATGCTTTGAAATTTTTAATTAAATTCTCTTTCTAAAAGTTGCATTTGAATAGTTTATCTTTTATGTCCATGCTTTTGCAATCTGTAGCCAATGAGCATGCAATCAAGGAGTCTTTTAAACACCTCATTGCCAGAGAGCAATCTCCATAAATGTTTCAGTTCAGGAGAAACAGCACATGTCAATGAAATTTCAGTTTGCTGAGAAACATTCAGACAAGTTCTGTTAGGTTATTCTAAAAATCATTGCGGGATACAGAAAGGGGATAGAAGGATGACACAAGCCATGTTTTTTACCATCTGTTCCTCTCTGTTTTAGGATGTCTTCCCCTTTCAAGCATTCATTGTTTTGGGCTGTGAGGCACATCCATTATTGGTCCTGGGATGTCATCCAGGCATTTGAGTAAATGATTCAGACATATCACCTCTTTATCAAAATGAGAATGGAATTTGCAGTCTCTTCCTCCCTCCATGCTCTATTTTCCACAGGCAAGGCCAGAGAGAAGATGCAACCTGCTTTACCTATCTGACAGAGCATGGTCTGAGACACCCCACAGGCAAATCTGGAGGCATCCAGACACCTCTTCAGCACACTTGTCCTTAGCACTCATGTTTATTACTTCCTCTTCTTTCTTTCACTTACCTGTCTTGAGTTCAAAAATGCATGCAGGAACTAACGAAACAAACTGCACTGTGAGTTTTCACTGGAGTTTCGCAGGGAGGTTCCCTCCATCCTTTTTAAGGTTGTTTGGGAAAAACCCATACTTAGGTATTTGGGCAAGAACTCCCTCATCTCCTAAAAGCCAAATCTAGAACCAGACGTCAACCCCTCACCTCCTAAAGCCAAACCTGAAGTTTCTAGCTCACCTTTGATCTAATCATGGGCATCTAGTTTAAAGCAGTCAGCAAGTCTCCCTTTGCAGTGAAAGGGGAGTGTCCTGGGGAACCCAGCTTTACTGAGCACTTAGCATTGCTGAGCTGAACAATCCTTCCAGGAGAGTGCTTGCTCTTTCTGCCAACACAAACCACAGACTTCTAGATGATCACAGGTAGGTGTGATGTATCAACCCTAATGTCACTTCTCTGGATGACAGCCACAGCTTTCTCCTCTCATGACAGCTGAAAATCGTTGGCTAATCCTTTAGATGCCCCTTCTCTTGTAGAGGGCCCGTTCCTACAAATATCCCCATGACTTCTTATCTTGCAGGATCTAAAAATCACAAAAAAAGAGAGCAGTTCAAGATCAAGAACAGACCAGCAAGTAGATAAATTGGGTAAACGGAGAGGTTTTTACCAGTTTATTTAAATTTGAAAATTATAAATTGTTAACAGGAGTTGAGCACAGAACTATGTCGAGCTTTTTTTAACCATTTCAGACAGGAGAATATCTATAATTTGTGTCCGGTACTTGGACTGTGGGTTGCTCCAGTACAGAAAAAAAATATGTACATAACACCCAAGAAACATGAATTCATTAGTTCAAAGAAAGCACAGAGCTGCATAAGTTAAAGGACGTGGCAATGTTATGAGTTAGGTGATATGTTTATTATTTGTTTAGTAAATTGGATTGAGAAACCATTGGCTGGCTTTGACATACCACTGTTAATAGATAAAAAAAATATACTCCAAGTCCCATAGAGCTTGCTGTCTGGGTGACTATTTATGTGATTATTTACTGATTTTTGGAAGAGGTGGCTGACTCTGCAGAATTCCGCTTTAATATTTTTATATACATTTTTCTTGAAAATATTATTATGCACTTTATTGTTAAATTTTAGTTTAAGGTATAACTGAGTTTCTTATATTATAGTGATTTTTGAGGAGCCATTAGTGGATTAAAAAATTCCCACACTACTCTCTTTCCTACAGAGACTCTTTTGAATCACATTAATAGTACAGCAGTAATGTTAAAAACTATAGTAAATACAGAACAATATATTTCTCAGTTAAAGTCAAAATAAGGGACATATTGAAAAGCATTGGTGCAGGACACCCAAGGATAAACTGGTTAAATGCTGCGTTTTAAAGTGATGAAGCTTAACATTTTCTTTAACACAAATACCACTTGGTCTCATGACTCAGCATTGCTCACCTGTGCTGCTGGCAGTAGGGTGGCCTAATACTTCCTTTGGTGGAACTCACATAACTTTAGTTTAAAAGAGTGGCCTCTTTTTTTTTGTTGTTGTTGCCCTAAGGAAAAACCAGAGCAGGAGACAGTAAAATTTAGTAGGTTTTAAATTATGGTTCAGGGATTAAAGCAATTACTTTTAAAGAGTCGTAAACTGATATGTTGCTGAATTTGTCTCTTTCCTCCCTCAAGCTCTCATACCCCAGGCAATTGCCTTCACATCATGTATATCATTACTTCTCATCTCTCTGACCAATGAGAGCATCTCCCAGGCAGGGACACACTCAAAATGAGGAAAGACTTTTCAGGGCTTTTGCAGTCCACCTCCAGTTTCAGATCTTTCTGGTGACAGGACTGTGCCTTGCAGTGCTGTTTCACAACCAGCAGGTACACATTACTCTTGTTGACATGCTCATGTAGAGAAATAGCTCTGAGGATGAGCAAAAGGGAGGAGGACTTGACCTGTTGGCCTAAGCTACTTAGCAAGGTCATGAATTCAGTGCTGGCATCTGCCTCCAATCCACAGATGGTGCTGCTCTAAGGATTTTTGGGAACCTATTAATGCAGGAGGAGAAGGGAAGCAAGCTCTCATTACCCACTGGTGGAAGGGGAAATAGTTATATATATATATACTCTTGTTATAATTCATACGCATGTCAGAGAGGTGAATAGATCATTTTCTCCTATAAAAAACCACAGATATGGAACCGTTAGGCCAGGCAGAAAGACTTTATTGCTCTGTTCTGAAACACACACACTGTGTTTTCTTATCTTATTTTCTATACAGACAGGTCTACTCACATATGCACATAAAGAAACACACAGAGAGTGTTACAGAGACTAGACTAGTTCTGTGGTGTAACGAAAATCCCTGGGAAAGTTTTATTGTCTAGTTTGGCATTGTGATGATACAGAGTGATGTCTGTAGCACTGGCTTACAGTGCAAAGTGTTAGGGAACGGGAAGAGCCTGTGGGAAAGGTTTTCATATTTCAGGTGGAGAGGAGGCATTTACCTGGTGGATTTTTTTAAAAATTATTATGCCTGCTTCAGACTTTGCTAGATGGCTGAAGGAACTGTGCAGAAGTGGTTCTGGTCAGCCTGCTTTGATGATAACACACTGTGCTCCAGGTATACACAGGTACAGTGCTTCTATTAAGGAAAAAAGGCAGCTGAAAACTTACCACATAGGTGAGGAAAACATAATCTCTGTCTTTAATGTTTTGTAATGAGCCACTCTTGATGTATCTTTTCCATTTCTTATATGTTTACTGATTGTAGGTTATGTTTTCAGACTCTAATGTTTACAGTTTCAGGGCATGTTCAAACAGTCATCTTATTTATAATATTAAAAATAAATCCTATTTACCAAATCTTTTCTCCTCTCCTCTCCNAATTCAAAACACCCGCACCGTTTCAAAATCACAATTTCTTACAGAAGTATTTGTATCCATAGACATGAGGGGTATGTGATCCTCAGAGATCCGATTATGAGTGTGGAGTTCAAATAATAGATCCTTTTAATGATTACTTTTGAAACATCAAAATTATGTCTGTTTCATTCGCCCAGCTCATGAACAAAAAGTGAAGCAAATTAAAAGCAACAGCAGTAAAAATGACCAGCACACACTGTTTTGGAGTGCATATAGCAGGGGTAAGATTTTTGAATGCAGCCTAATGCAAGGCTAGAGAGGCTCTGGGTGGTATATTAGCCTTTTCACATTCATTCCGTATAGCATATATTCCTACAGACCTCTCCTTCCCTCCCTCCAGAGTTTACTCTTTTTCCCACTACCCTTTTCTTTCTCTTCTCCACCTCCTTCTGCCATTTATGGATTTTGATTGACGACAGTTAAATGGCATGCAGCCGGCCTCTAAAGAAGCAGCTGGGGCTGGCAGTCCTTCCATGTACACATATAGGGATACCTTCAAATACACCATTCTGTGATAAATCAGCATTCCAGCTGCCTGATACATGAGTGATTGGATAATGCCATGTGTCTGTTTTGACCCAAAAGCTGCTTTTGCTAAGACTATATCTTTCCTTCTGCTTCCCCCAGCTCCCTACTGATTTTCAAGATGTCTGTCTGTCATTTACATAGATGCAGGTCAGTCAGGGTGGCCTTTCCTCCTCCTGGTACATTGGCCCTGGCTCCTGTGGGCAGAGGCAGCCGTGGCACAGAGCAGCTGTCCACATCTGGGACTGCAGCCCTCCGAGTGATCAGCACGGCCCTTACCCCCTGCTGTAGGTTATGAATAACCCTCGCTGAAGTCCACGGGAGTTATTTGCATCCCACGAGGAGAAAACAGGGCCAAACCTCTCTAAAACGACCAGAGGGAGACCTGTAAATTTCCTGACACTGCAGGCAAATAGGCACAGCAGGGAGAAACATCGTGCATGTGCACCCGGGCTGGTACAAACCGCTCTGCTCTTCCAAGGTCATAACCAACAGTGCACAGTTGGTTCTTAAAAAAAACCCAAAAAAACGAAAAAGGCCCATTAGCCAAACAACAAACCCCCTCAAATCAGAAGTTCCTCTTTTGTTTTTGAAACGGGCAGGGTTACTCTTACATTAGATTTGGACTCATCATCAGGATTTCTGAGATTTATGACTGGGCTTTGGGGGCAGCACAAATAGTGCTGTTGAAGCTTAGAAGAAAAACAAGAATAATAATTGTGCTAATCGTTTTTTACTAATCAAACACATTGTTTTAATATATTTTTAAACTTCTTTTTGCATCTCATACAATAAGTAGATCACCATGAAGTAATAAAATGCAAAGTACTGTCTAATGCTTTCAAATCCACTCACAGCTAGGTGAGAATTTGGGAAATGGAATTAATGTACAGACTGTTTCCTCCCTGATGTTTAAAAGGCCTCTTTGATTTTCCAGAGAAACATACACACACCTTTCAGAACACATACGCATGTCAGTATATTTTCAAATTAAAAAAATTTTTGTAAGTTAGAATTTTGCTTACAGGTATTTTAATAAAATCATCTGTCTTGAAAAAGTGCTAAATAAGATCAGTTTGGTAGATACCTAGGGCAGGAATGCTTTGGAAAAAAACTTACCTAGTAAATATTTTGGGTCAAATAATTGAAGTATTCTGCTATAGATTTTTAAGTCTACTGTATCCACTGAGTTGTGCAGTCTGAAAGTCCACTGCAGCTTCAGGAAAGAAACCCCTGGTGAATGGGTATTTACTGTCAGGGAAGTCCAGCTCCAAACCCATGCAAAATCTCCTCCATGCATCAGGGAGGCTGTGACTGTATCTCTGATATTTTTGCAGAAGAATTCACTTTGCAGAAGGGGTCCAACTCCAAGTATCTAGGAGCGCAGTAAGAAAATCCCATCGTACTAGAAGCCAGGGGACCGTAGCAGGGTTTAGCTATCACCTTCAGATTCGTGAAGATGCTGCCCTACACAACTGCAGTCAGGGGCACTCTGTAAATTACTGTCCATCTTTTTCAAAAGACTAAAGTTGTGTATACTTTTGTCTTGGTTTTGTAAAGTGCAGGGAAATGTGTGGCTCCTGACTCACCATATGTATGTGACACATCCATCAAAAGCAGCATCTGGGTTTAAATGATGAGGAAGAAAATCAAATCTGTTGTCAGAGCCTGGAGGTCTTTGCAAGAGCTTATGGAAATCAAATTAATGTTATTGAACACCCATTTCAAATAATATATTTATTTTGCCACTTACAATTTTAAAACCAACACACATCTGGAGAGTCAGATTCAGTGGTCTGCCTTGACTGCACTGCACTGTTTGGGTGATGTAAAACATCTGTAAACTTGAATTGGCTGGGATTGTTGAGGTTGGTTCCCTGTTGGGTTTACAGCTACTTCACATTGTCAGAGCAGTTCAGAAAGTCTAAGTAGACAGGTCTATCCCTTCTTGCTGCTGTGAGGCACAGGGCAGGGCGGGTGAGAATCGGAGCCACTGGCAGGAAGCAAACATTGTTTTTAGTGGGAAAGAATAATTATATAAGGGTGGTGCAAGAAAAAATTATCTTTGTTGTGTGCAATTTTAGGGAAGGGAAAGCAAGTGAGTAAAACTTCTCCAGAGTATTTTTCCAGTTTTAAATAAAATCACAGACAGTTTCCTGTACACTAGTATGCTCTCTGCTGTTATGTAGATAGTTTAAAGGAAATGAGATGGATCACGGTGGGAATTAGCACCAGAATCTGGTAATGACATTGTGGTTTGACTCTTGATTGCATCTAAGAACTGTTCCTAAGGAATATTAATATCTTTGTTGTTCCCAGGAAAGTCTTGTTAGTAGGTCCCTATGTTTTATGAATGGAGCCATGCAGACCAAATGTCTGCTGACAGGCAAGGACAGAAGGTGAATGTGGGGAAAAGTCACGTGCCATTCCATGGCAAAGAACAAACATGTTAGTACATGCATTAAAAATCAAGTAGCAGAGCACTGTGTCGGTATATCTATTTTAGTTTTAGTGTGAGTACATGTTTCAAACTGCGTCATTCTCTTCTTGGCTTTCTTTTTACATCCGGTAGCTGCTGCTCCATAAATAGCTCCTGACCTTACCAAAATTTAGTTGCAGTCTTCTCACTGCAGGCATTAGGTCACTCATTGTTAATGAGCATATTAGATAATAGATGTTAACTCCAGCACATTGCAGTGTTTCAGCAGAGTGCATTCCCCAGCAATGAACACAAAGTGTCACTGTGACCACACACTAATAATTCCAAGAAATATAGAAACTTTTGCCTAATTTTAAATTTATTTACTTGTCATATGTGTGCTGATTTGGAACTTCTAACAGTAATTATCTTTGCTCCAAGTTGGGCCAGTCTGGAATTCTAATTATCCTAATTTTTACCATTCATGTCTCTGAGGTCTTAGTGTGCTTTGGAACTGAAATCTAGGCTGTACATAATCAAGGCAGAAAAGAGACAGGTGGCAATATTGTACATTTCAATTGCCTTGTCTGATGTGCCCCTTTTGTAGAATAATGAACATTGGAGAAACAAATTGGTCTGTCAGAGTCAATAACAACCCAATGCCCTGAGCTGCTGGTCACTAATGCTTCCTGTGCTTAATCAATGTGCTGCAGGAAATGTTCTGTTCAAAACAGTTAAAGATGAGCAGCAGCAGCAGATTTGGCAGCAGGACTGGGAGAGCGAGTGAAAACATCCACAGGGTTGGAGTTTCCTTTTGCTAGGGAAGAGGCAAGTCAGATATAAACAAAGTGTTTAAAGGAAAACCCGCAAAGAAGCAAAGACTTCCAGTGTCCTGCTGGTAGAGGAGGAAGAGGAGGTCAGTTCTTTTCTCCAAAATGAGTAAGCAGAAGATGATTTCTACAAGAAAGCATAGCAGGAAAAACAACACTATACATCTCCACAATTAAACCTTTAAAACAATCAACATGAGAAGTCAAAAGTTGAGAAGAATCAATTTTTTTTCCTCCAGTCATGAGCAGAAAGCCTGAGTTACCAATGCAATTGGTGCTGGTAGCAGTGTTCAAGACAACAAATCATCATTTGAAGGGAACTGTAAGGAAAGCAAAACAAAAAGGGAAAGTCTTGCAATGACGTAGGTTTTAAATCATGTCCATTAGCAGCTTCTGAAACAATTAAGCAAACAGAAAACAGTTTCTGAGCAGGAAAAGTGTAAAAGGAGATTTATGCCTAACACACTAGATCAACAATTTTTTGAATGGGTCTTACAACATAAATCTGGACAGCTGAAGGGTACTTACAACTGTGCACTCAGGAAAAAACAGAAGATAACAAAAATAGATAAAAAACCCTTTTCTTACTAAAAACTTAAGCTCAAAGCAGCAACTTACACCTGTGTGTTTTTGTCCAGAAATACAGTCTTAGTGGACAGAGCAGACCCTTAAGGAAGTTCTTTTCCACTCTGCACCTTGCCTGGACAGCATGTTGGGGGTTTCCAGATCTCTTGAAAAAGGACAAAAAATAAGTCTACATCAACTTATTTCTAGGAGTTTGAAAGCATATATATGCAAGCTACACTTTGACTTGCGTGACACTGAGAAATATAAAGCTACCACAGAACTGAGATGGAGCAGTCCTTGTCTCAAAAACCTGACAACAATAGGGAATAAAAAGAGTTGGAACAAGGAAAGCTTGAAAGGAATTAGCATTCGCAGAGAATCTCGTAAAGATTTTCAGGATGGGACTGTGATAACTATCAGTCTGAAGGTCAGTTGTTTCTAATCTAAGCTACATGTTTATGCACTCAAAAGTTGACTGAAATAAATAGGCATTTCCAAAGGTTAGTACATCCCTGGTAATTTGTACAGATTTTGTAGGATGAAAAGTACTTATCTTTCTCCACTGAGAGCCTAATCCCCTTTTTTCTAAATACTCAGGAAGTTCCTCTCTGAATTTTTCTAATTTTACTTCAAACTGGAGTTTTTGCCTTCTTTCATATCAGAGAGATTTTATGGATAAGGATGACATTTGATGATAATTTGCACAAATAGTCTAGTGTTTCCCAACGAAAAGAATAAAGATAATGAGAATTGGGTAAATAATTCTTCATAGGCTAATAATTTTTAAAATTTGTAAATAATTCCTATGGGTAGGGTTTTTTTCATTGGAGCAGGATTGGGAGAGTGGATGAGAGGATTGGATCCACGGGTCACAGAGTTTGACACATATTTTGTTTTCAGAATAAAATATTTCTCCGGTTAAAAAAAAGTTGGGACAAGATCAGATTTTAAAATTAATCACTCAAGATAAGTTTGTCTTCCAACAAATTTAAAGCACAGGACTATACAAGTTCTTGTGAAAGATCTACAGATTTAGCTCTAAATGTATTTCTATCCCTTTATAAAAACCTGAGAAAGAAATGTTTATTTTTAGTAGCCATTCCTTAAATGTGCTCATTGTTAGTTGGTTTGACAAACAAAGAAGAAATGATCCAAACTAACCCAGTAAATTGGAAAATACTAAGGCCAAACTCCTCTTCACCCTGGAGAATCACAGTTATTCACAATTATTATGCCAACTTATGTACCTCTGAACAAACATTAAAATCCAATTCTTTCATCAGTGGTGGAATAGCAGCAGCTACAACTGACACAAGAGCAGAAAGAATTGTTGCAGATTCCCAGGACAGAGAATGAAATTAAGGAAACAGTATTTGTGTTGAAAGCGGGAAAGCCTACGCCCCCAATGGATTTGCTGTAGAATTTTTAAATACATTTGAAAGTGAAATCATATCAGGCTTGCAGGACTATGTCACCAAGCTTTCGAGAGGATCCCTCCCAGACTCCCATAGGGAAGTAACCGCCTTTCTGCTTCTCAAACCAGATTATGATCCTCTGGAGGAGATACCCTTTCGGTAATTAAGGTTACAACCACAGTCCCATTTCATGGATGATTTTGATCTTCCATGTGAAACTTCTATATGACTACTTGATAAAGTCCAACAAAGTAACCAGGGAATCCGCTCCAATCTTACAGAAATATACATTAGCATCTCTTATTTCTAGACATGATTACAAAAACACACAGATGTACAATTTTTTGTCCACAAATGGTTAATGCAAATTTCTCTTCAACTATTTAAACACACTATTCTCAAGAAACAACTATATTTAATTGCCAGATACCATGCCACAAAAAGAAGGAGCAAAGACATTTTGTCTGAGTTTCAATAGGTTTAAACTGTGACAAATATCCTCCAACTGGAAAAAAACAACAACAAAACAAAGCAGAAAAAATTATATTCACCCAGGCAAAATGTTTCCCCACTAACTTGAGCAATGATAATGGAAAGATGGAATTTACACTCTCTATTAACTCAGGTGAAATAAACAGAGAGCAGCACTCTTACATTATCCAATAATTCTTCTTAGCCATTTCAAAAATTAAGCAGAACAATATGTTCCCTTACTGAGCCTTAAAACAATTGTGATGGTTTTTTTTTTTTTTATAAAAAGACAATATTTAGCAATTTCTTGCTAATAATTATGGACTGCACCTCAGGCTGACAGTCCTCATTTACAGATGTATCTCCATGTAAGTCACAGGATCTGCTTCCTATTTTTGGTGGCCATAAGAAAATAGTACAGGACCTCACATCTTCATGTCATCGGTAAGAATTTTCTGGTGCCCTGGAAACACATGTGTGAACAGGAAAGATTTTTGAGAATTTACCAAAGCCTAAAGTGACAGCACATGCATAATGTCCTGAAGCATTTTAAAGCAGGCCAGAGAGTATCTCCTATTTGTCCACTTATTAAGAGCCCTCTTCTCCCTGAGGCCCTTGGAGGCAACCTCTATTAATTGTGGAATGATTTTGACATGATGACTCTCAAGGATATTTGTAATGAAAGAATATTTAGGCCCTTTGAGAGATTAGTGAAATATAAGCCTTACACCAAAACAACACGTTTATAGATATTTACAAATAAGACATTATCTGTGGGAGATAAATTGAGGAATTTTTGTACCCCTGAGTTCATTCCCTTCGAATGCTAGCTTTTAATTATGGATAAAGACCATGAAAAGAATCTGCACTTGATATCCTTCTAGGATGAATAAATTCAGGGGAGATAAAAGCTCAGATCAAGTGCAAAAGCGATCTGGATCAAGAATTCTCTGATGAAGAATGGATTGAGATGTGTAATCAAACAAAAACAATCTCCATTAGTGTAAGATACCAAATGTTTATATTTAATGTTATTCATAGAATATGTATGACTACAGAAAGTATGCACAAAGTAAATAGTGACAATGATGATATATATATATAAAATGTAATTTTTGAAAAGCAGTCTCAGCATGTGTGATAGGACTCAAAGCATTCAGCAACTCTGACACAAGGTTGCAGAATTGCTCAGAGCTATTCTATAAATTTGTATGTTCCTTATATTAGTTTGCCTCATCATCTGATCTCTTTTTAGACAGATGCAAAATCAGGTTTGTGGGCATTGTGTTGCCTGCTGCTAGGGTATTTATTATGAAGTGCATCGAACATTCAGTTTAGGGGCTGGAAAGGGGGTGAGAGAGGTTGAGATGGGTTAGTCAAAGCTGGCAGAAACATTTCTTCTGGAAAAAATAACTAGTGAAGAAGCTAGGATCCCTAAAATATGTTGATAAAATATGGAATGTTAGAATAATTAGACTGGAATTAAAACAGAGAAGATGATCTATAGGCTACATTACCATCCATGTTTATAATAAGAAAAGAAAAGTATCTGTCAAATAAAAAAAACTGTTTTAAGTTAGCTTTGCTGTGGAAATACTTTCTACAACCACCTAAAACCCTATAACTTTTCTACATACTAAACTCAATTTTCTGTATTTGCATCTAAAAAAAATCTTGGTCCTCATTGTTCCAGACATGCAGAAGTAATGACAAGATGTGAGGGATGGGGTTTAATTTGTCTGCGACTTTATTAACTGAACTCACCTGGGAATCATTCAGCAATAACATCCTCGGTGCAGGTCATCATTTCTTCTTCACTTGTTTCCACACATTTGGGGAGAGCTGTCACTCATAGCAGGGACCCCACTGCCCTCCCCTGCAAGGAAGGTTAAGAGCTGTAAAGAGGATGCTGCCTATTTGCTGCGAGAGCCTCTCTTCTTTAGCCTCTTTAGCAAGCAGCTGCTCTTTGATTTGCTTCTAACCCTGGTTTATCAAGGAAGGAGATGCCCTGGGGAACAAACACAGGCACTGGTCACCTGCCACTAGGAAACACCAGCAATCAGCTGGGCTGCCCTGTCCAGGTTCCCAGCTAGCTAATCACTCTCACAACAGCCAGAAATAAAAGGAGGAGGTGGAGCCCTCTCTCCCGGATGGCTCGTGTATCCTGGTGATTGCTGTTTCTTTTTAGGAGTTCATAAGAGGTGTTCCCATCCCTGAACACATCCAGCCTCTTCATAGTTCATGGACCTTCGAGGTCTTGCTCACCTTTTCAAACCTTTTGGTCGGATAGCACACATCCCCCACCACTCGTAATAACATTCTCATTCACAGCACTACCTTTCAACTTCTTTCTCCCTTTCTCAGTTCCTTTTTATACAAAGTGCACTGGAAATATCTTCTGGCATAAAAACCTCCTTTTAGGGGAATCCTATTGAACTGGTAAATGGATTATCCAGCATTCAAGGCCGACCTCCCACCACTTAATTTGTCCTTAATAATAAATAAGTTCTGGCAAGGAATAAGGAGTTTGCTGTATCACCAGTGGTCTTAGTCAATGCCTGAAACCTTGCCAGTTTATAAAGAATGAGCAGAGATACCTGCTCTGTCTCTAAACTGAACATGTTATTTGAAGGATGGAGTGAAGGACTATTTCTTTCACTGACAGGTCTCCCTACTGGCAGGTGTGTTGTACACGTTGGGTTGTATATGTTCTCAAATCTACCTTTCCTGGAAACAAAAATAGACTAAAGTACCTCGCAGAAAGATTGACATCCACAAAAGAGTAAGTCCCAGAACACATTTACTCAATATCTCATGGGGAAAGGATTAATAGCACTTCTTTGAACCCCAAGTCATGGGTAGCATGGATGGTTTATGGAAAATTTTTGACCTCTGCTGCATGCCCACAAGTGCCTCAGTTTACCAGTTGCTGCCTGAGACTTTAACCACAGCTGCTCTGGCACTCCTCTTTTTTCAGTTTTAGTGCTCAGCTTTGAGAGCTTAGCTGGATAATCTTAATTTTCTCAGGGCTCAGTTCATGTCTTTAACCATAGATGTCTATTACCATCTGAGACGCTGAGATGTTCTGTGGCATTCTGCTGCTTCAGAAAGGCAAAGAGCTTGTGCCACATCCATGAACTCTTAAGAGGATTCACGCAATACTATGAGGTGTCTCTAATGTACTAGGTAACTCTATAGGCAGCTGTCAGCAAGCCCCTAAACTTCAACAGTTGCATTATCTTCTACTCTGTTGTATGAACCGCCATCATTGCTTTGTACAACCATAGCTTGTTTTGTCCAAGAGTGGATATCTCGTTATTGAGGTCTGGGCAATTTTCTTTGCACTTATCCAGTAGCATTGTTTGCAAAAAACAACTTTTGCTCAATGCCCAGCCCAGAAAAAGATAAGCTGTTGCCTATGGGGATGTGCATCTCGCCACATGAGCATTCCATGTAAGATCTCTCAGCGGTCTCTTTTCCCTCCTAGATATTGAAACTGTAACATTTTTCTACCTAAGCTGACTTTAGCTGCTTTTCTGCCTTCATCACCTTCAAAGCTGACATGGGGCTACTCTCCAGAAGCTGTCTGTAGTTCCAGAGTGGACACTATAAGGGTTGGAACATTTCTACCTTTTCCAACCCACACAGGGAAAGGGAACAAAAAGTCCCATTATATTGTGTATTTAAGCTTCCTTTTGTCTGTGCACGTGAAAAGTTTTTCTTGATGTGCTCAAGACCTCCTACTTTTTCTGTACCCAATTTCCTGAACAGATACGTTCTGACCCTGAGCCAGAAGAAAAACCAAAAAATCTTCAGCTAAAGTATCAGCCATGCTGCTTCTTTTCCTACTTTACCACCTCCAAGGAAAGTTTCCATTTAACTTTTTCTTTGAGTCCTACTGCTACTGAGCAACAGCCACCAATTCCCCCACTGCAAACCCACAGAGGGTTTCAGCCAGGTCCCCAGTTTATCTTCTAGGGGCCCCTGAAGCCTGATGTAAGAAGCATTTGCATCAGGGTGCAGTAGTATGTTCCTCTGCTGCCTCCTTGTTGGTAGTTGTTGTATTTGCTTTCCCCCAGGTGCATTGAGCAAACCATTTGTTTACCATCTTCTCTTCCCTTCGCCTACTCCTCAGCAAGACGTCAGCTCAGGAACTATATGCCTTTCTTCTCATTTTTTCAGACAAACCCTCTCCCTCCACAACACTTCTGCTCCCACTGAAGCTAACTGGAGATTGGCCATTTATCAGAGCCAACAGGGAATGTGAAAACTAAGAGCAAAGCCTAATGAAGCTTGGGGAGAACAACCATGTTGTGCCTAATTGCATTCAGGATTTTTCAAGCATTTTGCTTCCTAACTTACACTGCAAGAGCAAATTCACGGGAGGCATGCTCTGGTGACTGATGCACCAGTTCAGCTTACACACAGGTTTCCATCTAGTGCCGCCTTCTGACCTGGACATTTGTGATAGAGAGAGCACACACACACGCTGCCTTAACAGCAGCCACTGCAAAGCTCACAGAAATGGGAAACTTTCTACTGCTGCCTGCACAGTTCGGATGAAGTCCCAGAGCAGACATTTACAACTGACATAGCATTGCTCACAATTTACTCTACTCCTTGGTAGAGGTCTGAGATCTTTTTTTTCCCTGAAAGATTGTAGGGGAACATGGTTTTCTTCCTCCTCCGAGATCTTTAAGTCTGTTTAACTAAGAGATTGGCTAGAAACCTGCCAGCACAAAAATATGACTAAAACGCTGCACTTGTCTAACAGGAATACCAGTGAGTTCTGAAGACATGCTAGGGGTCTGCCAATTTCTATTTATGTTGAAGGTGCCCATGGCATTCATAATGTACAATAAATAAGAGCAGTCATTCCAAAACACTATAATAAAATGTTCACAACTTTAAAGTAAATACTAGGCAAAATTATTTGCTGCATTATTACTCTCATGCAAAGGTATTTGTAATTGGTGCCATAATCAAAATTCCTTATTAAATATATACTGGCTTTTTATAAGATGACTCTCCAAATACAAAATATTTGTGTTGATCTACTTGAATTATTTTGTTGTGAAATAAAAATGTTAAGAACTCATTTCCAAAGGATGAGAAATAGGAGGCAGCTACCCCTCTTTTTCCTTTTATTTTTAAATAATGCTTAATTCCTTCTACATGAATTAAATAGATAAGGCTGCAAGCAGCTGCTCCCCACCAAAACACTTCACAGTAATGTGATAAAATGTAGGTGATAACATTGCAGTGCTGTAAAACAAGGTTGTAGAAACATGGGCATGTACTGATGACAAATTTGCCTTTAAATCTTCTTTGCTAATATTTATAGGCATGAAATCTTAAAGCACCTTTAATGTGCCTATAATCCTGCCCATTTGACAGCTTTTACATAATTTTATAGGGAAAGGTGACCTGATCATCCCAGGCTGTTGACAGTGCAGCTGAAATGGCCCTCCAATAAATGAAGCAGGATTATCCATACACTATGGCAAACAACAGCTCATAATATGCATCAAGAAATTTCCATAGCACATCGGATCTTTGTCTTCAATGACACATGGATCATGACGGGATTTCAAGAACATATTTCCCTAGACACTTGATAAGTTTTAACGTAAAAGTATGGCATAAAAGGCTCCCTTCAGATAGGTTCTGTTTTCCATATTAGAAAGAAATTGCTTTCAATCTGGAAAACTAGAGGCATAGTTTTAAGCTGAATTATCATGTTCACTTATACTGCTTAGTGTGGCTGTGTTCTCTGACACTTTGAATGCATTTATGAGTTTATTCAGTTAAAATTATAAAACATTACAAGAATTTTTTTTTTTTTGCTGTGGTAAAAGTCACTATTGACAATAAACAAGTCTTGATGAAGGCTGTGATAAAACTATGCAGAAGTTTTTCTGAATCTCTTATGCTTCTCTATAAAATACCTTACACAGAATGCTAGCTTTGTGCCTTCCAGGTTTACATGATAATGTCAAGAAAAGGTTTTGATGCCCGCTCTCAATTCATACCAAAGGTACCACGTGCTATAAATTTAGTTTATATTGGGGTAATTATCAGTGACATGGCCAGATTGTACTAATACTTCTGCTCCTATTGCTTAGCCTAGGTACTTTACAATTTGAATGCCACAAAATATCAATACTGATGCTTTATGGCATCATGCCAGAGCAGCCTGAGGACAAGCAAAGTAGAATTGGTTGACAGTTTTTGTTCGAGCATGGAGTTTGTTTGGTCTCATAAGACATTTATGAGGTCAATTGGATGTCATTTAGAATATCAGGAGAGAAACATATTTAAACTACACACCATGTCCCCCTAGGAACACAGAACTCTGTGAGCAAATACTAAAAAGGCATTGTGAGTGCTGCAGAGATAAGAAAGAAAAAAAGACTGGGCTAAGGGGGAAAAGAAAGGGATCTTCCCCAGAGTAATAACTGTCCCTTTGACAATCCACAGAAAGAAATTAGGCAAAAACAAAACCACATGCAAACACAGAAAAGCTTTGAAAACAGCAAACATTAATTTTCCCTTAAAATAAAGTTTTTACTGATGATGTATATACTTACTCAAGACTTAACAGGGGACTAACACTCTGAAACACCTAGGGAAAAACTCTCAGTATGTGTTTTCCAGGCTTTTCCTTGGTGTGGGAATAGCAATGATCAGTGATAAAATGGAAAAAAATAAAACAACAGAATATCTCTGTAATGGGTGATGGCATAATCAGACCACCAGTTACTAGACTGGAATTTTCTGTCATTAAGCTGGCATTTGTCCTCCCAGAAAAGTATTGTATTGTTCTGTGTCTCAGTTTTTTCATCTGTTAAAAATTAAGGTGAGTGGTGTTTAAGTGCATTGTGAGTACTTTGACAATTCCGGGTTCATAAGAGACAAATATAATAACATAAAAAATGATTAACATTCACTGTTATAAAAAGAAAGCAGTCAAATTCTATTGCTGATTTTTAAAGATCTTCTAGTTCCAAGTCTTCTGCCACGGGCAGGGACACCTGCTAAAAGTCCCATCCATTCTGACCTTGAACATTTTCAATAATAGGGCATCCACAACTTCTCTGGGCAACCTGTTCCAGTGCCTCATTATGCTTATAAAAGATATCCAAAATTTGTGGGATTTTTTGTTTTGTTTTTTAATTAAACATGTTTAAGAGCTGACTACCTCCCTTGGGTTGAGCTCTTAAAATCAACACCAACATGTATCAACAGAAAACAAAATCAACACATATAAATTGCTTGTTTTCACACAAGATTCAGGAGATTTTCAGCTGACCTCCTAATAAAAAATGGCAATGCATTACAGCTGATAAACTAGAGGCCACCTTACCTAGCTGCTTTCTCTATTGTCATGCCTACTGGTGAATCCCAACCAACACTTACTTATATTTCTTCAAACATATGATTCTGTGGCTTTCTGCGGTACTTTATACAGTACATATAACGTGCCAAACAGGTTCCAGCAGACAACCTGCAAGTTCACTACATATGGGTGATATTCACCCCACTCAGATTTTGTTAGCCAGAGTTAGGTGTCTACTCTCAGTCGGTCTTCTACAATCAAGGGTAAAAGATAGCTACTTCTAGACTGTGACTTTCCCCAACCACTTAAAGTGGGTGTTCTAGAAGTGCCAAGCATTGGCTACAAGTGACCCCCTGACTGTGGAGATGACTTGAGTAAATCTTTTTACAGAATTACAATGGTATTGCTTGTTGTGGCATTTTTCTGGGATATAGAACTATAAAGAGATTTGAGGTCAGGCGTTTAACTTCACTGTCCTAACCTGTTGTATATTTAGACTCTGTCTCTTGCCCAGTGATCTCCATCTAAAGAAATGACCCACTGAAACAAAATGTTTCTATAGGATATAGATTCGTATTTTTGCTCTTCCTTATCTGTAGAACAGACTTGAACACCGGTCTTCCTCTTATCCAACGACTGCAAAAAGCAGCAGCAAAAAGGCACCCAAAAAATCCCCCACAAAACACCACATAAAAAAATCAAAACCAGTTTCAGAAAATCAGAATTGTCCTGACAATGAAAAGGGAAAAATTTTACATTTTCAAAAAATCACACAATGCAAACTATTTTCCCTTACAGTTCTGTTGAACACTCTACAGCAATTTATAAGGTATTTCAGTGTTCAGATGCCAGGGGAATATATCTTCTTAGCTGACCTAGCTGCTGGCAATTCTGGTACTAATTAAATAAGCTACACTGATTTAGAAACACAATGGTAATCCTACAAGATTTGGTAAAACCTTTATACCAAAGACTTTGCTGAAGGTATGAAAGTCTCAAAATCACTATGAAAACTGACTTTTCATAATCAATCATAATTTTATGAGTTTTCTTTTTGTTCATTAATGTTTCATATTTAGAAAAAAATAATGATGTTTCATAATAGATTCAGAAGCTCTGAGGTTTTTATAGACTGGTAATCTGCTCTTTATTTATCTGTGGGAGTGCATAGTGTTAAAAGTGCACAGAGAAGTCACAAAATATACTGAAAAAAATTATTGTAGTTGTCTTCAGATGCTGAGATATTCATGTTGCTCGCACATTTGGTCATGGTTTGGGGAAACAGTGTGCATGATAATTTCCATGAAGATAATTTCCACCAAAAAATGAAGACTTTGCAGATATAATTCTTGTCCATATTCACATGTCACAGAACTACTCATATGGATGTTCTCAGAACTTAAAGCAGCATTAGTATTATTTTAGTGACAAAATAAGATGTATTTCAGGTATTTACAATCATTTAACCTTTCCTAAAAGTTCTTTATTGCTCTCTTATGTGTTCATTGCTGTTAGATGATAGTCATTATCTTAGCAAAGCAGTACAGAAAAGAGGGACTACATACTATTATATAAGAAAATAGATGGGGGTGAGGGTCGTATTTGTTTTTCTTTTAAATAATGGTTGTAATGATGAAAGTATTCAAACAAGCATTCAGGGTCAGCAGTCTCATCTTTTGCATGGAGAATAAGGAGTGAAACCAGTTAGGGAGATCATTGCCATTATATTTTAGCTACTATTTTTCCATACTAGAGAAAGTACTTTTGACACTACTTCAGAAGATCTGGAACTCGGAGAAGACAAATCCAGAATGCTTCAGGTATTGAGGTGGTTAAGAGGAAAGAGGCTCTATCATCACCAGAAGATGGGGACTCAGAGTTCAGAGCACAGGACTATCTTGACGATCTTCGTCTGCACAGTGTTGGAAGAATGTACCCCTTGATTGCATTTATCTGCCCTAAACTAGGTGTCTTCACAAGTAGGACCACCTGTGTAAGATCACCAGTCCAGGCTTCTACAATGCACAAAAGGAAACAAACACCTCTGGAGGATACTTCATGATAACCATTTTTGATGCTCATGTTATGGAAAGATGAATTCCTCTCTGAACATGAAACACAGGCTGTCACTACACTAAGGCACAGGATGCTTCTCGGATGAGTGGGCACAGTGCCTGGAACAAGAGAGCTCCAGTCCCTGACTAGCATGGCAAGATGCTGCTGCAATGGAAACATTATAGTCCTGAAAGTGCTAAGATCAGACTCCAGCGCCTTGGTAGGTTTCGTAGCAGCAAGTCCTTTGAGAAACTGAGGGATAATAATTTTTGATTGTGTTAATAAAGGCACTTTATTCTTGGAAGACAAGAACTGTTGGTAGGGCAAAATGGAATTTACCGACACTCAATGATTAACATCCCTAATCTTGAAAATACAGATGATATCACATATTTATTTAACAGCCCTTTCATCACTTTAGTGATGATAGTGTGAAACAAAAAGGCTGGAGAAGACGTCACAGTGCAAAAATAATTATAATTAGGAATTGAGGGGTAGTAAATAAATCATCTTCTATGTTGCTTTCTTCTTTTCTCTTTCATTTTGGGTGTGTTTTCATACACTGATTTCAGGATTCATTTGCATTCCAAGTGTTCTTATTAAAGCAGCACCATTTATTCTACAATATATACAAGATTTTCTATTTTTAAAATTCTATTTCAAGGCGTGAGCTTGGCATACAAAGTCAAATCCCGGGAGTGAGCTCCCTCTTTTTCCTTTAAAAAATAATAGTAAAAAATTTTTCATCTGAACAGTTTTAGGTTACATGATGGGAAAAACAGAAGATGGTACTTTCATCCACTTGCTCCTGTTTTCTTCCCTGTTCTGTAACACAGCATCTGCATAAATGGAAATGAAAAAAGAAAAAACATGAAAGCTTCCTCTTTTTGCCTCCTGTTTTAAAGGACATATAAATATATCAATGAACATAAGAAAATTCAGTATCCAATATCCAACATAATAATTACTTTCACTGTCTAAACCCCATGCACATATGCAAGAAAGCACTGATCTGATATATCATAGGGTGCCAGTTAAACCATGATAGTCTATTTGATGAAAGTCTACATGCTGTAAAGAAATTTTGACCATTAATGTTCAGAAAGGTTGCTCTTTGTGGCAGGATGTATATAACAACACAAACACACTTCCTGCCAAATAGGAGCTTCATCTAAAAAACCACATTCAGATTTACTTGTTAGAACATGACTCCATTGCAAGCTAAGCTCCATCTGGAGTTAAAAGCCTGTGCTTTTCAAGGATTTGAATGAATTTTAACTTTTACTTACAGTCTGGAGTAATTTTGCTACAAAAATGTTACGTGAATTTCCTTGGAATATGGCAATTTTATCAGGCATACAACCTCCCACACAATCAGGAAAGGAGGAACACGCCAGCAGAGGTTGTCATCATTTTTCCTATGAGCAGCAAGAGAAAATCCCAGAGTGCCCATACAGGTTCAGCTGTCCCTGATAGCTGCTACCACTATTCCACCTTTAGAGACAGATAACTCCACGTGTGAGAGCTAACTTCATTAGCAGCTGCAGAACAGTAGCATATTTGTGTCCATTGGGCTTCCATTACTACAATATCCAAGTACTTCATGAATAAGAAGAAACACATTTTCCAAAAAACTGCAAAACCAGGAAGTATTATCTTGTTTTTTAAAAAAAAATAAAAAGTGGTCAAGTGGAGTTCACAGTGATTAAGCACCTGTATTTCTGACGTAGCAACTATTTTCCACTCACATCAACTTCACCCTGGATTTTTGTTCCTTTACATTTCTTCAGGTTAAATCCTATCAAATGAGTTATCCCCAATTGCTGTGAAGGTCTGTAGCAAAGTTTGAATGATAAGCCAGATCCACACAGGTCTGGCTGAATTATTTAATAGAAGAGCATTTGTCACTATGCAGAGAATGAAAAAATTTCGGTGTTTTTTGCAGGAAGAACCATATGTGTTACCATGAAACATCACATATAATGCCATGTGTGTGAGTAAAAAATTGTATTTTAGTATTAACAATTATTCTTTAAATTTTTATTGGGCAGATTGCTAAAAAAAAAAATAAATAAACTTGCTGACACCATATTTTGGGTTACTTGGGGAAAAAAAGGATGTAACGGAACTCCGCTTTCAGCCAAGCGCCTAAATCTCTATTCAATTGCAGAAACTGTGTACCAGGGCCAGAGTTCAACTGTATGACTATTTTCTTTTATCAATGGAAATTTATCAACATCCATGTGATATTGTTTTCATATTTCAAAGATTTTGATAGTGAAAAAGGTGAAATTTTCTGTGTTAATTCATATTCAGTTGATAATCTGCATTTAATTTTATTACACTTAAACGAAACTTATAAAATTATCCTTCAAAGCATATGCCTGGATGAAAATTAAATGCAAATAACAGTCTATATTGGTTCTTGGTGTGCACAGTTTTCCCAGGGTTTTACTAAGATTTTTATTCAAGTGACTATCCCAAGCCATAGAGGAGTCCAAGTACTTTTAAGACACCTCTGTGTCAAACAGAATGAACAGACAGGAATTAGAAGCTCTTTTAGCTATGAACTTATGAACAATCATAAGATCTTAACCTGTACTTGATTTGATCTCAAGCACTGAATAGACTGAGCGCTCGCTTTTCCCCCTTAGGTTTTCCTTAATGCCCAAATAACACAGGCAAGGACTCAATTCAGAATCCTGACCTGTGAGTTTGTAAAATTGCCGCTTCCAGTTTCTTGTTCTGAAAAATTAGTAGTGTGGCCAATAGCAATGTGCTGCTGAGCAGTTGCGGTGTTGTTAAATCAAATCAAAGGATATTGCTAATTTTAAATATGTGTCATAGCCTTGCTGTAAAATTGTTAGAACAGCACTCACTTCAGATAGCAGAAAATGTAGAAAACTGTTTAAACAAATCCCTTTGGAAATGTGGTACCAGGCTGAATGGCAGCAGAAAGAGCAGTGGGAGACTCCTTGTACCAAATACAGTGTTCAAAATGCTAGATTCGTATTCCTCTTATATCCCTTTTCACAGACTGTGAAGTCATGTTCCTGAGGGATATCGTAACCTGTTCTTTCAGGAGTTACTTAAAATTAAGTGAACAGTTTAAAGTTACCGTTGAGCCTTCCCTTACAATCAGTAGAAATGGAAAACACCAACTCATCTCCTTACCTTCAATGCCCATCCTGGGATGGGTTGAATTGCACTCTGGTTATGCCTCTCCCTCTGCTGATTAGAAAGTGAGCCTTGGAGAGCACTTGAAGTGAGAGCCCTGACTCTTACTTAGCTAATTTTCAGTAAATTAAATCCCACTCTTGCGTTAATTATGCTCCTAGCTCCAGGGAAAAGGGAAAGGAAAGGGAAAAGGGAGTTCTGATATAAACAAGATCAAGTCTACATCCTATAAAGTTAATAACCAAACACAGCAAGGGCAGCAAAAGTTTTTGGAGCTCTGCAGCTGAATATGCTAACTCTGTATTTAGTCCTAGAAGTTTTAATCTTGTTAAAGGAATGCAAGACTGATTGTGATGGCCATGGAGCTGAGGCATGGGAGCATTTTCTTTTCAAGGAGTATAAATTTTTTTTCCTTTACTAAAATCTCATTCACTTCAATTACATGAAAATATCTGAGGCTATCTGTTTTTCACGAGCTTCAAAATGAAGATGAAAGTCAACGGGGCCATCACTCTCAAAAAAAAAAAAAAAATCCACAAAACAGAAAGTGTAAGAATTTTAGCGCCAACCTTAAGGAGACATCTTTGGTTCTTTCTTTTGCCTTCTAACGTATACATTTTCCTATAGACTGCAATAATATTTTTTTTTTCCTACAAACTGAACTATATCCTCCATTTCCTTCGGATCCTTTCATAAAGCCCACAAGTCAACTGTACAGCAGAGCATGAATTTGCTCTCTGTGGTTCTCCTCACCTTTGTTGGAACCTAATCTTTTCTGCCTACTTTATTTGCCTGACTTAAACTGTAGCTTTTAACAGAGCAGTGAGTGTCTTGTTATGCCTTTGCAAAGCATGTGTGGATTATGCCAACTGCACAGTTCTGTATCCTGGGTTCAAGAATATGTTGTTGAGTACATGGTTTTTTAATGAAGCATGAAACATTAGTTTTAGGAAATGTCTTTTAGGAAAATAAGAAAAAATTGCCATTGAATTTGTTTGGTACCAGGATTAAAGTCTACACAAAAAATATTACCTGCAGTTGTCTGTAAGAAGTGGAAATGGCTGTGGTTATAGGAGAAAACACAAGACCCAAATATTTTCTTGCCTTCTTTCCAGCCTTCTGGGATTTTGCCAGTATGAGACTTCAAAGGGATAAGTGGCTTATATAATCAAAGATAAGAATACAAAAGGAAGGACTGTGAAATGCCCAATCATCTCCTTAAGACTGCATTATGATCAAGTGAAATCAAGGAACAAAATTAATAGGAATAAATATGGTCAGCAAGAAACCTTAGATAAATAATAATAATGCAGTTAGGAGAGAGAATTAGACATAATTGCTGTATTAGTGCATTGCTAATGAAGCTGGAATGAAACCAGCTGGAAGAGATCTATTTGTTGCCTATTGGCTCCTGCTGGCTGGAGATAGTAATACAGAAAAACACTGAAGACAGAGGAAAATTTAATGAAAGTAGACTGACCTGCCAAATCAACAGTAATATAATGTTTTTCATATAAGAAAATGTAGGTAATAAGACATTAACATTAGTGAAAGTGTTATAGTAGTCATCCTATAAGAGCCCACTTTTGCATATTTAAGTGACAGTTTTTTGGGGTTTTTTTAATTGGTTTGTTGGTTGGTTTGGTTTGGTTTGGTTTGGTTTGGTTTGGTTTGGTTTGGTTTGGTTTGGTTTGGTTTGGTTTGGTTTGCTTGTTTGTTTGTTTTAAGAATGTTTTCCTGGATAAGGAGCATGAACAAAAATAATAGCCATCAGTACTCTGGTAATGACAGAATTATTCTTTTCTTCTACAACAATTGAAAAAAATCATCCCATTCTTAGATACATCTAAAAACCTTTATTAACAGCTAAGAAATGGACTAAGTAATTTGACCAAATATACTGTGGGTAGGGTATTTTCTTTTTTGTTGTCGTTCAAACTAGCTTTTTCCCCTCTCTCCCTCTTTGTTTCCTAGTCCCCTTCTTTCTAAAAAAAAATCTTTTTCCCATCTCTGCTAAGCCCGTGGTTACAGGGGAAAAAAATTCCTATTCCCTCACTGATTTTCATTTAGTGCACCAGGAGCCTTAAGCCACTTTGTGTGCAGATTTCCAGTTTCAATTAGAATGGGTTTGCAGACATCAGATGATGTGAAAAATTATCTCATTTGAATCACATGAAACCAAACCACTATGACACTGCTGATGAGGAAAACAGTACTCTCATCTTTCCTGTGGTGTGCCATCTCTATTAGACTTTGTAAACTGCGGCAGTTTGAAATCTTTAACCAGCCATTACTAATAAGCATATGTTAATTGTAGCAGAGATCATAAGCAGGTCAATTAGGAGGCAAAGACTGGAACAGAATGAAACATTCAGCTGGAGGGAGAATTCAGGGCAGGTGTCGGCCAGCATGCGCTGCCCTGGCAGGAGCTCTAAGCATCTTGGGTAGAGCTCATTTAACGTTTTGATTTGCTGAATTTGCATTTCAGATTTCCATTCCTAATAGACAATATAGTCAGTCTTTGTTAATGAGGACTCTGATTACATGTGCCGTTATAATTGGGAATTAGCAGGCCAGCCTTGTTTTGGAGATTAAATCCAAAGTAAATTGGATTAAAGACAATGCTGCTGAAACCCCTTTCTTTTTTGTTTTCTCAAGCCAAAGGTGAGGAAGACTCCATTTGTTTTGTACATATGGCTCTTACCTTGATTAGCAGGTCTTGTGGTTTGTTTATGCTTTTTGAACACAGCATCTATTAGTGGTTCCAATATTAAAAGCAAGTGTGAAATTACTATGTTTACTTTAAAAATCCTGACAAAGTGCCTAGCTTTATTGGTGTGCACCAATAAATGGAATGCCAGGAGAGAATTAAGAGCATTCTGAAACATTATTTCTTATTATAAAGGGAAAATGTTCAGCTGCCAAGGATATATCCTTGTACTTGCCACCGACTCTAACTCTGTGCATGAGTTTATCCCATCTTCATTTACACCAGTTTGACTCCTTGACTTCAGAGGAGTTACGCCACTCTTAAAATGATTAATATGTTATACAGTTCCAGAAGTAGATATTTTCATATTTTTTCACTAAATTCAGAATCAGGAAAACAGAGTGAATTACTTCTTTCTATTTGATCTCAGGTATTAGCAGAGAACAAGATAATTTCTGTCATTGACTAGGTATCAAGTATGATACCTTTTTAGTAGCTGCAGACATATCCAGTCGTAGTTCATCTTCCATGAATATTATTCTGTGGTTCATTCATTTAAGTAAAATATAGTTCAAATGCCTCCAAAATTCCAAAATAATTCAGTTGTATAAGCTAGTTATACTCTATTTTTCATTAATAAGTTTGCGGAGCAAACTTTTACTTGCAACTGAATACTGACAATAGGTTTGCCCAGCAACTGCAGGAAAAACAGTCCAGCAATTAGAGGACAGCTTACTCCTTATCATTACATTTTGCATCTGACAAGAAGTAGCTCTTCATGTTTTGGTCATCAAAGTTAGAAAGTAGAAAAAACTACCACCACAGCAAATCTAGTGAAGCAGTAATGTTCTTGCTCTTTCAGGAAACTAAGGAACGTCAGCCCAATGTTTTTGGGGTTTCATACTTGCTGAATCCATAAATCTCTTAAAATGTCCTTCTGTCCCTTACTTGCTTTGGATAACTCCTAATCAGAGCTAGTCATGTGTTGCCCTGGTAAGTCAACAAATCTTTGGACATGCATGCATTAAGTATTGAAGTTAAGTTGTTATTAGTCCATGAGGAAACTTTGAGCATCCTCAATGCCTTTCTGATGCTTCTTAGAAATCAGACTGTAAGACAAGCATTTAAAAACAAAATATGGAGAACTAGCTTCTTCTTCTTCTTCTTCTTCTTCTTCTTTTCTTTAATTTACTTTTGGGTTAACAGAAGATTGGGGCACATGAGTTTCTCAAGAAAAACAGATTTGCTGGAGTCTGAGTATAGAAGGCTTTTCCAGGCTGTGGTATGTGAACTGTCCAGCATACATCTTTTGGCAGCCTAGGCTGGAGAGCAGAATAAAATATTGACATTTAAATGTCTTCTGTCTTTTCTATCTGTGAGTAGATAAGATCAGAAAATATTATTTATCCCAGGAAACCATGTGGTGAATCATAGTGATATGCAAATAATCACCTTCTGTATGTGTCAGACACTCTGAACATCCTCATTCAAAATTTACTGCACCTTTTACATCAAATAAGTATTCTTCTTACAACTCTGTCTGATTTTTGAGTATTATGGGTTTTATAGAAATACATTTCTCCATCACTTCTCTTTATCTGAAGGAAAGAAAGGGAAAGTGAAACTGCACAAGAAAATTTGCCGAAGGAAATACCAGTGATAGCAGTGACCCTGTGCTGGTTACGTTCAGCACAGGCATCACAGTATTGCTACCCCTGCATTGCTCATGTCAATCTCCCACAGTGTGTTTCAAATACTAAGTCCTATTCATTCAGTGCTACCATAAAAACAGACTTAGTCATGAAACTGATGACAGGTTGGACAAATTAATGTCGTTTATCTTTGGCTGTGCATATCATATGCACAAATTTGTGTTTGAATATGATTGTATGTGCACCTTTTCATGTGTAGAGACAAAACATGCAACGGAGGAGCAGAGATTTTTAAAGAAATGTTAAAAAAATTAGCCTTAGGTACATGTAATATTCATAACACTTTGCTTGGCATTTACAAGATATGACTTCTCAGAATTAGAAATGTTGACATTGTGGCAAAAGGAGCCTGTAAAATAGTCCCTGAAAAGAAGTGATTATATAGGGTAACCCTCTGGAAAACAAAGGAATTGTGACAGGACAAAAAGAGCCTCACATATAGTAGAAAGCCAGGACTGCAGCAAAACCTACTGAAAAGCTAAGTACATATTAATTATCATTGCACAGCAACTTTAAAAAGGCTTGTGTAATTACCCTCAAACTCTTCCTCACCTGATTTTTTTTCCTCTAGGCAGAGGCTTTGTCAGGAAGATCAGCAAATGGTAGATGATTCGACAACATTTTCACAGTGGAAGAGCCTTTGAACCTTAACTGTAAAAGACCTAATCTGGGAAGATTGTTACTGTTTATTATCCCGTATTGTCCAATGTTTGTAAGGGCCTTTTTAGCTAAATGTAGGGATACACAGGTTCTATCCCAAATACTTTGCATCTCAAGGTAGCACGGTTGCTGAAAGCATGACTCTCATCATTCTGCCGAGAAAAGAACCTACATGATTATCTTTATAGGTCCTTATAGGTGTGTAATCACTTGCTAGCCCTTATAAAGGACACAACTTTCAACGGAGATCTCAATATTTAATTAGAGACAGAGTATGAACATAAGGGGTTTTGCTACTGAAGTTACTGAGACATTCTCTGCTATTAGCTGAGCTGTTTTTCTTCCAGAGCTTCTCCTTTCTATTCATTGTTTTTTTACCTTTTGGACTAGATGTTCTTGGATGTGACAAGAATGTTAAGTGTGATATGACCTGGTAGCGGGCTCCAGGGTGTAGAACCAAAGAGAAAAAAGACCAAAGGCAAGCTAAGGGAGACCAGACAAATGAACAAGGGAGACTGGGAGAAAATGGCAAGAAGGTTGAGATGAGGGATATCCCTGAATGGCTGATATTGGTGTGTGCAGGGGGCACTTCTCCTTTGTGGTGTTACTGCCTGCACTGGTTTTGGCTGGGATAGAGTTAATCCTGCTATAAAGTGTGAAGGCAGTGGAACAGGGAAAGAAACTGGGAAAGGCTGTTAGACCTCACAGTTCCCCTGGGTTCTATATTGACACCAGAGACATACAGGGGTGACTGTGAGCCAGTTCCTTTTTAAAAGTCGGAAATATCAATAGTGTTAAGACAATGCCCCACAGTGATTTGGTTCCTGCTTGAAGAAGGAGAGAGCTGCACTCAGAATTTCCTCCTCTCAGGGCATTGCATTGACCCATGAAATCTGATTAGGAGGACTTACCTCCAGGTGGCCTTGATGGTAGAAACTGAATGGAGTTTCTGGTAATACTCAAGATACTTGAAAGTCCAAAAAATGGGAACATCTGCCTGTCTGCCTATCTCATAATACTAAACTAATAAGAAGGATCTTAGAATTCATATTTAGAAGAATAAAGCATTTCATTTCTGGACAGTCTGTTTTGCAGTGTATATTGCTGTACAATTTAAAGAAGACATACACTTATTTTTAATGTGCATAATAATTGCAATTTATTTCACCAAGTGAAAGCTTGGTCACGGTTACCAAGCTCTTCCTGAGAAAAGTCTCAAAAGGAATTTGATATTCTGGAATTAGTGGGACTGGTTCAGCCCTTACACAGGCAGTTAAGTACACCACTGGTGTTAGTGGTGCTGCTCACACCCTCTCAGGGTTGAAGAGAGGCCAACAAAAGCATGAATATTACTGGATAAGATCTCATTTTTTTCAGAGTACCCGAGGGTGTAGATAATTTGGAAAGAAGAGGAACAAAAGAATTAAAGAGGAGGTTATCAGTACAGAAAATTGAACCTCAGTCAGATTCAATCAACCAAGCAATAGGTTTCCTCACCTCTTTTGATATAGATTGGCTACCCCAATGCATGGGCCTCTCGAGGCTTCACCATTTAAATTAGTAACTTAGTCTAGCAGGTAATGCACATGCAATGACCAAGGTTTTCAGAAGGGAATTTGGATTTTCAGTGCCATCACTCCAGATAAGCTCTGTCTGATTTCCACCTTGTTCCTTGACATTATTAGTCCCACTAAAGTGCCACTTTGCTGAAAGTTGGCTCAACAGGTTTGACAGGTTCTTCTCTTCTGTGGTGGTAGAATGGTACAGTTGTATATGGTTCTGGGAGACAGGAGCAATAGGAGATATTTGTTGATAAGTGGATAATTGTTTGTATACTCCTTCACACAGGGAAAACATGTGTTTCTGATCTCAGGATATTATCTCCTATTTGTACGGTCCCAACCTCTCTGTTTTCCCCAGACCAATCTTTCTAAATATAACTATCACTGTAAAGACACTTAATTAGGTGTTCTTAAGGGTTTTTGTAAGCTTAGCCAAGTTTCCTTAAATTGCAATGCTAGACCAACATGCTTGTTGCCATGCTTTACACACATATATATATATACACTTCACGGTTTTGCCCTATATCTTTCTTTAGCAAGACCCATCATACTTTATGCTGGTGGTTATTATTCTTTTCCATAACATTGGATTTCTTTCCTTTCACCACCTTAAATTATACATATCTCTGTCTGTGGTAAGTATTCATACAGAACAAATGATTTATCCAAACACACGTCATATATATGACTGTATATTTGCATTGATATTCATATACCTCAAAGAAAAATATTGATGTTTATGTTTACACTCAGAATATTGAAACATACATTTTAATGTGTCAATATTCTCTTTTATCATAGTGTCACTCCCCTCAACAATAAAATAAAAGATTTCGCAGTAAACACCTGCAGGCAGGGACTGACAAGCAGCAGCACCAAAGGGCTTTCCAGAACCACCTCCTGTTACTATGAACCATTCATGGAATCAGAGCCTGAGTGCTATAGTGACACTTACCTTAGGTCTCCATTGTTATCCACTCCACTTGGTGCAGGAGAGCCCAGAAGTTCCAGGGGACATGTAAAAACTGAGGTTCTGGGTTAGGACCCAAATCTTCCCAGAGTCAGCAGATTTTGTATGTTATCTATCTGGATGACTCAGCTTGCTAGTTCCTTTGCAAAGGTAATTCATGCATGATACTGATGATTCCTTGTTTGGGACCACCTGGACAAAGAAAAGAAAATAAGGAAAAGCTTGAAAAAGAGCAGTATAATGAGAACTGTACCTTTTGAACCTCACTTTCTGTTAAGTCTCTCATGGAAAGAGCGTATACATTTCTGCACTAGGCACAGAAACACTGCACTGTATTCAAAGCTGTTGCCAGGTTTTCTGTTTAAGTGTTTTAGTCAAAGAACATTGAGTTGGCACTGGAATCAAAGGGATGAATGCTCTTTTTTCATGTGAAAATAAAAGAAAATAGCTTTAAAGGAGGGGAAAAGTTGCAGAATATGTATGCATGTGTGTGTGTGTTTGTATATGTGTGTGTATGTGTGTGTGTAGGGGGTAGCAGAGGGTATGACATAGCATATGAAGTCAATAGTGTAGTTGTTATTATTTATACATGAGTAAAGATTACAAATGCAGGCAATAGCTCAGATCTCTCACCCCCTGGATCTGTGAAACCTGTCACTCAGTCTCCTGCGGTGTGTCTTCCTGTCTCCGAGCCATTGGACCACCTGCTGCCATGACTCTCATCTATTGCATCGCCCGAAGGCCTCGATGATAACAGCATTGATTCCAATGTACATCTAATTACTTCTCATAATCTATTCATTTCACAATAGTGTAGTGAAACATCTGTCACATCATAAACTCTTTAGTATCCTTATCAAACCACCAAAACATACTCTGCTGCCAATTGGCAGCTACCTTGCTTTCTCTTCTTATTAATACGATGCAAACATATCTGCGTTTTTTTGGTTGCTTTAGATGAATTTCCCTGATGACCAGTGAAAAAGAATTGGGCAAACTGCAATTGTAACATCTACTTGCAACTTAGTGAGGTACCCTTATTGATGTCGTACAAATATCAGCAAAAATGGCTTTGTTTCTTCCAGAGATAAAGGCTCTAAATAGGGTCTTTAACATTTATAGCACGGTAATAGATGGCTCCCTTCCTTGGCTCAGTGTGACTGATTCATTTACTAAAATAAGCATCTCAGGGATTATTACATTTGAGCAGTATATTGCATGGAAAAGCCTTTTACCTTTATAGTTTTTACTTTACCTGGGGGTAAATAATGCCCACTCTTTTTCTTTCTTCGTGTAAGAAATCAAGAGCAAGGAGACCCATTAGCACATATTTTTATTATCAAACTATAGAGAATCTATCTATCCCAACAGGATCATGAATATACAGTCGCATCTAATAAAGAGGGCTGATTAGTCCACTGCAAGGAACTTCTGATATTCAGGCAATATCACAGAAAATAAACTCTGAGTAGTGAGGTGTTGGTTTACCATTACATACTGAATTATGATGAACAACAAATCCCAGGTGAAAGGAATGATGTATTAGCTGCTTATTCCCTTTCATGGTCAATGTTAGCACAAACTGGTATATGTTCTTGTTGTTTTAAATCTGCAATGGAAATTAAATTAGTTTTTATTTGATAGCTGTAGAAAGGGGAGTCCTTTGCACATCTGCAGAAGGGATATAGAACAAGAAGCTGTTCTGGAACTTCCTCACAACATGTTTCAGACCAGTTTTTGAAGGACCTTCTTTTCCATGGCCTTTCAGTTGCCGGCGAGGAAGCTAATTTGGATTCTCTGACAAGGCTATAGCATGTTGCCAGACACTGTAGTTACTTTTATTATCTGAACATCTGGCACTAAGGAACTGGACTGCCATCACCAATTCAGGCCACATTTTGTTAGTTCCTGACCTTGCTGGGATTCACAAGGGTGACCTAAAAGTAAAGGAATCCATATCTCATTAGGAACCCCCAGGACAGCCAGTTCTCTTTTATCCATTTGTCAATATATAATGCAATCTAATATATAATGCAGCCTGAATATTTATCTGCCTCTATTTTCGTCACTTGTGCATTTTCTGGTTTGGAATAGATATAACTTGTACACACTTATTTAAAGTCATGTTTTTACACCAAAAGTCACTACTCTAGCACAATAGGAAGCATACAGAGATTTAAGTGCTCTTGACATACATTGCAATAGGCATATGTCCAGTGCATAAATCACTTAAAAGTGAATGTTTGACCTATTCAGTCCTTGATGCTGCCTTACCGGAGGATTTTTGCATTAGAGATCATTCCTCTTCATTAGGGGTAAAGAAAGAAGCACCTAAAGAAAAAGCTTTCAGAAAAGCTCAGCACTCATAGAACAGGTCAATGCCAGATTGAGACTGATCTCCTGATACTCCATTCCAAGTACCAAAACTACTTTTATCATGGCTATTGAAGAACTCAATTTACACTTTTTTCTACCTCACTCACATGGAGCTACAGTCCATAGTTTGTAGTGAAATGGAGAAGCCTTACGTGGCCGGTGGAGAGGGTGGTGTGTTTACTCAGCAGTGTGGAGTACAGCCATTGAGACAAATGACATCTTTGGATTAGGTTGTCCCAGGTCTCTGCTACCTGGGTGACATTTGCTGTTCATGCTTCTCCTGCTGTGGTTTCACCATGGGCCAGAATTGTCATATGGACCGAGCAGAGAACATGAGCCTGGGAAAAGAACGTTGCCACTTTCTGAGTTACGCTATTTCTGTGTAAGGAAACTTCCTTGGCTTCTCTGCTACCTAGGCATTTATATGCCAGGTGGGCAATAAGATAAGATAAAAGAAATTAATCTGAAAAGAAAACAAAGATACATAATGTTTTCCCATAAACTTAGAATATTCATGAATGTTTCGCAAGGCAATACTTGTTAGACCAACAAAATAAGAAATTTCGAATAACGTAAGATTGAACAATAGTTTTGAGATTTAAAAGAATGATTTGCAGGAGATAGAGTTAATTTACTTTTAATTTTTGAGATTTTCTTCATAAGCTTTATAGCTAAGGTTGATGTTCTTTTCTTTTGAAATGTAAATTGAATTCTCATGCTGCCACATGAAGATAGGACATTAGGATTTTTAAGAGTTTCAAGAAAATAGCAGTCAAATCACTTGTAAAATACACAATGTCAGATTTATTGCAAATATTTTTCCCATTACATCATCTAAGTTAGGGATTGCAGCTACCAGTCAAAGACTAGTGCCAGAGTAGACATATGACCATTAACAGGAACTGGAAATTTGAAGTGGGAAGTTTGCAAATAAGTTATTTCTCAAAAATATTTTTTAAAAATGAAATGTACAGGGAGCTAAGATTAACATCTATGAGAGTATGGAAAGAATCTACAGTCAGGTCTACACTTGAGACCTGTTTCAAAATGAAGTGGATGAAAGATACTTTGGGTTGATAGCTGTATTCAAAGTGGAACTTGGGGGACATGAAACCAAACCAAACCAAACCAAACCAAACCAAACCAAACCAAACCAAACCACCGCCTCCCCGCAACATGATACAAGGAATATTTGATTTCCCAGTTTTAGACGGGGAAAAAAAAAATCAAAAATTAATCTAGATTAAACTTCAACATTTTCTTTGGCATAAACAAACAGAGGTCTTTTAGGATGTACAATGGCACTGGACAGGATACAAATATTTGCTTGCTTTTTCTAAATTGAAGGTAAATTTTTAAGTAAAATGAAAAATTTCAAACCAAAGAGATCAAATATTTGTTTTCAAAGTATCAGAATAGCATTTTAAACATTATCAAAATGTAATCCTTATTTCTCTTCTGAAACCATAAACTTGACCCAGATTTTTTAATACTCCGAGTTCTTCCCAAAGGGAATTTTTCAACAAATTCACTGTCCATCAAAAGTAAGTAGATAAATAAATGAATAGAAATGGTTCAGTGTTATTTCAATGTAAAACTTTGAATTAGGGACACTTAAAGACCACATAACAGAAAAGCAAGTTGTTAAATATGTCTTACAGCAGAGTAGTGCCGCAAGTTAACCTTGGATAAGGTTTAAATTCCCACCTAATGCTCACTCACTACCTCTCCCAAACAGGGCAAAGGGAGAAAACAGGATGAAAACGCTTGTGGGCTGAGATAAATACAGGCAGAACAGTTACTAATTACAATCATGGGCAAAACACATTTGACTTTGGGAAAATTAATTTCTAGACATTTTAAATAGATCTGGGTAGTGAGGAACAAAGCCAAAAATTAATACCCCACCTCTCTTCCACTCCCTTTTTTCTTGCAATCAGTTTTACTCCCTTGTTCCCAGCTCCTGTACCCCCTCCCTGAGTGGGAATGAGGGCTGAAATCAGTCCATAACAGCTCCTCTCTGCTGCTCCTTCCTCCATATGCTTTTCCCTTGCTCCAGAGTGGGTCCTCTCTATGGGCTACATTCCTTCAAGATCTGCTCCAGTATGGGCTCCACAGGGGCTGCATTCCTTTGGAATAAACTTGATTCATTATGTGAGCTCTTCCACAGGTCCCAGTTCCTTGAAGAAATATTCACCTGCTCTAGCATAAGTTTCTCCACTGCTCTAGGAGAGAAGTAGCTGTTCTGGTGTTGTTTCTTACGCAGGCTGCAGGGAAATATTTGCTGTGATATCTGGAGCACCTCATCCCCCTCCTACTCCTCTGACTGAGAAAAAACCCCAAGTGTTTGCACTGCTGTTTCTCCCTTATATCCCTCTTTCTCTGCCCGTGTGGGGTTTTTTCCCCTTTTTAAAAACAGATTTTCCCTGAGGTGCCCCACAGTGGCTGAGGGGGTCAGCTGTGCCCTGTGAGTTGCTCTTGCTATCTACACCCAATACAAATCAGGTGCGGCTTCTGAGTCCCAAATATTTTGTATTTTAGGTTCTTTTCTTTTAGCTGAGAGCTCCAATGACTAGGACAATTTTTACACGGCCACAGACTTAGTGCAATAAGGACACACACTACAACTAAAAACCCTAACATTTCCTACAGGTTGCATTGTTTCTAAATCAGTGACGACGGACAGAAAAAGGGATCACTTCTGTAGTTTGTTTCAAATATTTCCAGCAGAGGCTAAGTAAATAGAGACATTGTATACTGATTTAAAGCAGAAGAGCTCTGTTGAAGCCAACTGAGCTATGCTGATCTATCACAGCCAAGGAATTCAGGTGAAGCCAGTGAACAAAAAAATACTCAACTCTTCTTGTGCAGCCTAATGGGTATGATACCATGACACCATCAACATTGCAGTTTGTACATGTGCAGCTCTGGCAGCTACAGTAGGAGGAGGAAAGGAGGCAGGCAGGCAGCTAAAACAAGCGTTTAATGGTTTCCTGTTGTTTTGGATGTAACTACTCAGAACCAGCTCTAGAAAGCTGGTGCTGCTCATGTTCCTATGTCTTGTTCTTCAGAGACTGCCACTTAGAGCTCAGCTTCTTCATAATGAGCAGAATTTGCATACCTCAGATGTAGAATTGATTTCTGAACCACTACAATAGTGGGACCAGTGCATAGTATAAAGCACCTCTTTTTTCTACTGCCAAGATGAGAGTGTGCAAGTTTTTCACATGTTGGTTGAGTAGCACTTTGAGGATCTACAAGGTAGAGACAGTTGAACAGGGACAGCTAAACCCCACTGGGTCCCTGGTACACAGTTGAATTGGGATGATGGAGGTATTCATAGTATGGGGGACACTGTCAACTGGAGAAGGACCAGGAGAAAACAGTAGGTTCTAAGTTTGACTAATCAAAAGGCTACCTTTCTAGAGCCATCTTTATTTATAGAGTTTATCTTCAAAGACAGAAATTTAAAAAATTTTAAAATGCATGAGGTCTTTTTCTATCTATGTGTGGGACAGCCTGAGACTTGTGTTAAGAAGATTATCAGTAACTTGAAAAAACTTGCAGCTAACTTCTCAAAATTATAACTAACAATGTCACCAAGCAGGATGATTAATTACTGTTGCATATTCCTGCTTTGCAAAAAGTACAGTCAAACTTTATATTAACTCCAGATAACTTTGAGTGCCCAGCTGGGTTGACCAAGGTACACAGAAAATCCATGAATAGCAACAAACCTTCCCAGAGATCAAATAACCTTGTATCAAACCACCCTCTGAAGTGGAATGTGGATTTTCCACCTTGGCCTCTTTTCTGACAACTACAGTGGGTGCTTAAGGCCACTTAGATCAAACTTATCAGTAAGGCTCATAAATTTACATGGGAAGAATCTGTCCACATGTGGATTTCATTCAAGCAGTCTGCTATGGTTCCTCACATTCTTTTCTCTTGGGTTCTTTTGTCAGTTTGTTTCCTTTTATTTGTCAAGTTTTGGACTCAGTCCTCCTTTTAGTTGAAGTGGTTATTAGCCTGAATCACACAAACTAAAATGCAGTAGCTCAGGACTAGATTGCAGTCTTGGTAGGACTTTAGTGTACATTTCCCTGGTGTTTAGGGCAATGGAATAAAACGAGGAGAAGACCTTCACAGACACAGAAACATTGATATTGCTAATGTTTTCTTATGCAGTTGAATGCAAGAAGGGAAGAATCAGTCATCTGATGGCATGGCACCAAAAATATTGTCCATCCAATTTAGATTAAAATGTTGAAAAAAACATGTTGTCAAAACTTGTGGTTTCCTCATCTTCTGACACAGTAAAAAGGGTACCAATGGATAAAATTGTGTAATTTCACTGACTACATGTACAGTCTTACGTTGCTTCTTAGACAAGTTTTTACAGTCACATCTAAAATAGCAGACGGCATGTTAATGTTGCCTTTAGGTATTTAGCTTCAGGTGTGTTTGACCTATATGGTTATAATTAGGTGCTCTGAAGCATCTCCTGGAAGAACTTGCTTCTTTCTATTACCCAAGCAGGAAACCTAGGCTTCTATCTTAGAACACTGAACAAGGTCTGATGTGATGTCCTTAAATCCTTCTTTTCTTAATACTGCATAGGTTCAATTTGTCTGGCAAAAGAAGCCTGTCTACACTTTTTGCAAATCTTTAGGTCTTTCCCATCCCATATAAATCTGCAGAAGTAACAGTCCTGCATAACCCTATCATATTCCAGCCAACATTTACCCTCACTGGGTATTAGAATTGTTAATGGATTGTTAATAAATTGCACATGCTGCACAGTATTGAAACAGTCTTAACGTTCATCTGCAGCTGAAGACTACAATCTGAATACCCAAGCATATTTAATCTATGCACACAAGCAAATAAGCTCCAAAATTCAGCTAAGGCTCCCCCATCCCTTGATACTGCTCCTGAATATTCACCGCTGCTCTCTCACTCAGGCCAGTGCTCAACTCCTGCATAGGCTACACGTGTACAGGTTTTGCAAGTGTGTTTGAGTTCACATTCTGTATGTTCAGGCTTATACTCCAGGCTCAAGCCATTGGAACCAGCAGTCACATTGCCACTTTAGCATATTTCTGTGATCAAGCTAATAGCATGGGTCTTTACAAAGTGGTAGGAGTGTTGCCTTATTGGGGACAAAGCTTTGAAGAAAATCTAGGCCAAAACCAGTTTCATTCAGCTCTTCCATTTCTATCTGATTAGTTTCAATGGCAGCTGATATACTAAAATTGGATAAATAGATTAAAATTTTTTAAGGAAACATATTCAACACTATTTCAGCTTGTGCTGAAGTTTCATTTCACTAGATATTTTGGAGAACACACACTACAGTCAGATTTTCCCTGGGAATATCTCATTTCACATGATTTCCAGTGCAGGTACTAAACTATAGTGGCAATGAAAAGAGAGAAAACAAACCTTTCATAGGACAAAGTCACATAACCTGGTATTCTTAAATATCTCAGTTGAATGTTTCTGATAGCCCTCCTTAATGCCTTCTTTCTTTACTCTGCTTTGAAAAACAACAAATCTCCTTGATGGTTCTTCATTTTTCTGCTGTGTGAGAATCTAAGGGAAGTAGTGCTGTGGAGCAAGTGTGAGTTCAGGAATACAGTCCTCTCTGTTGCAGCTCAGTGCAGAAAAGATCACAGAACCGCGAACTACAGAATCATTGAGGTCAGAAGGAACCTTTGGAGACCACCTAGTCCAACTTGCCACAGTTCAAGGAAGGACAACAACAGTAGGTTGCCCAGGAACATGGTTTTGGTTTTGACATCTTGAAAAATGTCCACAAACTCAGTGGGCAATCTGATCCTCCCTTAAGGTTAAATGGAAATTCCTGTGTTTCATTTTGAGGCCATTGCCTCTTGTCTTGTCAGTAGACACCATTGAAAAGAGTCTGGCTCTGTCTTCTTTGCTCCCTCTCTCAAGATCCTCCTGAATCCATTTTTTTCTGCAGGCTGAACAGCCCAGAACTCTCTCAGCCTCTCCTGGTAGGGGAGTTGCTGTAGTCCTCTAGCCACTGCACGGCTCCCTGCTGGACTCACTCCAGTATGTTCATGCCTCCATTGTACTGGGAGGCCCAGAGCGACACCCGGCACTCTGGATGTGCTTCACCAGTGATGAGCAGTGGAGGCACACCTCCTGGCAACGCTCTTCCTGAAGCAGCCTGGGAGGCTGTTGACCGCCTTTCCTACAAGCGGATTTTGCTGGTGCATGGTCAACATCGTGTCCACCAGAACATCAGTCTTTGCAGCCATTCTCCGCAAAACTGCTGCCCAGCTGGCTGGTTCCCAGACTATACTGTTGAATGGTCATGCTGCTTTTCCTGAAAAGAGGCAGTGTCCAATACCTTCTCACTCTCTACTTGCTGAGATGCACTTTTTCAGCTGCTCCCTGAACTTTCAGACTTGTCTGTATTCATGGTCAACAAACGATGGCTCTGATGACTGGCAGGGTGTTCATGAGGAGATATTTTTGCAGTACATTAATTTAGGTTGCAAAAGTTTCATTTTTTAATGTACACCCACAACTCTGAGTGTCACTTTATACAAACAAAGTTCTTGTATTAGCACACTCTTTCGAAACTGTGACAGCTTTGCACAGATTTTTGGACTGAAATGGTATGACCTGCTGTTTTAAAAGGTGCTTTGTAGCTCTGAGTTAAACAGAAAAATATCCCCTATTCTTTGAAAGCATCTTTCTCCTTTTCTGCAATAGGCTGATTTCACTATACAATGCAAACTAGACTTGCAAAGGGTTAAGCAACTACACAGCCTAACAAATCTATTAAAAATGGGTTTTGTTCTCTGAAAGGTAACAAAGATATAAATTCAACATATGTACATGTATGTGTGCTTCTGACACAGCATTCATGTTTTGACAAGCATATTTGTATTAATTCAAGGTCATACGTGCTTCACAGTGTTGGAAACATGTACAGCATTTTGCAGGTTCCTCTCCCCCACACTCCCTTCCCTCTTTGTAACACACACATTGTAATACCACAGAGGGGAATTACTGGCTTGGTGCTAGCAATTCCTTTCAGAGAATTGCACTGTCTTGTGTGCCACAGTGGAAAATACATCAAGATAATTCCCTCATCACTGCCTACCCACCCACTTGCTCCCTGTAGTCTGAGATGAACTGTCTAGTCACATATTCTAATGCTGCTTCTGGTAAAATGTTTGATTTTTTTTTTTTCCCCTCTCACAGAGAAAAGCTTTTCTGGAGCCTATATTTATTCTATTTCTTTTTTTGGTACATACACATCACCTGTGAAAGGTTCTTTGTATATTGTTGTTACTGATACCACAAGAATTTCCAGAAGCAAAGAGTATTTAAACTGGATTTGTGTGTGAGGGATTTTATAGGGCTCTTTTTTTCAGAAGTTCCTTTCTACTTTCTACTTAGCTCAGCATCATAATGATTTAAGAGAAATTTACCCATGTATAGGGTGTGTTCCGTGGGATGGGAACTGAGAAAAAAATTAACGAACAAATGAAAATCTTTTGTTCTTAATGACAGAATATAATGGAAACCTAATCTCCTACTGCATATTATCATCAGGCAAATTAGTTACACATATAATAAGGTTTTGCTGTATAAATTATAAATGAAATAAACAATTCTGTCACCATGGTGTGCAATGAATACACCACATGTTATATGTAAATATATTAGTCATTTGCCTTTTGTTTATGTGTCACAGGAATCCATTTCCTTCATTGTGTAGTTCCTATTCCCTACGGGTTCTTACTAAAGTCATCTCAACCCTTCCTGAACAAGGTTTTTAAAGCAGAATTACTTTCCTTTTTTTTTTTCGTTTTTCAGCCCAGTTTTAATAATGGCTGCTTTTGTGCCAGTTTCATTTAGTGCTTCAAACTGTAATTTTATCTGAGAGAGAGGAAGAAATAATAAGAAAAGCAGAAAGGGTCTACATGATATATCAGTACAATACCAAAAATATATTGAAACCATTTTTTTTTATTTCATTTTTTTCCTCAAAAATTAAAATATGTCCCATAAAGCAACCATGCATATTTTTTTCTCTTACCAGACCTTTCATTCTTTAATGAGATTATCTGTTTTTAAGGAATGCATCATTCAGTCACCAAGGGGTGACATTTTTAGTTTCCAGGCATTACAGTATATGCAAGAATAATGCAAATTTGGGTGTTTTCGCTGGGCACTGCACACCAGCCTGAGAGCCCTTTGAAGCCAACACAAGACACAGCTACTCTCAGTGACTGATGGCTTTAGCATACACATTCCAATCAATAATACAGAGTTTTATATTCAGTCACATTCAGTTCACACTCATCAAGGATTATCTTTTGTGCTCCCATAGGCTTTTCCTGTCGTCCATAGGGAGACAGAGTTGAATTTAATATACTTCATTATATTTGGATGGCTGTGGACCCTAATGGAGGAGGCAACACTTAGCACATAAGCAGACTAAACTTTCAGGATCAAGACCAGCTAAAAAGGATATTTGTCACTGCTATCTTCGTTTCTCACATAGTGTCAGACAACACTTTCTGCGGGGTGAATGATTGTACTTTGACAATGTTTACAAAGCCAATTACATCTTTTTTTTGAGAGCTATTCCAAAGGCTATTAGAAGATATTTTTTTGAACTTGTATTTTTATAAGGAGAAGAGGCAAGTAAGGATGCTGCTTTTTGCAGTTTACTTGCAGCTGTATCTCTGGGGAGGGTATTTTTCTTTTTTTTTTTTTTTTTTTTTTTTAAACGGGAGCAGACAGTGGTTAGCAATGGAATACAAAAAAGCAATTCTACTGCCTCACAAGCCACAAAGTGGACTATGGAATTAACGTATGAGATGTTATTTCTAATTTATTTATCAGCTCTCTCTCTATAGTACAAGTACTCTCGAAAGCACTTATGTATTTGAAGTCTCATAGAGAGATACCAGATAATGGGAAATGGTTTGCTGTGAGAAGTGATCTACTTGAGTGCATAGAAGAAGCTTCTTTCTATCAAATATTTCACCGGTAATGTTTTACTGTTTCTCCTAGATGGCATGCCATAGAGTGTAATAAATTTCAGTTTGTTTATATTCTGTGTCTGTATTTGCACTTGGGTGATTATATTTGAAATCATGAAAGATCCTCGTTTTTAAAAAAAAAAAACTTTAGCATAAGCTTCCCATTAATCCTGTCCTGTTTGTCTGTTATTAATAGGCCACTGTACAATGTATTCTGCTGCAAAACTCCACCAGGCATGACTAATTCAGATAATTAATTTGCTAGAACATTAACACCATCAAATGAGCCTGCTAAACCGGTAAATTTAAAGTAAATTAAACTTAATTTGCAGGTTATTGCAATTAAGTCTGCCTTGTCTTTCTGAGGGATTTCAACATCCTCAGTATTTAAGAGGCAATCATAATGCATGCAAGTGGGCGGACTTTTTCGCTAATTAACACGAGTCTAATCTGCTTTTCAATTAGGGTGGATGTTTATAATGTGCTGGTGACAGTGTTGCAATTCAGTACAGCATAACAGGAGTGCATGGCATAATTATAGCTGAAAAGAAAAGCTCATGCAGGGCCTGTTTAGGGGTTAATGAGACATTGGCAGCTTCCAGCTGAGGAGATTGAGCCAGTTTAGTGCAGCTTCAAGAGGAAACCACCCATAGGGGTTTCCTTTGAAGTGTCAAAAGGTCCCCTTGTTCTGGGTGGCTTATGTTTCATTTGTCTGAGTGGCATATCAAAAATTGATGAGCTTCCAGCAGCAGTCCTCATGACATTAATTCACCAATTGTGTTTCTAATAGTTTCATCCTTAAATACATTTGGATGATGATAATACTACAAAAAATCAAGGTTCTGAAAACAATGAGAAGGTCTGTGCAGTTCCAAGAAGTGTATACAGCCTACACAAATGCATCAGCTGCAAATGTTAATGATGCAGATGACCTACACTGCTCGTTACGAACAGGAAGAAGACAAAGATGTATTGTACATCTGTCCTCTGAGCAGCATTAGAGCTGTGACAGGGGTGTGACATTTATTGTTAGTTACGTTCTTGAAAAGCATAAATGGGTCACATTCATCCCTGAAGTAACTTCACTGGCTTCAGAGCAGCTATACCAACGATGGATTTGGTCTTTTATAGTAATAGTAAAGGAAAGAAAGTAAAAAAATGGAGCTATAAAGAGCACTAGGCATCTCTGATGCAGATACTGTGTTATCAGTCCACTTAGGCTATGAAGGTCCCAGTCTGAGCATTGTGGACTCACACTGAGGTACTGGAGGTTCTCAAAACTTTTGTACAAAAATGAATGATCATGGGCAGAGTGCACTGCTTGTCAAAAGCAGTGATAACAGTGATATCAAAGAATGTTAATTACATTGGCAAGTAAAAGTTGTTACTGTACAGGAGTTGGACTCGATGATCCTGATGTATCCCTTCAAACTCAGCATATTCTGATTCTATGATTCCATGATTTAAATACATTTGAAATCCTGAAACAAAGAGAAAGGGCTACAAGTCTAAGTCTGTCTGGCTACATTAGTTATAGAACTCATGATTTACAGGGTTTTTTTTCTACAGAACTACAACCACAGCATGCAATTCCATGTTGGAGGAGGGTGCTTTAGTTTCTGCATATTTCAATATATGGTGTGAGCCAAGTACCATGCTACTTTCCTTTTTCAAAGTGGGAAACGTATTTTATAGAACTTTACTTTTCTCATGTGATAAATGGGAAAAATCCCACCCTTGTCTTACCACTTTTAAAAGTGTTACTCGAACTGTTTGTAACTTTTTGAAAGTTTTGTATGGAGATTGATGCACACAAGGAAGATTCAGTCCATCTCACTGGAGGTTGTTAGACCTGCATCAAGCCTAATGTCAAGCAGTATGAGATAGCCAGTGGAAGCACAGTTGACCTGTACTCTCACATACCTACTCTCAATGCCATTCAACCCACCTAAAAAACCACACTAAACCATTATCTGGAAATGCACTTTCTCTGCCGTTGTCTATAAAAAAGTTTAGGCTGACTGGGCATCTAACTTAGGTGCTTGCATTTAGTCAGACAGAATAAAGGTTATCTCTGTGGGGAGGGGACACATGCACCATTCTTTAGAGAAGTTGGGTGATCTCTTTTTGGGATGTCTTCTGCTTGTGAAAGACCAAGACTCTTTAGTACTTCCTTATAAGATATGGATGCATAAGTGCTGAAGTCAGAGTGTATGGAAGGATTTGGCTACTGCAGGAAGGAAGAGCTCTTCCTTTCTATAATCTGAGATAAATTAAATGGCTGAACAAGCTGAGAAGTGCACAAGTAGTGCCTCCAGTGAGAGAAGACTGTATGTTACTTTGGTACTGTACACAGTACTGTAAACATATGTTACGTATAGGTCAGGAAGACTAAATCCCTGTTGAGATTTTTTTGTTTTACTTCACTGCCTGGACTTTTGACTGTGACTTGTGGCATCATCATTAAGTGGGGTTTACTGAGATAAAAATACTGCTACTTGTGATAGAAGTGGCTTCTAAATGACTGAAACATTCTCATCTGAGAAGCACTTTATCAACTCAGCACATGAAGTTCAAGAGCACCTGAGAAATATTTGTGCTTAAGCTCTGTGACTGATAGACCAAAGTAGAAAGTAGGAAGTCCCTCTGCCAGGGGGGCAAATTGTCTTCTTTCAGAGAGTCTTTCCTGACCACCAAATTCAAGATGACACAGGTGCAGTTGAACCTGCTGTTATTCACCAGTATAGAAAGGAGTGCAAGTCCATCAAGGAGCGCTGAAGAAATCCTGTGCAAACAATATTAAAAAAAAAATATTCAAATGGCTTACAGTGCACATGTTTCTGTCTTATGCTGAAGGAAATTAGCTAAAAAAAATATGGATTATATCACATAGACAGTATTGGCAGCAAAAACATAGTGTGGTATTCAGTTTAAATTTTACATTACCAGCTGTAATAATGGAAAGAAAGATTATTTGCCAAGTAGGTATATTACATAAAGAAGTATATCTTGCTACACCTGCATCCAGAAGAAAGATTCATCTTTATTTGTTTGTCCAGACATCAAGAGGTTTTCAACCATCTGCAAACAAAGATCATGATAATTATGAGTGTAAAAGCAAAAAGAAGGCACACAAGCTAAATCAGTTGTTTGAAGACAGAGGGATAATCCCATTGAGATCAACCAATAAAGACCATATAAAAAGTGTATGACCTCTTGCTCTTCCCTTATCAGAGATATGAAAAGCTGGAACACTAGAGTTCTGTGGAATATAAGGCCTATAATGCCTGTGGTCTGCAGACCACTCAGGTCCGAAAAAGGGACTCCCCTTAGAAACACCACACTATCTGCCACTTCCACTGAGCTCAGTATGCTTAGAAACACAAAATCCCCTCAGAACCCTAAAGGCCAAAACTAGTGACTTCACTGGGTGCACTTCTGATGCTGCTGGGACACAGACAGTGGGGATTAATGCAATAGCTGCCAGGTAACTGACACTGGTGAAATATTTATCCTCTTTTTAACAGTGTACCCATAGCCTTTAAGGGGCTATTAGGTAGCCCTAAGTTTTAAATAGTGTATGGGGTATAACATAGCACATTCATAGAAAAAAAGATGCGTTAGGAAGATTAAAGTAGGCATTCCTCTCCCAGCTGTCTACCTGCCTCTCCTCTGGGATCACAGCAACACAGTCGTGCCAGGTCTGGTGTTGATTTTCAGTCTGTTCTCTGTGGGAGCCTTCCAGCATTCCTGTTCTATAATTGAGGCAAAGGAGCAGAAACTCTGATAAGATTCTTTTTTTACACAGATCTGTAGTATTAGTTGAAAACATGATGAGGCATTATTTTTTAGCTGGCTGAGTTTTTCAGGGAGTTTGGCTCTTGGAAAAGATAAGTGTACAAGAATTAACATTTTCAAATTATGGCTGAGGAAGAAAGAATACATGGTCTTGTTACACTTGATGTGAATATCAGTGCATAAATTAACCAACGCAGTTGACACTAACTGGTTCCAAAACACTTGCTTTTGGGGTATGGAGCGATTTTGATTGACTTTGACATGAACACACAGTTACTATGAAGCAATATATAAAAACCAAACCCTATTATTTTTTAAGTGTAATAAATGTGCTTGAAAGTAGCAGCATACATAAAACTTCAGTGTTGTTATGTCAGCCGGGCAATATCTTGGACCTTCAGAGATGATACTGTTGCGCATGAAATCCTTTTCCTGATGTCCTGCAGTAACATATGATTGAAGCAGGATTATCTGGAGTTAAAGGTGTTTGATAGAAGCCTAAAGTGGCCCTGAAGGAGAGTTTGCAGATAAAGATGCTCCCCTCTGATTTCCTTAGTTGATTTAGTCCAAATGAGGAAGGGAGTGACCAGGATAAAACTAGCCAGGAAAAAAAATGAAGTTGATAAACTGGTGGGCAGTCAGAAGATGGGGACAACAGCATGGCCAGATACTCACAGTTTTTTTGTGATGGTTGAATCCAAAGGCTCATTGGTCACATTTATAGCAGAGAATTTATAAATATTTGAATAAATTCACTAGAAGGGAAAAGCAATTCATTAGAACAACTGTTTTTGCATGGAACCATGATGTGCACAAAATGTGACAAAGATCTGACTAAATGTTGGGTATATTGCTGTGAAACCGGAGAGTAATGGCCATAATAGAATATTGTCTGCAGCTGGGCAGAGAAATAAATGATTACACCTTTGAAAATGCCAGATGAAACTTCATAGAGTTTTGTGGTTATGTGCTGATTAGAGAAAACAGCTCTGCAAGCCAGGTCCATGGTTACTACCCTCTTTGCCCTATAACTTGCTTTTTAGGTGATACAGAAAGTGTAATATTGCATGATTTAATGGGTGGCTGTCTTCACAAATGTGGTGAAAGATTCATCAAGATGCCCTATGTATTGTTTAAGTAAGTTGTTTTTTAAAATCTAAAAATCATTGCTTTTGCAGACTGAAATTATATAAACCTTGAGGACTAAAGATACACATAGATATGCATAGATGACTTAGTCTATTTTCTTAACACATTGAAATAACACTGGAAGTGAAGAAACGAAGGATAACTATAAATATCTTGGTATCTTATGTGCCAGGAGGGGAAAGCATTAGGAAGAAGAGTAAAAGTATATTTCACTTCAGTAAAATCCAGTAGCTGGACCAGAGGGCTTTGAAAATGCTTTTACTGGAAACATCATCTAGAGTTTGTGTGGATGGCATTTATTACATTTTTAAAAATACACAGCTCCATGACTGCTGAGAGGCAAACTGCTGAGGCTAACAGCTACAAATGCAATTTATAAAACACATGGCATTGTAATTTGACCAAGAGAGTTCAATCCAGAATCAAAATTTGAAGATCACTGTTACTGTAAAAATTAAAGAACAACCCCATACAGCAAATAGAGGTGTATTTATCCAATAAGTTAAGGAAATATGGGGAAACCAAAATGCATCAGTGGTTTCTTGCTCAGAGGGAATCATTAAAGACCACTTAACATTGTTAAGGGAGAAATTCGTTGTTTTCACAGCAAGAGTTATTACTGGTTTTTACTCTGAAAATAGTTTTAGATTACTAATGTTTGTGTTTTCCTATAATGAGTTTCCAGTCATTGGGTCATGGTCCTCTGCCCAAGGAGGTGATGGTTTTTATCCTGCTTCTGAAACAAAACCAGCACCCCCCAAACATCATTCTGATTTTACGGAGACAGGAATAACTAATTACTACATTAATTTAAGGTTATTAAACTCTAAATTTGTGTTTGCTGTCGATTATTTGTTTTATTATAGAGATATATTGATGCAGCTGTATTAGATGGAAGCTTGTGACATAAAAAATTATATCATATTTTATCATAGCATGTATATGAAATATATGCAGTTACTAGTTCATGATCCAAGCATTTAAAAGATATTAGCTCAGCCTAGAATTATGACATATTTTTTTATACTTTGCTTCTTTTTAAAGTATACTTTCACAGATTCACCTATACTTCATGAGTTTTCTCAAAAACAGAGGTGAAAAACATTCCAAAAAGTAGTGTAAATATCGAAAGCATATCTACTGAAAATTGTCTACTAGGCACAGGAGAGGAAATGTCAAAACGCAAGAACAGGAGACTCATCTAGATCTTGGTCCGTTTTTTAGATCCAAAGAACCCAGACACATATGAAAATTCTTTGAATTATGTAATTAGGCTAAAAATCATGTATAGTCTTGAGGTTATGTGACTGAGGATTAGGTACCAGTATCTATATGCTACATGGCTTTCTAAAAACCCCCATAGCATCCTAAAGTTTCTCTTCATGCAAATAACCCAGTACCAAAGAGGAAACAGATTTTGATACACCAAGACTCAGACCCTCTGAACATTATGGCAGTTTCAAGTTTCAAAGTCTTCTAGAGAACAAGCTTTTCACTATGATGTTTTGTGAAGCTCTGCTGGTCTGTCTAACCCTCTTTCTCCCACCAGTTCTCAGACTAATGTCAGTCAAAAGCCTTGTGCTGGTTCCCCATTTCATGCCTGGCAGAACCCACTGACTTTCTAGATACTCCATCTAGAAAGTATTTAAAGAGTGTGCCTGCTAGGTAATATTTTACAGGAGGTATATGGGGAAATATAAGAAGCAAACACTATTTATTGACTAACCCAGTTATTACAGCTGTTAGAGTATGAAATAAAGGTAAGGCTGCCTTGAAAGTTAAACTTCTCTATGCTAAGCACATCTGTTTCTGTCTCCATCGGCAAGCTCAGATCTGACTGTTTTATTGTTGTGAAAATATATCAGCTCAATCATCTCCAGTAGTTTAGGAATCAATATATGGATTCATTAAATGTGAAGGAGGGGTAACAAATGACAACATGAGCTAGGCAAGTAAGAGAGTTCCCGATTGCCTCAGCTGTTATCAAAGAACTGACTAGTAAAAAATGAAGAAGACATCTACCCCGCAGATCCAAATCAGCTCAGTGCATATTTAGAACGAGTTATTCCTCATGTAGTTCATGTAATTTGAAAGAGATGAATTGTGTAACTTCTGCAACTGACGAAGCCTCAGTTGATAATACTGATAATACTAAGCACTATCAACGAAGCCTTCTACTGAGGTTGTATAGCATCTTTATAGCATAATAATTTCAGAAATAATCCCCTGTTCTCACAGAAAGACTAGGTGGTATGTACCAGTTTGGTTTCTTTTACCCTGATTTTATAGACAAAATACAAACCACTGTAAATGTAAAAACTTGATACAATCATTGTATTATTTGATGATTCTCACTTAACTTTTTCAACCATCATTGTTATTTGTATTCCAGTCCTGCTTAGAGTTCACAGTCAGAATAAAACCCAGTGGTGCCAGTTAGCATAGCCTCTTTTACCTCCCCATCCACTGCATTTGAAGGGTGCTACTATACCTCAGTTTGAGCTAGTTAAAATAATGTCAGTAATTTCAACTAGTGCCAAATTTCCTTCTAATATCAAGAGTTTATAAAGCATCTAGACATAGACATGGACATAGGCAGATACAAGATATCTAAGTGCAAAACTGTGATTGCAATTCCCTTCTGCATTCATAACCACTACCTAGAAGCACCCTATATGCACTGAGCTCTGTAGGTTTGTTATAACATAACAATTTGTTATGTTATAACCTACCTCCCAACTAGGAATGTCTAGAAAAGGGACATTACCCCTGGGAAAGAGGTGACAAATCCAGGAGGAGTGTTTTCTCCTTCTATGGGAGAGTGGTATCATGCTTTTAAAGAGATGCTCAAAACCTTCCCTCTTCATGGCTGCTATTTATTATTCTGTCTGGGAGTCAGAGAAAAGGAGATGGGGAGAGTGAAGAGCAAGGACTGTAATCTCCACCACAGCACATCTTCACCTGGCGTGGGTCCACTTCTGACTTCCACATGTGTGTGGAAGCCTCAAGTTCCCAATGGTTGTAATGTATAAAGACAGGGGAGTTGTCAGTTTATTCTCATTTATTCTGAGTACTGTCTCTTTTGGTTTTGTTACCTCCAAAGAGCTAATTTTGTCACTGTAAGAGGAAGACTAAATGACCTAAGATGTATTCTTAAATTGTAATTACTTTTACTCAACGTACATAAACCAGGAAAAAAACAAAGACAAGAGAACATATGTTAGATACAAAAGGACCACCATCACTTTTCGTATAAATTGCACTTCCTCAGAGTTACAAGTCTTTTATACAAAGTTATCAATATATCAGGGGAATGTTCAGATAATCTGACTAACTGGGTGCTGAATTTCTTACACACCTTTCATAGTAAACACTTTTTTTACCTGTTTGTAGGTTTTTTGTATTTATTAAGAGACATTTCTTTTTTTTTTTTTTCAAGAAAAGGCATAAAATATTATTCTTCAGGAAAGAGAGAATTTGGAAGTAAGGAGCAATACAGGATAGGTTTTTCTGTAAAAATCACATTCATGGAGATTTGTCTTGAAGAAAACTGATGGAGACCAATAATGTTCAATAAGAATGTGCACATACTCAAGCCCTCAGTTACAGGATTAATCTATTTCTAGGCTGAAGAGGGGAATTTTCTAGTGCTCCCATTGGAGTTCTGTACAAAACAATTTGCTTAAAAAGGAATTGATATATTCTGGAAAACTTTGAAACTAGTTGAAAGCACTTTGTCTGGGTGTCATGTAGCTTTTGTTTTTTCTTCTATCATTTTTATCATTAGAGACATGACAATATTATTGTTGCATGAGAGCGTACTTTCTTCTTAAGAATTTGTCTGTCTTTCACCCTAAATTAATTCATGGCATCATAGTAATTCCCACAGCAACCAGCTGTGATGTAACAAGTAGAAGATTTGGGTTTTAGAGGAAAGTAAGACTGAGCATGGCATATAAGAATGCATAAATTTCTGAAAAAAACCGTTTTTGTTTACATATAGGGAAGGTGGTGTAAACAGAGAGCCACTTGGGTTAACAACACAAATTCAGTGTCCTGTGTTATTTCCTCTTCCAGAAATTTTGCATTTCTTATTTGCACAATAAAGTACCAAATTTGTTGAGGGAATGAGTCATGCTAAATACTGAGGCAAATTTCATTACTACATTTGATAATGCAGGCTATGTAAGGTATAAAATGAAGTATTTGTAAAAATTAAAACAGCGTTGTGCAAGTCATCAACTGGTCTCTCAATACAGTGTGTTTAGAAATATATGAGAATATATCATATAAGTATTCTGCAGCCTCATTAACCTTAACTTCTGTGTTTTAAATAGAAAATGTCTGTACATTTTAAGTAGATTTATGGAATATTAAAGAGGCTATTTACTGAAACCTGAAATGAAGCACTAAAATTAAAACCATGACCATTCTTTACCCCCTGTAATTGACAGGTTCCTCAAGTGGTGATGAGGCAAGCTGCAGGTATCATTCCTTTGCTATAGACTACAAATGAACTCTAGGGTGACTGTATGCCTTTGACACCTCACACTTCAACAGAATGAATTTGTGTCTGAGGGTCTTTGCGTAAGGATGCTCATGTGCTGCATGGGCTTAGAACAAAATTCAGCCAAAACAGTAAGTTTTCAGTTTGGTCCTACATTCTGTGAATTATTTCATGCTTTATTTGAGCTAGCTGTTATCCCGATCTTTTGTAACATATGTGCCTATCCAGACACAGTTAGACTCAGGTACCCTTAAGATGAATTCCAAGGCCTTCTTTAGTTGCAGTGAGAACTGTAATATACATATATGAATATAGATAATGTACATAGGTACAGAAAAGTATATAAATAAAAGAAAAATCCCTGTACCCTTCTTTGTGGGAACGTAATATGAAGTGTGTGCACAGGCTATAATATCTAAAAAATCTCTAGGTCATTTTAATGATTATTGGCTTAGGAACTAATTCATTCTGTTGATACTAATTGCCTCTTTGAAATTATATATGAATGTGAATTACATATGAATATATCCTGGACCAGGTTTTGAAGGAAAAACCTTTCTGCAAAATATAGTCTAATTATGCAACCACCTTAATACTATGCACAATACTATAGACTTTAGTTTCAAATGTATTTTCTCCATATAAGGACTTTTTAATGACATATGTGAGTCAGTTATCCTTCCCCATCCTCAAAAGCCAAGAGAGAGATAGACAAAAAATAACAGGTCTCTTTTGCATGATCAGTTTTTTTCCCATATCTTTCACATTTGTAGCCACTACTTGAACTTACCCAGTTTTTACATTTAAAGGAAAAGAGTGAAATATTTAGATAAACTTGTAGATTCAAACAAAATTATAGGCTGGATAGGAAGAGGCATCTAGTCCAGTCTCTTACTCAAAGCAGAACTGTTGATCAGGTGCTGATCAGGTTGTAGTGATCTGTTATGTATTTGTCCCAGAATATTTAGGAGTTTGGTTTTGGTTTTGAGCACCAAAATGGAACATTAGCCCATGAAAGTCTTCCAAGACTAATGAGATCAATGGGCCATAATTTCATTCAAACTCTTATGGATTTAAGTATTTATTTAAATAACACCTTTCCCTAAACATATTTTAAAGAACACCTTCCTACATAGGTTTTCTTTCTTTTGATTTCATCAGGCAAAACAACAAAAAAATTTGTGCACTTAGCACTGTACAATTAAAACCATTGAAGTCTCCTATTTCAAGTGCAGAAACCCCAACCAGTCTGGCCATATTGCAAGCAAACATTGTAAAGCTATTGGTTAAAAAAGAAGAAAAAACAGGAAAAAAAATGACCTAAAAATATTTCGGTGAGAGTGGAATCAGAATTAACCTCTTTTTTAATCAAAGTCCATTTTCAAAAAAGAAGGTGTCCACAGAACTCTCTAATCTTATCAATCAAGCTGCTTTATTAATATCAGCCTTCATCAGCAGAGAAGAGGATGTTAGTTCTGCTATTCAATTTTGAGCTGGCAGTTACAGTAATTTTAGTTGCTTCTGACAAGAAGGATAAATGAAGAAAGACAAAGATCAGATGAATTGCTTCAGGAAGCAGAGCTTTCAATTTGTATTTTAGGGCTGTAAGGCGGCTGGATAATTACAGAGGTATGGGCAAGAGGCTGGCCATAGAAGCTTTTGTTCCAGACTTTGGCACTCCTTTCTTGGCTGGCATGTTAACTGAACTTCTTTTTCCATCATGTTGTCCACTTTTCAGACTGGATATCCCCCACACTGACATGTCCAGCCCTGCTGTTAGAAACCATCCTTAGGTTGCATCGGCAGAATTTTTCATATGCAGTGATCCTTTTGAAAATTCTCATTTCTAATAAATATTCATTGCTATGGGTGGGGAGTAGTCAAATTGATACTCAAGATTTCAAGCTCCTTTTACTTCAAATGTTCATGAAATCAGGGCTTTTAATTTTCTCTCTTCCCCTTCTCTTCACTGGTCTCCTCAAGCCATGAACCCAGTAGCTTGTTCCTGACAGTCTCTGCACTTATACTTCCTCAATGCTATAATCCCTTCATTGTGAGAATATACCTTTCTCAAGTCCCACAAAAGCTTGTTGCACGTACTTCCAAGACAACCCCAGCGTGTGGCTCACTGGGTCCCATGACTACCATAACTTCTGTCTCTCTGAGCTCTCTCGTCCTGCCTACTTGCAGACTTGTGAGCATGTCTGCACTGCTGAATAAGAGCAGGCTAGACACTGATCTTTGGATCACTTTGGGACACAGTGGTTTCAGATTTGTTATGGTCTTGATCCTTAGGACTAAGAGACAGGGCCTAATCTAAAGCTAAGCAGTGGCAGTGGTTCTGATCTCGAGCTTGCCCACACGCCCTCCCTCTTTAACAGCACAAATACAACCCCTGTATGCCAATGGCTACATCTGAAATCAAGCCCCAGCATCACACAGGTTCTGAGAGCCCCTGATCCAGACAGGGAGGTGTGTTGGAGACCATAGTGGCTCCCAGCTGCAGGAACAGAGGTGTGGAGGGGCAGAAGAAGGGGAGAAGAGTGCATGCCTCAATATTACCCTGACATATGGTTGGGGCTCAGCGCAAACGAGCACCAGCTGGGAGCTGGAGAGCACTCACGGCATGGTGGTGTTGGATCCACACACCAGTCTGAGTCAGGGATGTATCTCAGCCTGCATACCCAGAAATGCACGCATTTGTGCAAAACACACGGGGTGTGTGGGGGGGTGGGTGAATACAGATATGTATACAGACATATCCACACATAACAGCTTCCCTTGGTTGGCCACAAGCATCTAGAGAGATAAATAGCAAAATGACCACAGACTGCACTGAAGTTCTCTCATCTGAAAGCTACTGAGTTTTCACAAAGTATGAATTTGAAGGTGATATTTATGCTATATATGTATGACCTAAATGTATTCAAGTCCCCCAGGTAGGTTACCCTTTCGGATGCTAATTAGTTTAGGTCCTTTAAAAAAACATTGAATTGTTCTAAACTTGTATCTTTATCTAATTTAACCTAATTGCAAAACTCTAGTAAGTTTTTGATCAACACAAAGTTTCTAGAAAGTAATTTTTCACTATGTTTTTTAGATTTGAAGCTTTCTCATGCATTTATTCTCCCTTCCTTTTTTTTTTTTTTTATCTTCTGCAAGGGGCTGGGAAAATAAAATAAATTTAATAAAAATATATTAACATAGCCTTGAAAACTCAGGATAAACTGAGGGAAATACAGACAAGAAACAGGCTGGGTGAAAATTAAATTCCTGCTATGGAGAAAACTCAGAGAATAAGAGCAAGCTTATGTTTAATTAAGTAACAGACAAATGTTTTTTCACTGAAACCTTACAACTAAAACACATTTCAACTGGGACCAGAAAATTGCTACATCTGTACATAAAAGAAGCAGCACAATTTAAAACTGAAACTCAGTAAATTACAAATTCCAAATGTCTTACATAACTCTATTATGAAGAAGGCTTCATTTCTGCTAAAAACCCTTGAGTAGTAATATCTGTTAGCTCTTCTTGCTCTTAGCAAATTCTCTTTTAATGGTTTAAATAAATATTACATAAATTACAGAGGCATTTTTCTGCTTTCGATAATCAGAATTTGAAATTAACACTGGCTGTAAAAAGTGATTTTATACATGAATGTTTACAAGGTAAAATATGTGGATTCAGAAAGCTGCCAAATTTGCATCATTCATCCGATAGCTGGGGGCTTAATTCCACAATGAATGAAAACCTGTGCCCAGCCTAATGTTTGTGGCCAGTCCCACGGTCCCCAGCTGGTATGGCCACATGTTTAGACTCATGAATTTGTGGGGGAACCAGAGCCCAGGAGGCATGTCAAACATGAGCCCCATTCTCGGATGGGATAAAACGGGCAGCAAAAGCCTTCCAAGTGTTTTCATGGATCGCTACAGCATGTGTCTCTTTTCTGAACACTTATGTTTAGAGCAATAAACATTAAAATCCAGGCTAAAGGAAAGAGTGGGGGATCTCTGGCAGGTATTTATATTAGCCAGAACTCATCTACTGCAACACAACGCACAGATTTTTTTCTAGGCCAAATAAATATGTCCTCAAGCAAATAATCTGTCCACTTAATAATTCAGTTACTGTACATATGGAGTCCCATTTTCTGTGACAAAATGGAACAGGTTTCTGTTAAAATGAATACTCTTTTCTATCTCTTCAAATTAGCAGACTGGCTCTGCAGTCTCAGGAAACATTTTCATTGGCAAAACTAGGAACTGGGACTAAGAAGTATCAACCATACACTATTGAAGATTTTAATGGGAGGACTAGGGGGTTGGTGTTTGAAGGTAACTCTCTTTCTCAAATAGACAAAATCTCATTCAAAGAAGCATTTAAGGTCAAATTTGCAGTCCAAAAATTCCAGATGGCAACTGGCCTTCCAGATTCCATACCTTTTTAATGACCATTTTCTCTGTCTTCTAAGAGACTATCTTCTGGCTACTGCCATGCTATTTAGAATGAAAAATCACGTTTCCTATCATGTGTGACCCAAATCAGAAGCCAGGTAACTAAATCCATTGAATGTACCCAGAGTATGTACACAGGAGACATAATCATATAATCACAGCCCAGTTTCTAGGGGTCTTCCAAAGATGATCTGGTCCAAATTTCCATGGGAAAGGGAGACTAGATGACATTGCCTAGCAATCTGTCCCATTCCATCTTGAAAACTTCCAGTGATGAGGACTCTACAACATCCCTGCAGAGATTATTCCAGCAACTGACTGGTCTCACTGTAAACACTTCTTTCTTATGTCAAGATGAAATTTTGACCAGTGCAATTTGTACTTGCTGCCCCTTGTCTTTTCCATGTGGCTCCCTGTGAAGAGAGAGACACTGTTCCCACTTTGCAATCATCCTGTACATACTGTTATACTGTGATTAAGTTCCCTCAGAGACTCCCCTTTTCCACAGGGAATAGACAAATCCTTTTCCCCCCCTCTCTCTCTCTCCTAATTTTTCTGATAACTGACACATAATCATGCTTGTGCAGGAAGCTCATTCAGAGATTGGTAGTTCCCAGAGCTGCCACAAAGGATTTGAACTTGCAGGTATTCTTTCTCTGATTACGTCTCTTATCCCTCCTCCCAGTTATTCTGGAAATCCATTTCTGTTTTGGAATTTACTATCTGACTCAGGGCTATGTCAATCATTTCTATGACATTGCCAGATCTTAAGGAAAGATGTCTGGAAAAGAAGGAGGAAAGGGTGACCTGCCTAACCAGAGGGACTGGAGGTTTGTGCAACCCTGATGCTTCAGTCTAGAGGAGAGGGCAGATTTTGGACACATACTCTATGCACTGTTAGCCTGACAGGAGTGGTTTCCTGGGCATTAGGAGCTATTGAATGGAAACCACATCTGGTGAGCGATATCTGGAAGTCAGGATTTCATTTTCTGAGTAACTGCTGCAGTAAGAGTGTCGTCATGGAGAGGGCATGGATGTTACCTCTCACTGGTATTTTGGCTGAGGTTTCAATTAAACTGTTCTTGAAGTGTGCTTGGAGATGAATTAAATGTGATCAGTACATTTTCTGAGTCATCAGAGACCACCTGAAGGGTTCACATCCTAAGGAAATGGCAGGACTCCTACTCAGTAAAAGAGGAAAAGGGATCAGGACACACACTTCAGCCAAAGGGATGGTATCTCTGGAAATAAGTACGTGAAAATCAAGTTCCTACCTGAACTGGATTCCTGTAATATATCAATTCACCTGAGTAGAAAAGTTAGGCATTGCTGTTAGGTACTTTTTGCACTGAGGCACTTAGGATTCACTTATGGAATAGAGACAGTACTTCTGGTCCAGTTTCAAAACCAGCAATCCCTGGGTAGTTTTGCCTGAGCTCTGGCAAGCCAGAAAATGGAAGAATGGCCAGGAGGTGGCTTAAGCCAGCAGGAATCAAAGTTCTGAGGCAGTGCCAGCACTGTCAGTCTCAAGCAAAGGAAATGGGTTGTTAGCATTTGAACCAGACATTGTTTGCTCATATTTAGTTTGCGTGCAATTATACTGCTATTGTGACTGCACCTTGGCATGCGAGAAATTAATGCAAGTGCTTTAAACATTTCACATTTTTCTAAGTCACCAGAATTATGGAAATAGTCATAACTTAAATATTAATCACAAAAACGAAGGGTCAAATCCTTGATCTTGTTTCCACAGACATGTTAGACTGTATTAGAAGTGTTTCCCCTCACGCACCGTACTGTGGATCTGCTGTAGGTCTATAAAAAGCATTGCTATATGGGAAAACATCCTATTTTTATGCCTGAGAAATGTGGGATTGGTCACAGGGTGAGTTCAGAATATCTCAAATCTCGTCGTACAACGTGTCTCCCTTTGTCTTTTAGGCTTTCTTCTGTTCTTGTTGTGTGATCCTTTCTTGCCCCCACTGCAATGTTCTGTGGGCTTCTACTAAAACACTCATTCCCCCATTTGAGGCTGGGACAATTCTGTATTTCCTGCCCTTTTGTCCCTGTATATTTAATCAAAATTCAGCAAATATTCAAGAGCACTTAAAATTGTTCTTGATTGTTTCTGCTGGGCTGAGAAAGTGATTGAACATTGGGGTACATTATAACCATGTAGAGAAAAGGGTTTGAGACCCCTTTAGACGGCACTGTGCTTTTTATTCTGCCTGCAAGGTACACCTATGCATCTTTGGTTAGAAGTGTTAAAAAGAAAAAGCAGATGAAAGCAACAGACTTTTTTGTCAAGCTGTGACAGAAATCAAATGCAAATAGAGCTCAGTTCAAGACTGTTTGTTAAGTGTCACGTCAGTGAGTATTAAATGCAGCACATGTCGTTTTACAATGAGCATACTGTATATGAATTTTATTGATTTTTTTTCAAAGAGGATACATCGAATAATGTACTCTTCCTTACCAGCGCCAGCTTACAAGTGTGTTTTCGTACTTGTGTATGCACATTCATTAGGCTCCTAAATGCTGCTGCCTTACTTAGCACATCTTCTTTTGTGGAGGCTGGGATTTGAGCTGTAGAAAGACCTACACAAATGATTCTCTCCCTCTGAGAAAAGTGGGACAGAGTAATTTAGACTTCCCAGCATGAAGCTGTCAAAGAGCAGCTTCTCAAAATGATTCACAATTAGTGCACCAGGCTTACACTAGGAACGGGTTCTCAACTGATTTCCTTTCCACAAAGGAGTGAGTCTGGGGCTTCATTTTGCCATTAGGAATGTCACAGATGTATTAAAAAAATCATCAGAGCTGGTTAACTCTGCTGCACTTACGTTGAAGTCTTTGTACTATACTATGTGAAAAACAAATCTGATTTCTCCATGTTCATTCAAGCTATGTATTTTTCCAATTAATATTTAGAAAAACATGTGTTAGCATTAAATTACATGTGAAAGGCAACAACAGCAGTATCAGACTTATCTCCATGCACTAGAACAGAACTCTTAATGATTCAGCAAAGGGGCCACTGCTCCATGGGAGATGTGATGTACATCCACTGCATTCACCTGTGTGAAGTTGCATCCCTCTCTGAGCTGTGTTTGGTTTCTTGTGTGCACTGCCTTCCCATTGTTTGGTGTGAGATCTCTGATTCCACAACCATCTCCTTACAGTACTCAGGTCATCAGAGGGCTTAGAAAAGCATATTAAAATCTGTGTCAGGTAGGCAACTTGACAATATTATACATACTAGACCATGATGGTTAGGTTTAGACATTTAAATGCCAGGCTAAAGCATGCTAAAATTGGCTATAAAGCTAAGTAATATAATGCATTTATTGGTGATTTTAAGTATCTTACTTGTAGGCTCAGTGAGAGACACTCAAGGTCCTGTGGAGGCTGCAAGTTACACAGAGTATTTGTAGCCCAGGCTCTTGTCTCCTGCTATTGTCTCACCTACAGGGGCACAGCAGTGTTACACATGAGCCAAAACAGAGGCCAAAATTTGGATATTACCCTGAAATGCTGACTAACAAAAGGCTCATACTGAGAAAACTCTTCCTCATATATTGAGTACTATGAAGGTCTTGATATCTGCTGGAAATATGCCAGTTCTGCCCTCATCCCACACACAGATATTATGGATTCTTTTGAATGCATTTAATAACTGTTTATGATCTTAAGGAAAGGAGGCAGAAATAGTTTTATACACACTGTTCTTCTGCATCCATGTAATCTTAGAAGTCCTCAAGCTTTATGTTTCTCTTGCTTAAGAAAAAGTAGGTTTTTCTGTCTTTACTGTTAAGCAGTATCTAGTGATACCTAAATGGGCAAGTTTCATTGGTATTCTCTTAACGAAAGCAAAGCTATCGTCAGCTTAACAGAGCTGTGGTCTGAAAAGGGTGCAGAAGTTAAAGATTCAGCTCCTGGAGTCATGTGGTGGTGCCGAGTCTACCTATTTATCCATTCACTATCCATCTATCCTATCTATATTTTAGAGAAAATTGATAGACCATTAGAGAGCACTTCCTTCTGCCTTGTAGATATTTCCTCCCTTCCAAGAAGGAAGGCAAACAGCAGTTTCTTTTGTAATGTGATAGAAAACATACGGGAAAGTACCAGTATTTCTGTGAGTTATGGAGTAATAGCCTGTATAAGCCATAATTTTGGAAGGAAAAGATTTTAAAAAAATTGAAAGTTGTTTCCATTTAATTGAGTTCTGAGTAAACATACGTTAATTAAACTCTGTGCTGTTTGTTACTGGTACTTTCACTGGGGCTTTAACTGTCATTTAAAAATAGTTATTTGGTTTTATTGAAAAGCTTAAGTAACAATTGTTTTTTGAAACTGCATTTAAAGTCAGTCAGATACTTTTAAGATACCAGGAAACATGATTTGATATAAAAGCTTATGTAATTTACATACAGCTTTCATTCAAGTCTCATGTTGTGAGGAAAAAATTAAAAGATAATGCCTAGAATGCTTACCAAAACCAAAGGTTTCTTGGGTATGAAAAGCATTAACCAACTCTATTTACTCAAATAAGGAACAGTGTCTCCTATAAAGCTATTTTTTTCTTCCTCCTCTCTACCGACACTCCTCTCAGAGGAATTTTTTGATCCCTTCTTCATCTTCTCTGCCCTTTGCAGTCATGTCTCTTCACCATTTCGCTTTACATTTCCTCCAAAACCATTTTTTCCCCCGTTTGCCTCCTTTAGGGAGTGGTGTTACTTTTCTATTCTTTTGCTTCTTTTTCACATCTTTTGTGATTTTATTCCAGAGCCTTCCTTACTCATCCCAAAGCTTCATTCTTGTAATCTCAAATCTTCCTTGCATTGTTTGCCTTACTTTCTCTTGTAGTTCTTCCCTACAGACCAAGCTCATTTTCGTATGTTCTTAGCAATGCAGCCTGGCTGCAAAGAAGAGCAGTGCTTTGGCAGCTATGTTAAGAAAACACGGGTACTGTATCATAACTACATTTTTTAAAATAATTGCAGGTCAAAATAGCATTTAGGATTAGTGGAGTGTAGAAGGTCCGTGCTCAGCAGTACTTGTAACATATTTAAGGATACTGAGCTGAAGCATTGAGGAGGGTTATTTTTATTTGTAAGGTCAAGGGCTCTGCATGTGTGTTCTTTTCTTTGTATCCAGGTATTTTAGTGATTTCACACAGATATTTGCTCAAAAATAGTCTTCAAGCCTAACTCCCAAAGTTAACATTTTGCTTTATCAACAAACCACCAGCAGGCATGGTGACTTATATTGATTTTCAAATTTAATGTAATACAGGAAATGTAAGAAAAATACATATTTGTCAGTATTTTTCTCTTCACTTGTTAGTAAGAACCGCGTTAAACTAGGGAATCATTAATCCCAATTTTTGCTGGTATATGACCCAAAGGCATCTGACTCTGTAGATAATTTACAGGAAATAATATGGTTAGTGTAAAAGTCCAATTTAAAAGAAGAAAATTACTCTAATAGCAATTGCAGTCTTCCTCTGAGAGTGACTTGGCAATATTTCCACTGAACATATAGGACTGTATCAACAGTCTAAATGTACAGCAACAAAAATTGACAATGAATCTGGGCCAACAATATTCTAGCACTTGAGGGAATGAACTTCTCAGCATGCCATGGCTGACATGGAAGGTTTGGAGTGTGTCACAAAAAAAAAAAAGCATATTCCATTTCCTAGACTTATATATCAAATTACTTTTGAGATGTTCCAGTGATGTCCATGACTTCTTCACAAAGCTAGCAGATGTGATACCAGACCTGCTGGAGACCGCTGATCTTCCATAACCTCACATCAATCCCAGACTCTTGAAGACAGACCAACAGCGAGTTTTGGGTCAAGATTCAGGCATCTACATTTAGATCTGCATGTAGCTCTCAGCACACAAGCTATATTCCCCTCCATTGTAGTCAGTAATGATCTAAAATTAGATACAATTGTCTCCCTGTACAGGCAACTTGTGCCATTTTAAGTACCATAAGGTGTGTCAGTTTGTCTCCAGCTGCTACTCAAGAAAGGTAAGGATCTCTTGAAAGTCCTATCTGACAGCTGTCAGATTAAGAAGGCATCTAGACCTCCTTAACGTGTCTCCAATGGCATTTGATGGAGTCAGCATAGTCTGGAGGGTTGTTTAGTTAAGGCACCTACCTCCAGTCTCTCCAGAAACTTTGGCATGTAAGTCAACCTGAGCACATCGACACAAAGCAAAAATAGTTTGTGATCTAAAGAAAGGATGTCTAGGCAAACATAGCAAGAAAAAGTGGGAGACAGGAATAGTTGTTCTGTTTTCAGCAGAGGAAGAGTAAAAGGCAATTAGCAGGCAGCCAAGTGATGTGATTTGTTGTGTTTCACAGAGGTAGTGCTTGGCAGAGGGAATTTACTGCAGAGTCTTCTCTGCCAGACCTCATCTTTTTCTCCTGCTGTGGCTGAAGACATTAGACAAAATTGATAGGAATTTGATGTGAAGAAGACAGAAGGGCCACAAGCTTTTTTTCTTTCCAAGAACTACGTCTGTTGAACACAACAGGAGTTTTACCATTCCTCTCCATGGCTTTAAGCAGGTTCTGGGAGATTCCCCAAAGAAAAATTTCTTGGTTCAGATAAAGCAAATAACAGTCTGATCTCCTTCCTGCAGTCAGAAACCTTTGAATAGAGGTGAAGGAGCATCTGTCAGTGTGCATAACCTGTACAAACTCCCTACATGTCTTACTGGATTTGTGGATTTCCCATGGCTGCAGCTCTTGCACACAATGTAACATACAATATGCTGCTCAGAGCTAGTATCCTCTCTAATTAGTTCAGATTAGAGATACTCTTGGTCAGATATGGGGAGGATTGCCCTGTCTTGCTAGAATGTCACAAACTGATGATTGGTCTAGCTATGGCAGGGCAGAAAGATGCTGTTGGTAAATCTCAGGGAAGCTCTTGAATGGGCACTTAGAAATGCCAGAGGACCACAAATGTGTTAAGGTGAATCTCTCTTTTCTGGCTACACACTATCTTCGGTCTCTTTTCTATTTTTGTCAATAAAGACTCCATGTCACTGATATCTTTCAAAAGGACTTTGGTGAACAGTACAATGTGGCTTTGCGCTGTGGGCTTGACCAAAATATTATGACTACATCTGTACTCATTAGAGAAAGCAAGGTGTCATCAAAGGTATGGCAACAATTCAGGGAAAAGAGGACATTTTAAAAAATGTATGTAGTAAAGGAAAAAAATAATGTGCTCTCTTACATGTATTAATGGCAGAAGTCTTTAATACAGCCGACGTTCAATGTGCAACCATGAATGCAGTAAGCAATTTTAAGAAAATAATATTGGGTCACTTTATGTTATTGTACTCATAACCTGTCCAATAATCTGACCAACTATCTACAAATAAAGGGTTACCCATTGCAAATGAAGTTTGGAGAATCCAGGCCTACTGTTTTTGTTTCATTTTTTAAAGCATTTTCTCACTATACCAGTATTTTATGGTTTCAAAACCAAATATTAGTCTCTGTGTTTGGAGTAAAAAGGATCCTCAACGTACACAGTGGCTCTTGCTTGCAGAGGTGAAGGAATACTTAAATCTGCAGGCAGAAAACATCTAGGGCTCAAACTATAGAAACGGGGCTTACAGAGTACATTTACAGTCAAGGCAGTTGACAGTCTATGAAGCAAAAAATTCTTTGGTTTCTTTGAATAACTACATAGCATTTAAATAGCTTTCATAGCCAAGGATTTTTTTTGTACAGTACTGTAGAAATTAGCGGTTCTTTTTTTAATGAGGTGCTGAAACTAGAATATGATTTTTGTTGGATCCGACTGTAAGAAACGGTTGTGCCAGTTGTATGAAACAAAAGGGCACCAGTGTGTGTTAGGAGAATTTTCTGGGTATAGAGCCTTCCTGTTAAGAGTAAAGCTGGCAAGATTTATCTTTCAAGTGACTGATTCAGTGATGTTTGCCATCAGAGATAATCAGCAGAAACAATGTGAGAGATGCCATTTTCTGTGGTGAAGCAACTTTCCCAGATTTATTTCTTTTAACAGAGCTGTAGAGAATTTCACTTTGATAAAGAATATAATTTTCACTGCTGAAACTAAATGTCCTTCCTTTCATTTCACAGGCTTAAAAATAAATTCTTAATCTAAAATTGAACCACATTTAGACCTTTATTTTCTACAGAGATCCCTAAAATCATTCTTTGAAAACAAACCAAATAATAGGAATTTCTGACTACCGAATACATACAATATTTCCACTGATCAACCTGTGGGAAAAAAAGTGTTGCTGTGGCTATAATTTTAAGATTAGTGTAGAAATAGTGTAGTTTCCCAGTAGGTAACACGAACTGTTAATATGGACCAGATTCCTCCATTCTGATTAATTTTTATTAGTCTCTCTGTAAATTGTCTTATTTACCTGGCTACAATCAGACTGTGAAGAAGCCCTCAAAAAAACCCATTAAAATGATGAACTTAAGTTTAAGAAGCATGTTTCATTTTCATTCAGACTTTTATCTACATATTAGGAAGCTATTTTAAAATACTGGCATTCTTCTCATCAATTAATTTCAAAAAAAACGCAGCCACATTCATATTCTCATAATAGTTCAAACATTCACAAAATAATCTGTTGAAATGAGTTTTTAAGATCCTCATCCAAGAAATGAGACTCTGAAGAAAGGCCACTTTTCTAAGGACTTTCATCACCCAGATATGACTCAGTAATATGCATGGAAAAATATTTCTGAGAAATCAAATAACCTTACAACTAAAACTAATAAAGACATTAAAATTAGGGCCAATTAAGATTTATGCAAGTGGCATAGGGATTCTAGCCTGGTATTATTAAGTAAATCAGCCTATTAGGATGGGGATTATTTTTTCCCATATGATCTGTTTGAAATTCTATATTGTCAAAATCCACCAGGGTAATGGCAATATGATGTATTGTTCCATCTCAAATATGTTTTGGCTCTTGCCTGAAAATAAATACATTCCTGGAAATTGATGGAGGTATTGTAATTTCTACTTTGGTAGCTTCAAATACATGTAAAATACTTTTAAATTCCTAAAATTTGTAAATTATCGTTGAGAATTTAATCATGTTAAAAGACACAAAAATAGAAGGTTGCTGAGACTGCAAATATAATTTTACTTTTAAAAAATATACTGTACTTCAATTTTAATATAAAACGAAATCATTATTATAGGGAAAAAAATTGCAAATATGGACTTACCAGTTCTGTTAGTCATTATAGACACATAATCCTTTCTTTTTTAAATGAAATAGCTTTAAACTAGGTAGTTTCTAATGCATTTCTGTTCCACATATTACATTACCTATATATGAAAAAGTCAATTTCTAAATGCGTGTTCTTATAAAATAACCAGAAGAAATAAAATTGTTATGATTGATCTGAAATAATTGATTACAGTATGACAGCCTTCTTATTCTTAATTATAAAATACAATTACATTTTTGCGCTTTCATACCTGAACATCACAAAAGCTGAGAGAACTATTTCTGTTCTACTTCTGATTAGATCAGCAATGCCACTTCTTCAGGTCTTATCAAATTGGTTTTGATAATAATTACTTGAGAAGTGTTTGATCTCAATGATGAATACTTGATTAGTTTTTCATGAAATCATTCAACCACACCACTCAACACTACTCATGTGAGACCTTGTTGATTTAGCTGTTCGAAAGAACACATTCTTTTTCACTGCAGTTGTGGGATGTCAGTCTTTGGGGAAAAGAGGGTGGAAAAAGGGCAAGTTTATGGGTAATGATATTGCAGGAGCAGATATTTAAGGTTTGCTAATTCTCTTCTCAATTATGTTCATCCTCTGCCTCGTCACACTGCCTGCTACATGGTGACAGAATCAATCTTAGCAGTGGAATAAATTTTTCCTCTTTCAAAAAAGGGTTTCATGACACCATTGTCATCTTTGAAACCCTTGGAGGGTTTTGCCCTGATGAATAACATTTCATATGTTGAATGTTTATGTGATTTTCATGGAGCGATAACCTTGCTGCCACCTAACTTTGATGCATTGAGATTGCTGCTTTTCCCTACTAAAGTGCTTTTACACACCACCTCCTACAAATTGACTTCAGAGTTAGAAATAGAAGATTCAACAAAACTTCAACTCTCCACGGAAAAAAAGGGTCTGGTAGAGAAATTTATACATTGGGTACAATCTCCTTTAATTATTTAAACTGGAGCTTTTGCTGAATAAGAGTTGTAGGCATTTTTCACTTATCATTTTTCTTTTACTTTATGCAGTTAGAATCATTTATCCAAAGCTGACCGTATATCCATACTTTAAAATTAATATTTTTTAACCTTGCTATTTTTAAGGCTTGGTCTGCCAACCCATACTTCTTGAAGTCAATAGCATTGTCTGTATAAGTTAAAACTGCTCACATAAGGAGACACTCAATGGATTAGTCTCCAAGTTATAGGGAAAAAAATTCTATACCCCAGGTATTTACAGTTGAGTATCTGCACAAGAAGACATTTTCAAAACAATGTCCTTATTTGTCAGTCATCAAATAGCAAGGAAAAGCCTTTTATCAAAAGAGGAGTTAAAGGCAGGCTAATTAAGGAGGAAAATTTCCAAGGAGACAATATTTTCTCTAATGACTTTCTTTTTAAAGTTGCTAATAGAATTATGACAGTTTTAACAATCAGAAAATACGATGCATTCCAAATGTTTCCTTTGTTAATTATAAGATCTCTGGAAATTGCCTAGATCTTTAAAACCTAATGTTTCACTAAAAAGCTTAGATCCCTTTAGGTTATTGTTTTGGGGGTTTATTTTGTTTTGTTTTTAATATCAACTGTTATTTTGGTGGCAATAAATTTGTCTTTGAAGATCCAATTTAAGCAGGCTCTTCTCTAGGAGACTCAGACTGCTTAAAAACAAAATTATGTTCCAGGACTATAATTATTTTGGTTATTGTGTCATCATGTTAATGTTGTCTGGAAGAAATGTTCATCTGAACCTTTCATTGTTTTGAATTAAGTCTAAAGCAGAAAGAAGTCAGTCTGCTGAGTGGAAAAAGGGAAGATCTCTCTTTAACTGGTGAAGAGCAGTTTGAATGCAGTTACCTCCAGATATAACATGAATTCAGCAGTTTTTATTTAACTTTTGTGCACTGTCAAAGTACCTGTCATCCTAGGATATCATCTTTATGTAGTAGTTGTTGGCCAGTGTTTCTGAAGAACTTGGCTCCTAGTTAGAAGGCGAAATGAACAGAAAGATTTTCATAGAGGCTTATTACTCTGCAGCTCCCATTGAAAACAAAGGCAGCTACTAGGTACCAGTTCCTTTGACAAGTCTGTCTTTGTTATTCCTTGTAGGAGGAACTGCAGCTGAGGTTTTCAAAGGAACCTAAAGGATTTAGGTACCCAGCTCCCAGACCAGGGCTATACAAGGGGAAGACCTAGCCCAGTAGCTTTGAGAAGCCCAGCTCAGGATCTTAGCTCTTAACATGCTGAATCAGAGCAAATATCCGCAGCTGAGAAAAGGCCCAAGCTTGAGGGATGTCAGAACCAAGAAGTAGCTCGTGAATCTTGCACTACAAATAAAACAGGGCATCCAAGAGCAGAAAAGCAATTACTACTCATATTTTTCACTGAAATAAATTCATTTCAAATTACAACATGCAGGCTCTTGTTAAAGGCAGATGTACCAGTTACTCACAAAAACTATTAATACTCCTATTGTCTTCAAATTTGCATGCATAGCAAAAAATGAGGAAAATGAGAAAAGACTCTGGAATAGCATAGGGATTCCTACCACACTCTTCCCGTTATCAGTAAAATCCTTACTGACCTCGCACTTAATCCTTCTCTCATTATTCCCTTCAATAGGAAGCATGCATTCTGGACAACAATAAAAAAAATCTATAGTGTACTACCATTTCTGTCATTTGCAGCTAATGAATGCTTTTAAGTATTGACTAGCAACTGGTCTAATAATGACAATGACTCCACCGATTTAGAGCAATAAATCCAAAGACTTGGCAGGCTTCAATTAGTATAATAAGCTCAAACATTCATTCAGGAAGATTAAGAAAATGGGCAGTAGACTCTTGAATATTAGAGATTCTCATGTTTCTTTCCTTTTGGTAACACCATCTGTCTGGAAAAAACATTATTTCACAGTGTTTAGTGTGTAAGTTTAAGTGACAGCTAATATAACTCTGAGGGTTTTTTTCTTTTGCTGTAGCTGAGAGAGTGGGTCAATTACAACGAATATGATTACTGCAGGGCTATGAGAGCCCACACTAACAGCATCTATTAAGAAAGGTTTGGGGGGGGTTAAATGCCTATGTTCAATATCTACTGTGGGCAACAGCTATCACCAGTGGTTCCAGATATTATCAGAAATGTATGTTTGACATTCCTCATAACAAACAGACCTCCCAGTATTTTATCACTACATGAAAGGCTTAAAAGACTTCAGATAAACAAAAGTTATATGCTTGTCTTCATCAGTGATGTAGGAGTAAGGATAATTCATCAGGCATTCCTCATCTGATTTATATACATTTATTCTTCTCATTCAGGGAGAATATATTAATTATTATTTCTTTTTATTATTACATGTACTTGAATTAAAGGAAACAATAATTACTCAGGGTTCATCAGATCACTGTGCAGATACTGTTAAAAAAAATCTAAATAAAGTAAGAAGTAATCTTGCTGGATAAAGTGAAACAAACAAACCAGTTAGAAAAATTGTAAGAGAAATCTGTCCATTTGGTACTTTAGTCCAATCTGTAAATTATCCTCAGAGCTGATGTTGCAAACTAGCTTTGAGTGGGATCCTCCTTGCATATTCATAGCGTATTCCCTTTTTTGTTTGTCTGAGGTCTTGTATCAAGCTGCAGAAAAACCTTTCCCACCCAAGGGAAGGCAAGAGCACTGTCAGGCCATGTAGAGACAGCAAGAGCTAAAATGTTCCCAGCAGATAAGCTCCACCACACAGGGCAAAGGGGCTCATAACACATTTCCCTACAGTCCTAGAATCATGGAATTGTTTGGGTTGGAAGGGACATTTAAGATCATCTGTTCCAGCACCCCTGCCATGGGCAGAGGCACCTTCTACAAGACCAGATAAATGTCTTGTGATCCAAGGAGCATCCAGTACTAACCTGTGATAAGCTGCATGGGTGAAACAGCTTCTGATGAAGCTATTGGCCAAGTCGCCTGTTTCATTGCTATGTTTCTTTAGTAGACCTTGCATTTACAGCCGAGTTTTGGCAAACAGATGCTTGTTTAGAGCTGCATGGAAGGGACAGAGGCTTACAGCTCAGGCACTGAAGCATCTGGGTGGCAGGTGCTTCCACAAAATATTTTCCTGCAAGTATTGTAGCAGCTGTAGACCATAACGGTATGAAGTGCAGGAAAATGCGGTTAATGCCAGAGTTCCCATGACAGTTTGCATAAAAATTTGTGGCTGGAGGTGGATTCATTAATAAAGTCAATACAGAGTTTATGTCAGCCCCACCAAGGCAGATAGCCATAGGAGAATCTGTATAACTTAGTACTCCAGCTGATGTATTTAATTTGCTGATTTATTTAGTAGTAATGGGTGGATTTACTGTGTTTGAAAATGGAAAGTGCTCTGCAGTGTGAAACATCCTGCTGGCTGAGATCTGAAAGCCTATTGCAAGATTGATGGCAATGACAGAAGAAGCATAAAGTTCATAGGTCACTATAACAGAAATAAAAGTAAAGCTCACTTATTCCCACATATTAATTTATTATTATTTTTCTGATCTTGCTGCCCTGCTTGGTCCTTGAGAGATGCTTATTACAGTCAGTGTAGTGAATTTCAATCACATTGGCTCCTGAATCAGATCAACAGCCTAGTGAGGAGGGAGGACAGAGTTGGGGGTAAAGATCTAAGTGTTTTCTGACCCACATGCTTGTCACTTGATCAAAACTTTGTTTCAGCAAAATATTTAACATTATTTGTCAAGGTAAGTGGGTGTTCATGGTCTGAGGTAAAAAATGAAGAGAGAAACAAGAAGCAGGCAGCATTTAAATTCCTCTAACACCATTGTAAATTGCAAAATGGTGTTAATAAAAGCCAGTTAAGGGTTCAATCCACCAACAGCCCAAAGTAAATGAGAGTTTGATGTCCCCAGGGTCTATCACACAGATGGGCCTCACTCCAAGTACCCAGTAGAAATGGATGGCATAAACCGGCAACACTCTTGAGCATCTCATGTGTGCATGACTAGCAAAACAAGCTCCATGTTCAGAACAATAGCTTCATGTGCATGGCTTAAGTTCCAGCATTTGGTTATAGCCTTTTAATACTGCATATTAGAAGGCACCTAAGTAGAGCTCGTATTTCCATGAAAAATTCAATGTGAAGCTGGAAATCATTTCAGACAGCAGTTTTACTGGCAAAGTGCCCAAGGCTTGCAGATGGTACAGCATTCCTCTGTCTTGAGAGGAGAAATCAAGAAGGCTTGAAACGAGAAGCCTTCAAACAGGAGAAGGTGCTTCTGTGACACTTGCAATTGCAAATAAAGATGATTCAAGTGTAAGAGATATCAAGATCCACACATCTGGTCTTCACATGAATAAGACAGACAATAACTCCCGAAAGAAAAGTGTGTTGCAGCTAAAATGAACCAGAAACAGAAGCTTTATGATTCATAGCCCTATTTCCAGACGCAGAGCCATTTTTAGCATTTTGATCACAGTCTGCTCCTACAAAAAAGAAAGGAAAGCAGTCTCATTTGTTGTTATTTCTTAGGATGAAACAAAAAATGGAGTTCAAATGGAAAAAAAGTCTTGTTTAAAACAAAAGAAAAATAAGAATTTTTGAGTTTTGACAAAGAATTATGTGGGAACTTGTGGATGCCGAAAGCTGAGTTGCAGAGAGATTTTCCAGCTTTCTGCCTCTGTCTGTGAGAAAGTCTTTACTTTCTCACAGACACTGGCTGAAAGACAGTTAGGAGTTTCTGTAAACTATCTTCCTTATCTTGCAGGTGCAGGTTGTTGCCATACTGACCAGAGAAATGTTTTGAAGTAGGTCTTGTAAGATCTAACCAATCATTCTAAAGAGCTAGATGGTCAAAGACCAATGACCTTGTGCCATTCTAGAGAACTAACATATAAACCAGTTTGTAAGGTTAAATAAAGATGCCTTTTCTTCTAGAACTAAAATCAGTGTCGTTTCTCACTATCCTGCTACAAGCAGCAACAGGAACCCATGCCAGACTGAAGGCTAAACAAGACCCCAGTTTGAATTTAAAGAAAATATTTGTCCTGGTTGGAAAAATTGTGTGTTCATCAAACTAAGTCTTGATTCACAGGATACAAGGAAAAACAGTTCTGAATTTATTCTGGCATATGCATACTGCATTTCTGGGAGGAAAAGGTGACTTATGTGCTGCCTGTGACAAGGGAAGTCATCCTGTTGATCAAAGCCTTCCTTAGAAGTGGGGCTGTAAAGGTTTCTTCAACCACACAAAAGAAGTTTTTAAAAAGAAAGATGATGCAAAGAAGGAAAAAATTCCTGAAGTATGTGAGGTAATGCCTACCTGGACATAGTGTTTTGCACTTGGTAAGAAACTTAGACGAGAGTCAGTGAGCAGATTGCATGGGCACACGCTGCCACAAGCCTGCACACACACGGGTGCAGAAACAGCTGTTCCAAAGATAACCTAAGAGCTGTGGAACTGCAAATAAGCACTCATGCAAACAGGAATAAGTATTACAGATACAGCTGCATATCTTGTGTTTTAAAACATAGACTGCAGGTCATGTCATAAGACAGGAAAATCCTTTGAAGCTGTAACTCTGGAAGAAGTGTGAGATATCAAAGGAAGGGAATCACTGTTCAGTGCTGCTGTTCACCAAAAGGGCAACTGTCGTGGTTTGTATAAAGAGATCTATCTCAAGTAGCGGTTGGAGAGATTAAACCACTTTTGGCTGCACTTACTTGGAAGCATTTTTATCGCTATTGAAATTCTGTATATATATTTCAAAAGGGATTTTAGGAAAATTAAGAAGGTTTAGAAAAGAGCATCAAGAATTCTGTAAAGAAACTGCTATAATGAAAGAATCATGGCACTAAAGCTATTTTTAAAAATGCCTGATCTACCATGATATCAGCCAATAAGAACATATATGGAAAGCAGAACTTTGATAATGAATGTTCTTCTGACCTTTAACCAATGAATAAAAATCCTGTGGGGAGAAAAATCATATATAGAATACAAAGATCTTTAATACTGAGCAAACTAACCACTGCACCAATTTCTGGAGGCTGGTGGTAACATTTTTTTTAATTGCTAGCAATTTTTAATTAATATTGTTTTTGTCTTCCTTTGCCCCTGGGACTTTTCTCTATTGCAAAGTAGAATGTTTTAAAAGAAACTTATTGTGCATGCTAAACACAAGATTGGATGCAATAATTATAATGACCATTTCTTGGATGTGAATCCACACACACATTTATGAAAAGAATGAAGAGTGGCACAGATTATGAACTAACAGTGCTGCAAAGATCAGTTTTGGGAAAATACAATGCTTATGAGGATGGGAATGCAGCTTGGAGCTTTGTGGATATGACACTTCCACACCCTGACAGGGTCCAGTCTGAAGACAGACAACAAAGTGAAAGAACAGTTTAAGAGACGTCAGCCTTTTATGGCTGTAAGGCTTGCACCAAAATTTGAATGCAGCAGAAGACAGAATGTGTCAATAAAGAAAACAGTAGTATTAAAGAGAATAACTGATTCTAGAAACAAGTGACTTATCAAACACTATTTGGAAGATTTTTTTTGTAAGACCTTACCCGCGAGTGTTAATGTCAGCCCTGTAATAGCCAGAGTTTAGTTCTTTCTCAAGAAGAGCCTTTGATACTGTCCTCCCAAAGTTGTGAAGCTCTGTTATTCATCATGCCCAGAAGATGGGCAATTGTTTGTGCTCCCCTGTTGTAATGTTGAGGTTCACAAGCATCATCAAAAAATCAATAAGCATCATCAGAAAATCAATCAACATTGCTACTCTGGTGGAACAAGACATGTTTGTCTGTGTTGATGTGACACCTATTCCTTCCTGGAACTCTGGAGATGCTTCTGAGAAGCAGCACAGACAGTCCTACGTCTACACCCAGAGCTGCAGCATGCAGTGTGTTTGTCCTCTCACTTTGACATCTATTTCTTTCTTGATTTACAGTCGTGCAGCTGTCATAACCGTGATTATGTCATAACCATTCCCTGAAGTACACCTTAACAAATCCCCCACATAACAATTAGATAGCCATCAACAATAACAGTTGCTTTGTTGCTTTCTAGGCTGTTAAGCCATAAGACAAAGAATAAGGTTAAGTCATTTTCAGTAGATTACCACAAGGACAGTAAGTGGCATGAAATTCATTACAACATCTGAAGCACTTTCATTCTGAACAGTGGTCACATCTGTGACTGGGCATTTGATGTCAACTTTATTTAAGGTTTGAGAAAACTGCATTTATTGGAATACTCCTGAAGATAAGAATTTAGCACTTATAACACTTTCTACAAGGACTCAAAATAAGACTGTATAGTGCAAAATTTCTGGTAGAGTCCTGCATTTATCCTTCATTTAAGCCTAGCTTTTCTTGTCGTTTCTGGACTGATCCTGGCAAATGCTGAGTTTTGACAGCTTTTATCCCTTCTCAGTGAGTCAGTCCCTGGCAGGGCTGGAATTTTGACTTAGTCATATTCTGAGAAGGGACTGTCTGCTGTTCCAAACTGTATAGGTGCTCCTGGGAATCAGACAGGAATGCACCAAAAGTGTTGTCATTTGTGACCTGAGCCAAAGTTAGATACTAGTGTTAAAAAACAGCTGCACTGAATTGTGGTATTGCTCAGCTCTATTAAATATTAAGCTCCTCCCATCATCTCAAACTAACAACTGCTTGGAAGGACAATCTTTTTCTTCTGACTAGTGTATTTGAATTAAATTTGTTCTTTTTTTTTTTCTGGTTAGTAGAACTAAGACTTTCATTGTATTCTCCAGAAAAATGGATTTTGTCATCTGTTCCGCAGATCTGTTTTTAGATTTTCCTGTAGTCTCTCACCTGATCAGTAGTATGCACTGGGCTTTGCTGTATTTCTTCTTCCTTAAAAAGGTGCAGGGGAAAAGTTTTCCTATCAGGTGAAGTCATCTAGGGCCAGGCTAAAAAACAGGCACAACCATCTCTTTCTGGACTCTCACATCTGGTGGTTCTTAGTTGTGACACCCATGGAGAATATAAATCTGCAGATTGATGTATATCTGAATTTGAGGCTTCTTGAGGATTTCAGACTCTCCTCACTAAGGTTTGTTTCACGAAACAGGTCTGGTTTTTGTTTAGCTTTGGGATATGGCCTATTTGGATGCTACCATGAGTTATCCATTTCACAGGCAGTGAGTGCAGGGATCCTAAACTAGGGGTAAGGGAGAATAAGGAAGGAGTAAAGCTATATCAAGGACAGAGATAAATACAGAGAAAACATGATCTAATATATGGGCTGGACAAAGTTCCACAGATTGTTCTCGAAGTCTTTCAGTCCTCACACTCCTGACTCCTACATCCAAGAGCTGCAAGTACTGCTGAGAGGTGCCCAAAACACACATCTCCCTGTCAATCATGTGGCGGGTAGGCATGTCCTAGCCCACCACCCAGCATTCTTGTCATGTAATAAACATTTTGGACATACAAAGGTGCAGCAAGGGGAATTTCAGGGTCTCCAGTAAAATCTAAGCTCAGCTCAGTACATAGCTACATGAATTAGGGAGATCGGTCCGACCAGTCCAAGTGACTGTAAGTTGGGCTTCCTAGCCCACTGGTTAAAAATAAGGAATCAACACACTATCTGGACATGACATTACATGCCTGGACAGAATCTGGGAATGGCACTCTGCCAGTTTGTGTCTATGTTCCCTGTCTCTTATTTCTTACTTTTATAAAATGCAAATTCTTTAAGGCTGTCTCTTGCTCCGATTTTTCATAGTGCTTTTTTTTTTTTTTTTTGAGCTGGAGCCTCTGGGATTACTGTAATACAAATAAATAACTCTATGCCTATAACAGAGGTATTATGTGAAATGAGCTGAGATTTTGTATATGAGCCATTAGATGTGTGGGATAAGATGAATTCATTAAATTTGAAAACATAAATGTATGGAGTGTGAGTACTCTCAGTCTCTTACATCATACTGAGCATATATAGACTTACAGGCTTACATATATTATACATGCTTAGCCTGTTATAGAAAGTGGATCTAAAATGCATTTTATTAAATAAAGTGTGTTCTCTAGTAGCATGCACACTTTAGGCACTCAGCAAATAATGAATAAAATTGAAACAGCATAAAAATTAAAATAGACTATATTCATCACTTCCTAACCACAATCTTTAGTGACATTAGCAAAAACCCAAAAGGGTCAAAGGTATGTCAGCCTCGCATTCCAGGGGTAGGCATGACTGGAGTTCATTGACTCGTATCTGAAAAGCTTTGAAGCCCCTAGAGCAGCAGTTGCACTAGCACAGCCTGGAGTTCAGGATGCAAAAGCCTTCTTCCAACTTGATCCCAGGTGAATGCCCAGCAGTCAAGTCACATGTCACCTGAGCTATAATATTATTGGTATAACAAAGCATTAAGAAAATTTATTTCAAGCTAGCTAGTACACGTCTGTGTGCAGTGCTGCTGGGCCTCTGGATTACTGTGTAAACAAGGTCCAAAACATCATCCTCAGTATTTTTTATCACGAAAGGAATATTTAGTCTTTTGACATTGTGACTACTGCAGTACTACGTCTATGACTTGGTTTGCTGCCTCTGCACTTTGTACTTCATGAGCAAAGTGAACTAGAAAAGATTCTGACCAAGTAAGCTACACACAACCTTTTACTTAGTCTTGAATGTTCGGATTTGGTACTGGCATTGTCCCTGATTTGGAGAATTTGTCCCCTTTTGCCTCCCTACCAGCCATGACAACAGGATGCACAATAAAAATCTGTGTTTACAAATCTTGCATGCAAATGATTACGGAAGAGCCATGATATGCAGCAATTTAAATTGTTGACAGAGTTGCTAAGAAACAAACCTTTTGATTCTGTGAAACCCTTTTTGATACAGCTCCACTCTCTGACAGTTGAAGTTATTGAACAAGAGTGAGGACTCTTTAAAAGAGGAATTTCTGACATTTGCTATGTTTTCAGAGGCTGTAACATAACATTGAATATTCCTTCAGTGTCAGTTTTGCTCAGTAGCAGAGTGTCTGATTCCATATATATTTAAACTATCCTATATTTCAAAAATTGGCTTCAGCACTTCAGTACTACCTTCTCCCACTCTCATGCACAATTGTTTTGCAAAGAATTGTGATCTTTACATGCTCCCCTGCCAAATACCTTGTAAGTTTCTATATTTTTTCCAATCTATTCTTTAAACATCCTTTCTCCAGGGCATTTTCAGAAAGGACCCCATAGAATCTTATTCAGATATCAACAGTAAAATACACCATTATTTTGACATTCCAGTATTATGAAGACAGCTGATGTTTTAAGAATATATATTCACACTGCAGACACCAAGCCATTCAATAGCGTAGCAGAGCTTGGGAAAAGAAAAGGGCCCAGATTCATCCCAAGTCAGCTTACTCGCATCACTTAGCTGATAAAATTAGAAGCACTGTCATGTAAAGTCTTGTCAGTTAAAGAAGGTGGTTTAGACCTTATGTGGGGTGAAACACATTTGGGAGGCATTTAGCCTTCACTTTATTACTAAGGCAGCCTAGAGCAATTATAGTCCTAATTTAAACACCTCAGTTAAGTGCTTAAAATTAGGCAGAATTAATCCTAACCTAATTGATCATAACCTTATTTTTTCTTAGCAGGTTTAACAGTTGTAATTGCAAGCTGCCTACACCTATACTACCTTTTGTGCATAGCTGTCACACAGTTGAATTCAATGCCCAAAAAGGAAAAGGCAGATGACCAAAAATTTCAGTTTTTTATGGGGATGGGAGATAAACAAAGACAGTTATAGGATAGAAGCAGAAATGTCAAGGAAGGCCATGTGATGTCTTCCACCTCTGAAGGCATACACTGCTTTCCAGGATCAACATATTACTTTTACGGACATTTTGGATTTTTCTGGTGTGAAATACAGGAACCTAATGTCATGTGCCTGCCAAAGTGCTATTTCTAATCAAATAAAATGGCTGCAAAGTAATAAACTGAACCTGAAAAGGCAGAAGGATGACTCTGTGAGGAGAGAGATTGATCTACGCTAGTCACAAAACCACACTAAAAGGGAGTGGGGTAAGAAAGAATCAGTCACTTTCAGGTTTACTCAGAAGCAGTGAAGACTCTCTTCCTACCATTTTCTCTTCACATTGTGTTCGTAAGGACCATTTCTTTCTTGTGAAAAAACACATCTCCTGAAATTGCGCAAAAGTGTTTTGAAAACGATTTTTAAAAATGTGAAATAAATGTAAAAATAATGAGTCATACTCCATAATGGCCATTGCAAGTGTGCATTAGAAGGCAACCAGAGCACTCTCAGCATGCACTAATAGCTTGCTAATGCACAGCTTTTGGTGCCTTATTGCTATAGTCAACATTTACCACAACGAATACTTTGCAGCAAGAAATATTTTGGGATCCATTATGCTTTCACAACCTTGAGCTGTGCTGGGAAGGGCTGGAAGTAGAGTGCTGTGAGCAATGGGGGCTGAAGGCCTGGAGAAGTCACGCTTTTGCCTTTTGTTGGAATATAGATGGAAAAGACCCACCCCAGGCTTAGTCTTCCTGTGATGGAAAACACAGGAAGGAGGGATAGGAGAGACATTTCATAGAATCATGCAATCATTTAAGTTGGAAAAGGCCTCTAAGGTCATCAAGTTCAACTGCTAACCTGGCATTGCTGTGTTCACCACTAAACCATGTCCCTGAGGACCACACCCACATACCTTTTGATCACACCAGGGATGATGATTCCATCACTTCCCCAGGCAGCCTGTTCCAGTGCTCGATAACCCTTTCCATGAAGAAATTTTAACTAATAACCAATTTAAACATCCCATGGGGAAAGTTGAAGTAATTTCATCTCATCCTGGCACTTGTTACCTGGGAGAAAAGACCAACCCCCACCTGGCTACAATCTCCTTTCAGGTAGCTGTAGACAGTGATAAGGTCTCCCCTGAGACTCCTTTCACAGAGAATACTCCCATCTCCCTCAGATGCTCCTGACCAGGCTTGTGCTCCAGACCCTTCACCAGTTCCACTTCTCTTCTCTGGACACTCTTCAGTCCCTCAATCTCCTTCCTGCAGTGAGTGGCCCAGAACTGAACGTAGGATTTGAGGTGTGGCCTCACCAGTGCCGGGTAAAGGGGGACAATCAATGCCATAATCCTGCTGGCCACACTATTCCTTGTACAGGCCAGGATGCCATTTGCCTTCTTGGCCACCTGGGCACATGTTGGCTCATGATCAGTGGCTTTTGACCAGCACCCCCAGGTCCTTTTCTATCAGGCAGTTTTTCAGACACTTTTTCCCAAGCCTGCAGTGCTGCATGGGGTTGTTGTAACTCAAATGGCTCATCTTGAAGGCAGTGGTGCAAACCATCTTTTACTAGGGCCTTGGCTTGAATACCTCACAGGGTTTGCACCCTGACACCATTGCAATCCTTGTATTGCTACCCCTTCACATCCGGACACCATAAATCATCTCTCTCTCTCTTTTTCCTGTGTACAGAAAGGGGCTGAGTCTTAATCCCAGCCTACATGAGACCTGAGGAAGGTACCATCAGTGCTGGGAGGGGAGGTGGGAAAGGAGGATAGGGGTTTTTTTGCTCTTGGTTGCTTTTTCCTGATATATTGGACAAGTAGCTCCTTGGAAACAGGAAATGTTGCAAGTACAAGGGAAGGCTGTTTGAGTATAAAGTGACATTTATAAGATTCCAGTGTAAGAACTCATTTCACCAATTGACTCAAAGATATCTAAGAATGGGCAATGTGACATTTTATTCAGAGGAGAACTCACCTTTTTTTTGTTCCATTTCCAATGTCCTCATACACTGATATCGATAGGAACCCTTGTTACCTTGAGAGAGTCCCATAGTCCACCATCATCACACAGCTCCTGCTGTGCCATGGGGTTTAGATTGCAAACTACAGAAGAAGAGACAAAAGTGTGGGCTTTATTATAATGCCCAGAGATATTATTACCAAAATGCATCATTTCTGTTGGCCTAAACCCTTAGCTTGTAAATTCTTCATGTGAGTAGTCCATGAAAATAAGCCTCCATCCTCCCTTGAGCTTTGAGAGAAGCGAACCCCAACTCACAAGGGTTGGAACTACAATGGAGAAGAAATCCAGATTCATACGACATCACAGTGGGATAGAAGTGTTTGAAAGTACATTGTTCATGTAAGTAAACGTATGAAGGATCATTTCCTCATTTGAAAACATTTTTAGTGAGAAGAAAGCTAATTTCCAAGAAAAAGCAAATTAAAATTTTTCTCTCAATTTTCTTGCTTCAGGGTTTTTGTTGTTTTCTTTTCCTTTTCATAAAACAGCAATTTATTTTGTTTTGCATGTGATCTGTATAAACTGTTCCTATCAGACAAGGCAATGCAATGAATTGTATTGAGCTGTGTAAGTCCTAGCAGTCAGAAAACCAATACATTGAATGGCTGGCTATGCTTTGTTTTCCTTTAATGCAGACAATTTAATGTTAGCGATTGAATCAGTGAATTTTCCAGCAAAAATGACAAGGCAGTCAACTTGAAATGTAGCACTATTAGCCATCGTCTCTTCTAGTTTTGTGTGCATGTTGAGTGATCTGGGATGAAAAACTAACAAGCACCTGTCAAATCTGAGACATCAGGTTTTCTGACAGAGGGCCCACTGGACATTCCTATCAAGAGAGCCTTTATGAGTAAACCGTGGAAATCTCTCTCAGACAAAAAGGAAACAGAGCTCATCAGATTCTGCAGACCCTTGACTTGGAGGGCATGCTGTCTCCAATGAAAGGTTTTTGATCACAATGCTTTTTTTATTCAGATTTGACTTCACATTATGGCTAATCAATACCTTGCAACAGTCTAAGTCCCCAGTTAGATGCACATCTCACAGTCAGGCAGGGAGACCTACTAATTGAGAAAATGTCAGAGACCCAGGTACCATCACCCTCAGGCCATAGTCTTGCCTCAGCTCAATCCTTTCTTCCCATCCTTGCCCCTCTTATCACAGTACCCTAGAAATGGTGGAAATAAAATTTAGAGACATGACAGGCACAGAAAAGCAGGATCAATTCCTGTCGTTTGCCACCAGTGTTTTCTGCCTTCCCAGGTCCTCAAAGGGTGGGTTTTTTTCACAGCTTAGGGTAACTTAACCTTTTATAAATAGGAAGATGGTACAATTCATGAATTTTAAATTGTTTGATTTTGCTAGGCCTGATATTATATCGACTTTCTGAAAAAGACTATCTCTTTAAAATCTCATTTGTTTATATAGAAACTGGAAGGTTTTGTCATGTCTTCAGTTTTTGCAACATGTCCACTTTGAAAATTACCCTTCTCATCTTTCTGTGTCATTTTTCACCAGTCAGACTTTTCAGGTGAATAATATGAAGTCCTACAGAAAAAAAGCAAGGTAACTTCAAAATTAGGACATGGGGCATGTCCTCATGCAGGGCAATACCAAGAGATTTTGGCAGCAGCAGAAGGAAGTCAGGCTTGCCTATTTCCCAGTACCTCGACTGAGGGTTTGTGTTCAGTGGAGCATCACGAGAGAGGTGCTCATTTCTGGTCCTCTGTGACCATAGATATTAAAAATGAAGGTTTTTCCTTTTGTTTCCTGCCTCCGTTTGTCATTTTTCTGGCAGCATTGTTTGCCTTGCCTCTGCCATAGCCACTTCCCTGAAAAAACCCCATGTTTGTAAACCTGGCTTTGTAAACTATGGTAAACCAACCGCTGGAGGGAGTCACAGATTAGGGAGCTGCTGGAACTACCAACGGCTGCTGGAAAAAAGCATTTTACTTTGGGAATCGCATCATATGTCTGTCCTGTGTGAAATGAGTTTTCCAAGGCTCTGTAAGCATTTTTACATGGATTTTGTCATGGGCTGAACTGGTCTTCCACATATACAAACAGTTCCTTCATCAAGGAGAGAGCTACTACCCACCTTTTCTTCTCTTCCATTACCTCTAGCCAGGTTGCAGCTCTGGACAGATGTTTCAGTGACAATATATTAAGTGGTGGAGAGAGAAAGAAAGATTAGATGTAGGTTAAGAACAGGTACCAGTACTGAGAGAAGGGTGAGAAAGGAAAGCAAAAAGAAGCAGAGCAGAAAATGAGAAAACAAAGAACCCGCATTAAAGATAAATACTTAGCTTTTGCTCTGTGCAACATTTTTCCCCAGAATCCCTATCAGGAGATCCTATTCTTTGCTTCCTATTCTTTTTGACATTCTCCACTTATATCCAGCGGACATTCTTCCCAGAACAAATGTCTTAGAAGGTCAGATTGGACAGCTGCTTGCCTTGCAAATAAAACAGTTTTAAAAAGCACACACTCCCATTAACTGATGACTAACCTGCCATATATATATCTACTAGAAAGTTCAGCCAAGCAATTATTAAAAAGGACTTAGCAAATACACATGCATATTGGTAAATCTCTGAAATAACCTTGTTTTTATAAAATCCTTTTATTTGCTTCAGTTCATATTCTCATTTCTTTTTAAATTTAAAATATTTCTTTCTTTTTTTAAAAATTATTTTGTGAGGATGGGGGAAATTAATTAGCTTTATTTTTTAAGAATTTTAATTAAAATTATTTTTAAAAATTATAAAAGGCCTTTAAAATAGATGAGAATGAAAAAAAAATCAAGCAGAAAGAAAATATCTGCTGCATTCAAAAATGAATATTACACTGAACATTTTATGTGCAGTGAAGACTTTTACGCACATTTGTCTTTTCAAATGGCTTAGACTGTAAACACTAGTAGCAGAAATTGAAGATGTTATGAGTTTCCAATGGAGCATTAAGGGTCTGGGGTCAAGAATTCAACAACAGATGTCATATTTAGGGCTCCATGTCCTGCTGACAGAGTGAATCCTGAGAGAGTCCCTGCAATCACTTCAGGCTTAAAGCAGGGTTTTCCAAACTGTACTAGTAGAAAGGACCTTCTAGAAAAATACAATGTGCAGGATGAATAAGAAAACAAAGCAGGATGAATAGAATTCTTGATGGTATAAGAGAAGGCAAGTATTTTCCAGCATGGGTGTGTGCTTCCACATAAATATTCAAGTATGTAACTACTCACCCACATCTGAAAATGTTGGTTTATGTGGTTTACCAAAGGCCAAAGTGGGATGAATTTGGGAGGCAGGGTTAGTCTCTAATTCAGTTACCTAGATTGGGTTGCATTTATGCTGCCCAGATGGTCCCTCCTGCCCCGTGCTCACTGGATTTGTGCCAGCTCCCATGCAGGAGCACCAGCACTGTCCCACTACACACAGTGAGGACTGCCAGAGCACTAGGCTCTGATGGGGGCAGCAGTCACAGCCAGCACCAAACTGATTTGCAGTCGTCTTCCCCTTTCTCCCAAAAAACCCAAAACCCAACCTTTCCCCCCAAAAAACCCCCAAAAACCCAAAACAAACAACAAAACACAACAACAACAGCAAAAACCAAAAAGAAAAAAACCCAAACAAACAGAAGAAAGAAAGAGTATCTATAGAGTTGAGTTTTATACAAAAGCATTTGTCTGGCAAGAAGGTGGGAACAGAAGCAGGCTAGGGATAACCAGTAATCTTAGGAAAAACATCTAAGCAACTCTACCTACTCCTTTCCATACTGAAGGATTTGTTAAGTCCCTGTACCTTGGCAGTCACCTACACAAAAAAAGCTCTAGAGAAGTACTTAAAAATATGCACCTTTATACCTTGAATTTTCAGTTTAGTCCAGAGACTCTGTCAGCAAGTGGAATCAAAATATTAAAATACAGAATAGAATAGAATAGAATAGAACAGAATAGAATAGAATAGAACAGAATAGAATATATGATGCCCACAAAATTCATGTTACTGTAGGACTAGCATACTTTTAGCTACAAGTCACCCATTTTCCCTCAAAGAAGGAAAGTGCAGGTAGCCTATATTCAAAGAGCAGTGGCGGAATGTATTTTCTCCAATGCCTTCCATTATTTCACCATTAGCTGAGGAAAACTGTTTGGCAGGATTTTAAGTGTCTGAAAGTAGGGTAGAAAAATTGTTTTACAGGCTGAAATCTGGCCAAAGAGTCCTTTTTTCTTCACCGCTCCCACTTTTTGTTGACTGCCTCATGCATGCTATTTTATACCTGTATCTTCTCTGTATGATCACATTAATTACATTCCATCCATTCCACTTTGATATCTCATTAAAATCTTATAAATGATCATGCAGTGACCTTGAAGGACATGCATAATACATGAAAGTAAACCTGCAGTAAAATGTATTCTTTCACTCCTGACTGGCTACATCCCACATTTCTTTTTCCTATCCCCAATGACCCCAATATGGGGAGTTATGCTAGCTGAGCCAAGGTATGCAGTAGTGTGCAAATCCACTAACTCCATTAGCTTTCCCTACTGATGACAGCTGCAATATGTTAATGGCTTATGTTTGGAAGTGATGGCCCTGCTACTACTTAGGGCACTATGCTAATTACCATAAGATGGTGACAACAGGTGCAAGTGTCACTTCATATTATCATCATGTGTATGAGAAAAATAGCTAGCAGCACCAGAAGCAACTCAAGAAAATGTAAACTTTAGTCAGCAGCCTGTGATTCTCTGAAGAACTATTCTTTAATGCTTATGATTAAAGGATTTACAGACGGATATTGTTGCTTTTTCTGCAAGTACAGTAATTTTGAATTCATAGGGATGTCTTCACAAGCTTTTTAAAGTTATGTCTCAACAACATACGCCTATGTGGTAGTTCAAGTAAAACACAGAAGGCCTGTATTTATGAAGGTTTCCTTACAGAATAAAAGTTTTACTAAGCCACATTTGCTGCAGTGAATACATATTGGAACAGACACGATTTCCAGCTGAATGAAATCACTGTGTTTCATTGGCCTTGTGCTCGTAATATAGCTCTGCTCTATTGTCAGATTTGCTTATGTATATGTATAATTTTCTTCCTCCCTCTTTGTCAGGGTTTAGTACATCCCTTTTTCTTGACAGACAGCAATTTACTGAAGCCCAGTGGTGGTCCTCCAGAAGGCTGAGCCAGCAAGATGGTTGCTATTTTACCCTTAACATAGCCTTTTACTATCGTAAGAGAAATTTAATGGAATGCACATGGACACACCTTAATCCTTTGTTAGAAACAAAAATACCTTAGGAGATGGCTTTATATGAAGTAGAGAATACCTATTCTATTCTGCTAACTGTTATGGGAGTAAAAATGTTTTTTCACAAAAATTTTTTTACTATTTTTACAAACATTTGTCACTATATTACCTCCCAAGAAGCTAGGATAACAGAGCCACTTTTGAATTTCTAAATAAAATGGGTTGGTCTTGAGATTCTGTATTGAGAACTCCCACAGCTCTTAGACCATGATGGACATGGTGAAGAAGAGACTTTTTTCCTAAAGGCTAAACTGTGCAAATGCAAAACTAAAATGTAAGTTGTATTTTAAAATAAAATGCAAAACTGCATATTTGAAGAAAATTTCAACGTATACAGAAGGAAAAAAACAATCATGGTTTATCTGTCTCTAAGCTGAAGACCAGGTCATTTTTTGTCCAACTTGGGAATTTCTCTTTATATATGCTACTTCACAGAACCAATGCTCAAGGGCTTCATGGTCCCCATTCTTTTCATAGCTGAGGCTCACTGTGTGGACTCATCTCACGACACCTTATCCCTTCACTGTAACCCTTCCACAGATGAAACTGAACACATAAGGGGAATAGAAATTTGTCTGTGGATCCCATTGGATAAATTAAATGGGAGCAACTACAGACCCTGTGAGGTCTTGTTTCCAGTAGAAATAAGAAATTTTTCAGCATAAATGGTATTACTCTTATCAACAGGATAATATTCTCCACTGATGCCTTGCCTTCCTACAAGGGTTTTTCTTTGTGTTTGGGGTTTTTAAGTACCAGGGAAAGCAGCATCATATCTGGTCCGAGAGGTGTATTTTCTCAGCCCAGAATATACTAATGCCATGTTGTGAACAGCTTGGTGCTAAGAGATAAAAATACTGCTGGGTAATTCAAACAGAGGAAAAGGTCAATGATGGGTCTCAGTTCTGAAATAAAAATAGTGGTGTAAATGCATGAAGATTTGCCCTTTATGGTACTCTATGCTCCATACTGATTTTGAGGCTGTGGCAGGAACAGTGATGATGACTGATTTTGATCTCCTATATAACCACAGCCACAGAATACATGAGTATTTTTAATAAATCCGGGTGATCAATTTGCTGTATTTCAGTTGAAATGCTTTTCTGTCTTTTTTTTTTTTTAATTTAGCAGCACTGATAGATAAGTAAAGATTAGAGAGGGATTAATAAAGAGCAACTAATTACATGTAAATTTCCTGAGATAGTCCTTAAGGATGGAAAAGTAAATTTAAAAGCAATAGATTTATCATTTTGTGATTTTATGCCTTTACACATGGCAGTATGTGACTGGCATCACACTTATCTGTTGGGCATGAAGAAGTTCTGCTAAATGCAAGTGCATCTTGACTCATACTATAAGTTCTCAGAGCTCTGTAAACAGGGAGGAACAAAATTCAGTTCAGCTGTCTGCATAAAGTCTAGCCAGTGTCATACAGACCTATAAGTGTTGCTTTATCCAACCTGTTCTCGTGTTCTCTTTCCCTGTATGTGCCACTGTGCTTTACATATAGCTTTAATTATTCCTCCTTGTGTCCGTTTTCCACTTGAGAATGCAGATGTAAGATGGTTATCTTACAGTAAAAAGTCCTATCTTTTGTCTGTATATACATGGCATAAGAGGTGTATGGATTGACTTGTAATGTTCCTACACTGACTAAAGTGCTTCAGGCCAAGCTCAATATATTCTATGGGTAACCATATCCTAGTAGAAGAAATTATAAGGAATTTTCAGTGGAAAACTGAACAATTTCTATTTCCAGTGCACTTACCTCCCTAAATTGCAAGACTATGAAGGGATTCACACCCCTAACTAAATAGGGTAGCTAAAATAGAAACCAAAACCATCAGAGTTGAAGAGTGAATATATAAAGTGAGGACTGCCTTCTGAAAAACAGTTTACTCCATGCCACCATGTGCGGCCCAAAAGTCGGATTTCTATATACAGGTGTATTTGAAAACGTTAAGACAAAAAATGAAAAGTCTTAGTTTTTCCATGACAATGAAAGTGTTTGGACAAATTTCTTCCTCTCCAGAAGCACATTATCAAACTAAGAACTTCTACCACAAAGTTAAAGAAGCTTCTGACCCTCCTCAGCAGCATGACCTCCTCCCTTATCACATCCTGCTGCAGTGATTATGCTGCTATGACGTTCCTTTCCCCTATTCCTCCATCCAGGCAATTATAGGTACTGTGGCAAATCCTAAAGGCCAGCCCTCACTTGGCTTAAACACACAAGCAGCCACACTGAAATCAATGACAGATTTGCATGAATAAACCAAGACCCAAAAATTCATCTCAAGTCTTCCCTGTGTTCCATCTGTGAGAGTGTGACAGTAGAAGGAATGTACTATTCCCTGATAAATCACTTAACTCCCTATGCCCAATAATCTCAAAATAACCACTTTTTTAGTGACTATTTCCATTTTATTTGCTGTCTGCTGCAAATATACCATCTGCAAGTAAACCCTTTGTTCATACTTAGAATACACTCTGCAGCCTTCTAGTCAGTATCTCCTCCTGATCTTCTAATTAACTCTTAGATTTTGCAATTTTTAAAAAATGTAAGTGTAAATCCCCCCCTTCCCAAAGCAGACATGTAAAAAATGTTGTTATTGTCACTCTGTTGAAGCACATTGTCTGAATTACATTCCCCCTGTTGAGACTTAGCCTGAATGAATTGTAACTGCGGTATGTCCAACTGTTTCTTAAATAATTCCCATTTTTTTTCTGCACCAGGTTTCCTACACAGTCATGAGATCTGGCATCATTTCCATCAAGATCATTCAGTTGTTTATGTTACCACAAGCTATTCCTTCTACTTGAACTGAAAGTGTAAGCAATTTATATTGTGGCACATAATGAAAACCTGTTTATCTTCCAGAAAAACATCCCTAATTTATATAGTTAGCGCCATCAACACGCCTTATAGTATTGTAAGTTTTGCAAAACTTCCACTGAGCCAAAACTAATTTTATTGCTTCATCTTCTTTTCTTTTCTGTATTGTGAATTTGTGATCCCTAAATCAGCCCTGCTCTATTTATCAAGATGGGCTGATTTTCTAGCTCTGGGTGCCAAGAGCCTCTGATCATGAAGTTCAGTCAATAAACTGACTTCAGTAAGTAAGCAATTATGCATTGCCTCTGGAAACATGCTTCCCACCTTACAGGTTTTGCATACTTGTTATCCCAGTAAGTATCTGTGAAATTAAAATCCCCCATGATCAAAGTTTCAGATTTTTTTATAAGTATCTCTTAGCTGTAAACATGTTGTTTGTTTCAGTTATTCTAAAACACAATTTACAAGGTAAAGTGTCTACAGTCACCACTGTAAGTTGTTTCTTTTAATCAAGCAGCTATGTACCAGAAAAGTGAAACACTATTTTGCATATACATGGTTAAAATATACAAGCCACAAACAATAATGCTTCCTCTGAGCTCATGGTTTATTAAATGCAACAAAATTAAAATGACACAAATTTTGCTCTAACCTATGAACAGCCAAGAAAGACCAAGCATGTCACCCTCATGTCATTTACTTAAACACCAAAAAATTTGCCATCTCTAAAATCTTTTTATTAGGGGTAGGATAAGTATTGTCCAGGGGTTTTAGAGTAACAAAACTAATTTGGAGCAATGAAATTGAATATCTAATTCTAGTATAAAAAAAACCTGAGCAAGAATTAACTAAACACTTACGTATTTGAAGATTGAAAAAAGAGATTTTAAAAAAAGATGCTGTGGTTTTGCATTGCTGCCTGTGTTTCAACACAGCACTTTAATCTCCCAAATACCAACACATTAAACCAAAAAGTATAACTTTGTGTTGAAGTATTTATTTTTTTCACTTTCTTTACCTTGAACACAAAATTAGGACACTGAATTTGCAGAAAGTTATTTATAGTGGAGAAATACATACCAGAATATTTGAAATTTCTACCTGAATAAATGTTGGCAGGTCGCTTATTTTGATGGTTTGTCACCTACCAAATGCCTCACTGAGGCTTCTGGAAGCTGCAAAGTAGGCCTAGATGTTAATTGAATAGACAGGCAAAATGATTATTTGCATTTTTCTCTAATCTTTCTTCTCCCACACCTTCCCTGCTACTTTCTTACTTGATTGCTGTGGAAAACACCATCATCCAACTTACTGTTCAAGCCTATAAACAAGTCTTCAGCTTGGATCTCTGCCTAGGTACTGTCATCTAAATTAATATATTTGAGATTTTATTTTTAAACAGCAGAAGATAAGTCCTTTCCTGCCCACTTACACAGAGAAGCCTTTTATCACTTCATTTCTATATTGTTCCTACTTTTTAATCTCTGTTCTTGACAAATATAATGTTTCTCCACTTATATATTTGCTTATATATACGCTGCAGACAGCGTACCTACCTGGCATTTTGACCACATTTGGCTTGTTCCATAGGAATATTTTGCCAGTCACATAAATTTTAAAGCTTCCTCTTTTCACCAAGAAGATCCCTCACATGGAGTGATGCTGAAGTAAATTCTCAGGTTAACAGTTTCACAAGTTTTCCATGTGCTTTCCATTCTTTGCTGCTCAGAAGATCCCCCACTCTTGAAAAACTGAGTGTCCAATCTCCTTTAAATTCCTCCCTAAAGTTCTCTCTGACTACAAATATCTCCGGAGAACGATGCAATTATTAGATCAAGCCTTCACTCGCCTTCTCGTTTTTCTCCACATACCCTCTGCATACCCTCTGCATCTCTCTTGCTGTGCCTTGCTTGAGCTCTAACAGTCTGCTCTTTGGAGCAAGGATCATGCTTTTGTTTATGCTCACCCGACCACAAAGTGCTGGTCACTTTGTGCCACTAGTAGGGAACAGCCCAGACAGAGAGCATCAGGGGAAAATCCGTGTCCCCTGGACACAGCAGTATGACCAGGGTACTCTGGGATGTCTCATGTGGAAGAACACATTCATTTTTAGGCAACTCTGCTGAACCCACAGTGAATGTAATAGTAGTTGAAATGTCTAGATGATGTGTACACAGCTACATTTAAGTCTTTTCTGGTTTGAGAGAATCTGGAGCTTAATTTCACCTCTGCTGCCTACTGCTGCTAAGCAGTATGCTGGTCTATCCTCTTTCCATGACATTTTGTTGAAAAAAAGGAGCTGGAGACACTAGCTCATCTTTTCTGCTAAACAAAACCAAACAGCCTTTCCTCAGGCTCAGTTTTGCTCTGAATTTAAGCATCTGGTTGACTCTAAGTACATCTACTGCCTATGCAACAGTCAGTCTTTCCATGGTGGAAGTCCCCAGAGGTAGCAGTTCAACAACCCTTTAGTTACCTGCTGGACAACGGTCTGTGACAGGTGACTGATGTGAAGGAAAGACTGCCAGTTGCTCTATCCAATTTCCTGTGCTGCTTCTGGTTGAAGATGGCTTTTTCAGACAACTTTCCTTGCTGTTCACAAAGCTGCATCATCACTAACACTGAAATGATCAAAACAACTGCTCTTGTGTCACTGAAGTTATTTTCGGGAAAATTAGAAACAAAGACAAAAGGAGATGAAAGCTCCTGTGAAAATATCTTTGAAAAGCATTTAACTTAGATAAACCTGTCCATTTTTTCTTGCCAATGGAAAAAAAGAGCAATCCCTTTAAAGCCAGAACCTTTGAACCACAGCCTCTGAAGAGCATTCAGGTAAAGCTGTTGAAGTTTTGATGCAGTAGAAGAAGAAACTCAAAAGAGGGTAGATTTTGCCATCTTAGAAAGGATGTGTCTCTGGCCAAGTACTTTTCCTTACACCAATCTCCCAGTTTGATATCTTATACAAGACCTCATTTGTTAAGTCTTCTTTGTTAGACTTTTCTTCATTGTAAATTGAACAACTAGAGATGATGATGATGACAAAATTGATAATCTGCAAATGGAGGAGATGAGGGAAGAGAAAATAGTCTGAAGAGTTTAGGCCAATAAGGACCGAAAGGAACTAGAGATTTTTTGGGGCTAGCAAGAAGGAGAGCTAAGCAGAACTGATAAAAAATGCGATGTAACCAACTATCAACAATTACTGCATCAAAGCAAATGTCCATTCTGCTTCTAGGGAAAGCAAATGCTACAAATGGAAGGGAAAAAAGAGTGAGAATCAAGACAAGAAGAAAAAGTCCCTAATGAAGTTGCAGTCTAAGGAGTAGCTCAAAAAAAAACCGGAAAATCTTTGAGACCTTGCTCTGAAACTAGCCTGGTAGCTAGCTAGATTTGTAGGAGGCCATTCCTTCTCTTTCTCCATAAAAAAAAAAACAAAGAGAGGGGACAAAGGAGATTATTTCATCTTCTTCCAGAATCTGTGCTCTCTGGAGAGCCAGGTAACATGCTTCTAACATCCGCTGGTCAGTTTTGCATCATGGCAAGTCTGAAAACCCTTTGGCATGTTCACGGTACTCTAGGTGCTATACTAAAAGAAGAATGCATCTGCTGCATTATGTAGCTACTTGCTATCCTGGAGCAACCAGCAGAGATACTATTAAGCAGCAGTGATTAATCTTTTCGCAGCAAGATTCCCCACAGTGAGAGCTAAGCTAAAGGCCGAAGAAACACGAAGATTTTTTTTTCCCACATTACTTTGCTGTGCACCACAATAAGGTTTCTTTTCAAGTCTTTCAGCTCCCATTAAACATGTTTATTGGGACTTCGAAAAGCTTGAATAAATTAAGTTTATTTTGTGAATATTTTAACCTTCCATCAACCTTCCAGTTCTTATTTCTTTATTTCACCTCACCTCAGAAAACTTTTGAGAGAGATAATATGAAAAATATACCATTTGCACCTTCTTTTCAATCAACCCTCTTCTCTGATTTAACATAAAGGGATCTTTTTAAAATTAGTTTAGTGTTTTGACCCTTGTATGCAACGCTTATCTTATACATCCCATCTTATGTGGAAATAGCTATGGAATAAGCCCCTTCATGTACTGTATAATACTGTCTCTTTCAAGGAGATGTCCTCATTCAAGGAGCTGTGCATTTCTTTTCTGTATTAGTTTCAGTGAAGACGTTTACTGTATCCTGACTGGCTTTAATTTTTGTCTCTAATACTGAAAATAGAAATTTTTCTTTATGTACCAAGGGAGTTCACTGGCTTTTCTGAACAGACACTCTAAGACAACTCCATATTCTGTTACCATTGAGTTATTGAAAATATGAATTAACGCCACTGAAATCAAAAGATGTTTACGAGTATAAAACTGACATGAATCAGCTCAGGAACAAACTCGTGTCTGTGAGCTCAAATCATGTGTTTGGCTCAGATGTAATACTTAGCCAGAAGTAATATTTAAACTGCATCAAGATTAAGGAACTGATTCTGACATTTTTATATGAGTGTTGAGAGCTTCTGTGTTGATCACTGATTCCAGGGTGAATACGTAACTGTAGAGAATCAGTGCATTGAACACACTATCTTTTAAATTCTGTTTTCTTGTAACTCTTGTTTTGCCCTGGTGTCAGAGCCCAAAGACATTACTGTAGAGCCCAGGTCAGAATTCAATGGACTGCCTCCAACAGTAAAACGGAACAAAATCAATAAAAGCTCCCAGGAAGTTCAATAGCAAAAGACTCCAGCCTAGACTGTGCATACACACTGTAGTCAACTAGAGATTCTTTGGAGTATCTGAGATAAAAGCTTGGTCTAGTTAGTGCCATTAGTGGCATAACAGAGAAGTGAAATTATTTTGTCTGAGCTTTTCATTACATATATGTGTCAGTTATAAACTTCATTATGTCGATCACTTCCCTGGTTATAAAACATCTTCTGAAATCTAGTTTCTTAGGGGTCTTTGAAATGTAGCACCTGTGTTTGCAGTTGTGCAGTAAACATGTAAATGTACCATGAATTTGTGTGACCTGGTTGATTTCCTGGTGGAACCACAGATGAAGCTGTTCATGGGGGAATATATGCACTCTCTTTGTAATGTGGGCTTAAGATCCTACAACAGTTATCTCTTTATGTTTGCATGATGTTTGCCTACCCTTGCAATGAATGTGAGCTTCAACACCAGGAGAGACAAAATATAGATCTGCAATCCGAGAACTGATGCACACTGCAGCAAATTGAGTCCCAGTCCTTCTGTCTGTGCATGGCACCTATCAGTAAGGTAGACACATGCTTTCTGTGCTCTTTCATATGGTGATGAAGGGCAGCTGAGGGGCTCCTTTGTGCTGCTGCTGAGCCTGGAAAAAATGAAGAAAAAGTCTGAACAACATCTTTGGAAGGAATGAGACAAGTCTGAAGTAAAAGAGTTGATCTGACAAGTACAAATCCGATAGCCGAAACTATCACACTGCTTTGGTACTAGAAAAGCAGGGGAGGAATAGGAGAAGAAAGATCAACTACTGCATTGCAGCAGTTTACCTGGGGCTGAGGAGATCTCCCTTCTGCTATGACCTAGTTTGTTCAACCTTAGCCAACAGGAGGACAACAACAGATGTCAAATTACATAACATTTACAGGTATTTTATGAAGTTTTGAATGAATAAAGTACCCGTTTTTCACCCTTGGACTGCAAGTGAACAACTTCTGTTCCTTACCTCAGCAGCTCTTTAGTTAGTTGTTCAAACTATCTGCAGACATCTTCCTCTCCAGACTCCATTAAGGACCAAATATCCCCTTTCTTACTGTTGGGTTTCACTTAGGATATTTCATCAAGTCTAGAATGAATCTTTAAACTACTTCATTGTAACAGATGACAAAAGTAAACTGCACACCACTGTTGAGCACATTACTGACATTCAGTAATGACATCCAGTTCAGCATATCTGGGGCTGGGAGGCAGGTCCCAATACAAAGACAGTTTAAAAAAATGTATCAAAGCTATATTTTTAAATACAGACAGCTCTTAAACTTTCTTCCAAGGTACATTACAGACTTAATAAATGCTGAGAGGTTCTGCTGTTTGACTGAGGGAGATAAATACAGCTTGAAAAATATTGGAGCATTGTCATTTCTCCCAGAGTTGGAAATACTGAATTTACATCTCATTGTAATCCACTCATTGGTTTATAGACCTCCAGTTCTCCAGGGAGCATCACAAATTCTGATGATCTCCCTGAGTGCTGGATTTTGCATTTGAATCTCTGATTTAGCTGAAAGATGTATTAAGAAACCTCACGTAGCCAGAGAGTTCCCTATTGACTACACATCTGAGGAGGCTCAGGAGTGCAAGTTATTCCAGCAAGGATATGGAATAAATTACACTCAGTAATTTGCCTCTAGATCAGCCTTTCTCCACACAGTGGAATAATGTATTCATCTGGACAAGCAGGCCCCATTTCAGAGAGTGTTTTATGCAGAGTACATATTTTACAAGAGAGCAGAATAGATCAAATATTTGGCATAGAGACTTACTTTTACAATCCCTCAAGAAAATAGCACTTATTTCAATTTGTGGAGGTTTGCACTGTCAACTGGAAAATTCATTTCTTAACTATCTCTGTGACATCAGGACTTGGATTAATCACCCCTTCGAATAACTTTTCAAAGAACTTTAACTTTAAGGCTAAACCCCAGATTATTACAGATGGGAATGGTATTCAGATCTCAGGATTTAATCTGTTAGGGGTAAGACACAAAGACTTTCATAGTTTGGTTTAGGTAGACATGACTATCCTGACAGTTGTGGATAAATGTCTGAATTCTAAAATACATTCTTCACTTACCACTTATACTCCTCCTTCATGGTAAGATTTTTTTCCTTTTATCTCAGTGTTTTTCTGCCTGAATGATAGGCCTGGGTTTCCTCAGTTCAGTAATGAGTCCGTAGTAGGGACAGCAAGCATCCCAACTATCCCTTGCTGGTTATTCAGTGTTCCTGAAATCTTCCTGTGTTTAAAAACCAAAAGGCTCCAGCAATACAGAGCATATACTTAATCCTGCAAATTTAAATATCTTGGATAACATTCAGTCAGTCCAAAAAAAAACCCCAGATACTCGATGGCCCAACAGAGAGATTAAAGACTTATAATAAGCAACTTCTGGTTTCAAAGGATTCTGGCTATTTTAAGGGGAACATACTGCTGGATAAGAAAAAAAAATTCTTTCAAGAATAGAAGGAAGTGAAATAAGAAGTCCTCCAGGACCTTTCACAAACTGCAACCTTCTGTCTGGAAATTCACAGTTCTTATTTTGACAAAAGCTACTCTTCTCGTACTAGTACCCTTAACAGGGAAAGGGAGAGACATTCTGATTTCTGTGCACAAATGAAGTTATCATGTTCAAGCAGCCTGTCAGATGATGAGAAAATTAGTTCAGCTAAATCTCATCCTTCTGCTGAAAACTTGCTCAGTCTCCAAGGTTTCACCCTTCATCAATGCTGAATTGCCTGCCTCTGTTTCCAGGTTATCTGCATGCAATGTCAAAATAGTGCAAACAGTGCTGTTCATACAGCATCTCTGGCAGCACCCAACCCACAAAACGCTTGAATTGTGGTGCAAAATTTTATTCACTTGGCATGAGAATTCCTGTCCTTTCTCAGGCATTCTCTCACCATATGTTCACATCATTCCTACTGACATTGGTGGGAATTGTGATGAACCCAGAGGAAAAGCCTATTAAAAACAAGTGGTGTTGTATAGATTATAATATATGCTTCAGTTAGAAAAGGAGGAACTTAGCTTGTTGCTTCACATAAGTCATTGGAAACTGGATAAAAGGGGATTAAGAGAAATCTCTTACCTGGCTGAAATCTTGGTATGAATGAACTTTTAGCATAAATGATCCAGAAGTGTTTCTGCAAAATGCTGAATTCTTCAGGCTTTAGAAATGTCTTGAAACACTTAAATTTGGTAAAACATATCTTCCTTTCCCTCTGAAGTCCCTGTGGAGAAGTGTAACTCCAGAAAGTGAGCTCAGACTATTTGGATTCTAAAAGAAATGTAGAAGGCTTCCCTATTGGAACAGGGAATGTTCACAATTGGAACAGGGATGTTCACAACATCCAGAGCATTTGCTTCATATTGTCTGGAGATGATATTTCCTTCTTACATTCTCTGTGTACTTCAGACCATTACCATAAAGAGTAGAGATTTGGGGTTTTTGTAGAGAAAAACTTAGATTTATTCTACAAATAAAAGTTGCTCTGATAAATTTAAATCAGTTAATCAATGTATTTCACTGTCTCTATATATGGATGCTGTATTAACAAAATATCTGTCAATGGATTTAATCCATTTTGTTAGAGACCTTTAGAATATTATATGAATTAAATGTAGGTGTATAGAATTCCTTTGATTTATCAGAATCTCCAAGTGCTACTCTTACCTGCTTACATATGTGAATGCACTTAAACCCTTAAAAATAACACCTTATACTTTATACATACATCAGCTGGGTTAGATAAAATACTTTCTCTCTAGTATTTCGAGATGAAGATAATAGGCAAAATATCAATTTTCTTTTTTAGTTTTATCATTGTGAACAATTGGTTTATTTCTTCTACTGTTTTATTCCATCTGTAAAAAAGTATCCTAAAACAATATAAAGTACAACACAGAAAAAAAAAAAAAAGGCAGTATGAAATATAGAAAGAGTACAATTTTTTTTAATCAAAACAGGTCATGTCTACTCAGCCTAAGCAATTTCTTTTCCATATTTTGTGGAACATAAATGTATAATATGTATCTATATTGTTAACTAAAATCAAATTATTTTGAAGCAATAATAAGAAAATTTGATTGGACAGTTAATAAAATGAGTTTGTGACTAATGACTGAGAAGCCATGTTTCAACTCCCTGTGTGGATGTGATTTCATTAAATTGTTGCAGACTTTTTTCTGAAAATTCTTCCTTGTAAACAGCTCAAGAATCAATCAGGATCCATTGTAAACTTTAAGTAACCAACTTACAACGGCAGGAATTTGTTCTTTTCTATTTGGATGAGAATGGGGGTCTAGAGAGAGCATTTACAGATTAAAAGGGAAGGATAGCTGTTTCTTTAGATAACATAAATATGTAGAATTTCTCCAACCATTTCTTTTTAAAACTTGAAAAATATTGATGTTTCTATTTGTAAGTTCTTCTGTGATAGAAAATATACCATATCTCTTGATAAATTATAATGGGTATTACGTTTCTGTATTAAAAATGTATATTGTATATTGCATCTGAACTTGTCTGTCTTCAGGTTCTTTTAACCTTCTCTTTGATCAGCTGGAAAGACAGGTCTCCCTGAGCTGTACACCACCTTTAAAGTGGATTTCCACTCTGTGAGAGTACCCAGAGCTTTTTTCTGCGGTTGGTTTTTCTGGTAGAGAAAAAGAGGATTTGGCTCAGAGTTTTGGAAAGGTGTGTTCATTACAGGCTAGTCTTGTGCCTTCTCTGTCTCTCTTCAGATACCGTGCTGCTTTTCTCCGGATTGTCAGCACTCATCTTGTTGCTCTGTGAGCCATAGTCATATCATGTGGCTATCACAGCTGTAATGCAACACTCCTTTTCAATCTCATTCTCTTTCCATAGGTAATTCTAGCTCCCCAATCTTAATTACTCAGACAGTCTTTTCTGTACTGTGTTTTTGTTCAACCCACTTTGGACAAAATTTCTTCTCCTGAGTGTCTTGCTCCAGCACCATTGTCCGTGCACGCCGTCAATTTTAACCCCACCCCTTTGTCACGCCCAGGCAATCTCCTCCCAGTTTTAGCACGTTTTCACAACTTCCTGATTACAGTTTCCTTCTCTTGCTAGCATCAGTATCTGTCAATGCACTCCTTGGCTAAGTAAGTTTCAATTACCCAAACTCTGCTCAGATCCTCTCCCTGGCAGAGCTGGGAACATTTCAAGTTCTAAAGCTGTGGCAACTTTGGAGCTTCTAAAGGAGTAGGCCTCAAGTATTTATTTTCTAGCAGACGTATATTAGTGATTGTTTGCTTAATATAATAGCTTCCACTTTTAGAAACAGCTGAACAGTTTTTTATGAGTTTTATCCCAGAATTTTTTCCTGAAGATTCCAGGCCACTGTTAGAATTTGATGAATTTATAAGGAACTGATAATAGTTCAATGTAACAGACAGGAATAATTTATTTTACTGAAGTGGTATAAATTCTATCAGTCCCATAGTACATAAGCACAAAGCACCAAAGTGGATTATGTATCATCCCAATCAGAAACACTTAGGCCATATTCTCTAAAGACCCATCTGATTCATGAGAGGTTTTAAAAATACTGCTGGCAACGATTTGTTTCATCATCAAGTACACACGTTTTGTTTCAACCTCCAGGAAGGGAGTGTAACTACTTTGTGGAAGTCTAAAGCTTGACCTTCATGAAGCATCTTGGGTAAAATAGTTGAAATGTCTGAGATTCATAATATGTGTAGCATGGGGTTCTTTGCTTCTAACTTAAGCCGGTAAAAAGATGTCTTAGTGTAAGCTAATATTGTAACATCCATCAGTAATCAGCAGAGAGAGACAGCATCGAGTAATTCATCCTGTTTACCCTAGACACCTACCTGAGGAAGGATCAGGTCACCCTCTAGCAAACTCTACATTCAATCCACAAACTGCAGATGTAGCCCACATAAGACTAAATTTCTACATTATGAGAGCTAATAAAGTGAGATGAATCATACTCTGAGAATATAAGAGGATAGATTTATATTTATTCTTTATTGAAAGAGACTTTTTATAACACTAGGATCTCTCTTTGATTTGTGACAATTACTATCATTTTAAATCCTATATTCTGAGGCAATTTCTGTATTAAAAGATATGTTATTCTGATGCTATAATTTAACAAAGGTATTTCATTTGCAAATGTTCTTTATCAAAGGTACACAATTTCTCCCGCTAAGGAATTCGTATCTGCTAGATATTCAGCAGTAAAACTGCTGGGACTGAGGAAGTGGCATTTAGCTGGAAGAAATGAAATGTTGAGTATGCAAATGGGTCATGGATGCTCATTTGTTCTGAGCCTTGCAGGAAGCACGTCTTTATTCAATACTGCACATGCTTGGGAATGACCCAGAATATAGTATTTGTGCTTTTACTCATCTGTGCAAGTTAGGATTGCACCAAAGCATCAGAGATGTTAAATTAGACAGAGAGATAATAGCAGATTATGAAAACCACAAAATTATTGGGAAAATGCTCTGTCTTGACAATTCAGGGGCATTTGGGGTTTTTTTATGATAGCAACAGGTAGCTATGAAAAAATGTTCTCAGTGTTTAGCCATGTGAGATTAGTTTTGTAAAGCTGGAAGGGTCTTTACAAGTAAGGAAGGGACTAAAGTGGTAGAAGTGTATGGGTGGTTGTCCTCCCTCTCTTTAAAGGTTTGCAGATTTGCAGTCTGATTCACTGAGAGCAAGTATCTGGGGGGAAAAAAGCACTCCTAAGGCCTACACCAGTATTAATTTAAAAATAGCTGTACAGCATTTCATGTGACGTATTCATCTATCTCTCTTTTAATTTTAGATGTTCATTATAATTTAACCATTGACACTGATACGTGCACAAACACAAAACATAATAATTTTGAAATATGTCACATCAAATGTTTCTGTTTACAGATAGACATAATTCAACCAAAACGATATTTCAGTTGCTTTGGAAAATGCTTACAAAATTCAGTATGCAGGTTTCTGCTGTTATCACACTACAGACTGCTGTATTTTTACACTACAGCACAGATCAGCAGGCATAATCTTGAATGTGGTCTCGTGAGACCAGAAATTTGAATTTATTTCAATATTTTGAGGTTAATGATACTTTACTGTGCCCTGTTTTCTTGCCTATCTCACTTGTGTTTCGATGGGCACAGACAAGTCCTAAATTCCAGAGAACTGTTCAGATGCTTCTAACCATTTTAGGAAAGGAACCTGGTTGTCAGTAGGCAAATGAAGAGGGCAACTGGCATGGGATAATGATGGCTTCAAAAGGACCCCTGGTCAGAGGTAACAACTGAAAATCACATAAATGCATACCAATTGGCCTCACTGGCTGGAATGAGTGAAAATGATTAAAACCATTTCTGCCCGGACTCCTCTTGATAACTATATCTAATTCACAATGGAATTCACTTTCTAACTTGTTTTAATGAAACATAAATGTTCATTTCAAAGAGATGAGCACTTCAGATTTTACAAATAATATATAAAGTAGCTGTTTATTCCTCTAAATGCCTAGGCTTTTGAACAGGTGATTCTGTATCGGATAGGAAATCATTTGTCTGTAAGAGTCATCTAAGGGCCAAAGTATAATGCGATGCTCAACAGATACCAAAACTTTCAAAATGCTGACTAAAGAGCTCCTGAAAACTTGTTATTGAAGATGCAGAGTAATCCTACTTTGCTGGAGATGTAGACTAAGGGCAAACATGCCATAAAGACAGAACCACTCTCCCATCTTATGAGACAAGCTATTTTCCTCGGGTCCTAGCTGAGAAATTTTGCAAGGCTGATAAGCATCCTGGATACCTATGCATAAAGAAGAGCACTTTCATTCTCCAGTATGATCACACTAGCACTTATTGTCATGGAGACACAAGTAATGTATAAAAAGGCCATTTTTCTTCAAGAGAAATATGTTGATATTGTGGGTTTCAGAAACAAGTCTAGAAAGTGGCATGTTCCAGTGCACACAGGTGTAAAATTTAAAAGTAAAATGTAAAATGTAAAAGTACATAAGAATATATTTTTTTATATTTTAGGCCATTCTTTTTTGAAGCAGAAGTCAGGGTAGAAGTAGATGGAGGAGGGACTTGGTCATTCCATATTCCCACAGGTGAATTTCATCTGCTGAAGGCAAACACTGAGGTCTTCAAGGAAAGATGCTGTGTATCTTTTCTTGGGAATGAACAGAACAATGGATTCAGGGTTATTATTGATATTTCAGTTTGAATAGGCATTTCCATCAGTTCTGTTTCATAAGACTATCCTACCAATTAATCCTCATGCTTGACTGTTTGAAAACAGCTAATTCCTACAAGTACAATATTATAGAAAATGTACTTTTGAAAGAGGCAATATCAAGATGTTCTCTCAATAGTTAACTGCAGCTACTGTTAAATCACTTTGGAGTGACTATGTTCACTATGTTTTCACGAGAAAATGAAAGTCCATGTATTGTGTCCTTCTGCAATTTGCTCCTGCAAAATGAGGGGAGACCTCCTTTTGGCCTTCCAGTACTTAAAAAGCAATTTGTAAAAATTAGGTGCAGTGGCTTTTTTACTTGAGCAGATAGTGATAGGACAAGGGGGAATGGTTTTAAACTAAACGAGAAGAATTTTAGATTAGATATGAGGAAGTAATTCTTTACTCAGAGGGTGGTGAGGCTCTGGAACAGGTTGCCTAGAGAAGTTCTGGATGTTCCATCCCCAGGAGTGTTCAAGGCCAGGTTGGATGGAGTACTGAGCAACCTGACCTAGTGGGTGGCACCCCTGCCCATAGAGGTGGGGAGCTGGAACTAGATGATCCTTAAGGTCCCTTCCAACCCAAGCCTTTCTATGATTCAGAGATTCTATCGACTATTTCTACCAGTAACAAGAAATGCTTGTATCATAGCATGGTCTCAAAGGCAGTGTCTGTGTAAACAGTGAACATTTCATACTTTCTTATCTGTGGATAACTCTCACTTTTCTCAGTTCTCTGTGGCAGAGCCCTTCACATTGTTTAGCCTCTAACTCAGCACAGCATATGTGCGTAGGTTTAATATTAAGCATACCTCGAGACCCATTTAGATCCTCAGGTCAATTAAGAATTGCATACAACTCATTTGCTAAGTCAAGCATGGGCTGAAGTGCTTTGCCAAGCTGGGATCTAGGTACCTAGAGTGAAAAAAGATGTATTCAGAAAGTTCTTCAAGGCAAGAGGGGAGAAATAGCATGACAATTTTTTTCACATATGAGACAACTACTAAACTTGGCTTCCTGCAGATTTTCCTATAACTCTTCTTTCCTTCCCACATTTCCCCAAGACCCATTTTACTTTCTCAAAGTTTTTGTTTCCCTGCTTGCAGCCCTACTCTCATAGTCTTGCACCCACAGTTCTCTCACAAGCAAGCTCTGCAGCTCTTCCCTCTTACCCAGGAGGAATACAGCACAATGCTGGGATGGCTGGGATGATGACTGAGAAGACTGGCCAAACTACATCCTGGCTGAGCAGATCACCCATGAATTCAGAGGGCTTTGACTGGAATCTCTTTCTAGCACAGATCTTGCTCCTTCTTTATAGTTACCCATCAACATGTCACTGTTGCTTCTTAACTGTCTGTCACTAAGTCAGTAAGTAGGATAGCAGCAGTAGAAGATAAAAAACTTACCAGGACTGGAAGGCTACTAGGATGTAAGACTGTTAGGATGCCATATTTACTTAAAAGCATCAGACCAAAAAATTGCATATAGAAACTATTTATTTCTTAGTTACTTCCACAAAAATTTAACTTTTATTACTTGTTTGGACATGACAATATCAACCTTGAATAAAACATGACTGTAATGCAGTGGACAAAGACAAATACTGTCCCACTGAAAACCGGAAAAGTTGCCTAGGAGACTTAGTGAGATGAACTGACCCTGATTCTCCATAGGATTCCTAACACCACTCAGTTTTAGTGCACTAAAATTAATCACTGAAATTAACCACTGACACCTGCCTACTACATACATAGGTGCATCAATCTTGATTGTTTCCTCTTCACTTCATATTATGTGAAGACTCTCTCACAGTCTATTGTATCATCATTTTCATGGACTGTGGGTTACTTCTCATTACAAAAAAAACCAGGGGCAAAACAGGTCCAAATGTACTTTTAAGTATAGATAAGCAATAAATTATTAATAAAAATAAATTATTAAGTAAAAAAAATTAAAATATCCCCCATAACGGGATAGCATATCTTCAGGATTTACCTGAAAGATAGTTTAAAACTGTGATAGACATAAGAGGCAGGGATCATTATGGGAAAACAAGATCTATGTAAATAGTTGTTAACTATTATATAATTAATTAACTATTATATAATATCTACTATGCATATCCAGAAAGTGGTGAACAAGACCAAAACTGCTATCCTGATTGATCTTATATGTTACATTTCATAACCACCTGTAAACAATATTTTGATGATTCCAAAAAAAGGAAATAAAAATGCACATATTTACTGTGCAGTTTGCAGTACAGACTATAATGAAATAATCAAGCAGTGCAGTTTATGTTGTATTCTGGGGTTAGCACTATCATCTGTGCAGCAGCTGAATTGACAAGGGATTTGTTTGGGCTGGTACTGAGGTAGCAGGTGTCCTGCAGTAGGAATGTTTGCATCGCCAGAAAAGTGGACAAGTGAGCTTTCTTCATCTTTCCCTAGGGTCTAGCAAATTAATTTTAAAGCCTGAGGAATCAAACCCCACCTTTTATTCTCGTCAGTTAACACCGAGCAAGACGGTTGCTCTCACTTTGTATGGCTGAGTTGCCACTGAAGGTCCAACAGCAGGCCTTCCTCCCTACAGGTTTTGTTCTACTTTTCTCCACTTTGGTGCTTTTGGCTCTTCTTCCTCAGTTCAAGTCCCATTAATCCGTTCTCTTTTCCTGGCTCACCACCAACATACACATTATCCATTCTTTTTCTTGAGCCATATTCAGTATCTTCTGTCAAGCTCCACTGCAAATTCATACCTTCCTCTTTGATGCCTTGCTCTACCCTAACCGAATCCCCAGTCCATGGTCCCACGTGACTTTTCACCGCTTTTAATTAATATCTCAAATCTCCTGTTTCCTGTCTTTACTTCTGTTTCTGCTAGAATTTTGCTCTGCTTCCGAGAAATCATAGGCAACAAAAGTCATGACCTTCCCTCCTCACCTTGGCATACATTTCCATTTTCCTCCTCCTTTTACAGAGGTTGCACTGTTTTCTGTCATCGACATTGATGCTTCTCTTTTGCTCTCTCCTCCAAATTCCATCCTCATGCCTCTGTTCTATTCCAGCTCCTCACATCCTTTGTTCCCACAGACACCCCCTCTTTTCCTCTTTGCCCTACCTTCACTCTCTGTTTTGACTTTCCCCTCATGGTACAACATGCTTCAGATGCTTTAGTCTTAGAAGATGTCACCTTTGACCTTTCGTTCCTCTCCAAGTACAGCCCCAACTCCCTGCTCCATTTCATTGTAAATTCATCAAATAGCTTGTTTACAATAGGAATTGGTAATTCTTCTCCTCCCTTTTCAACCCATACCCTCTCCAATACAGCCTTTTGCCCCCTGCCCTGAGTGGAAACTGTTCTTGCCAGGCACTCTCAAATCCTCTTCCTGGCCATTCTTCTTCGTTCTCTTTGGCACTTCTACCATCTTTCACTCAGCTGTCTGGCCTTTCCCTTATATAAGATTATCTGCTCCCTTCTCATGATATTGTCTTCTACTAGTCTTCCTTTCTCTTCATGCTTTTGTCACATCCCGTATAAATCCACATCAAATTTCTTCCCCATACAGGAAGGAGTTATGAAATGGCTCTTCTTCCTTCAGATTTATATTATTCATATAAGAAAATGAATTGCAGATGTTCAAACACATACCTTCTTTAACTTAGACCACCTTTCTCACTTCACAAGAAACTCTGCTTGATTGACTTCTATCTGCTTGTGGACCCCTAGCTTCTTTGCAAGTTAAAAGGGCTAAACAAAGTCCTTAATTGTTTTCTAACAAATACTTCCCAATAACACTTTTCTGGATCACTGGGTCATATTTTCATCTTCGTTCAGCCAAAGCACATTATAAAAATAAATAAAGAAACAACACACATGTTGTAGACCTTATCCAGACATTGCCTAAGTTTTCTAAGACTGTTGGCAAAGCCTTTGCATGATGAATGTGTTTGCATCCTCTCACTCAGTTGTTCCCTTCATCCACACAAATACTCATACACAGATCTAGTCCTTCATCCCCTCCTATCTAGCTTACTGTAATGCTGTTTTCTCCGCCATTAATAAATGTTGTTGCTGCTGTTGGATGGCTGTAGCAAAGACCATCTACCAGCTCGGTGCTTTCATAATATTTCCTTTCCTTCTCCTCTTGTCTCTTTTCTTGCTTGGCACAGTAGATGTAATAGCAACCTGCAAACACTGTTCACCCTTTCCATATTTCATGTTTTCTGAAATTTCTTCTGATTATTGGCTGGGCAGCCAGTATCAGGATTTGTTGTCCTTTTGTTTCATTTTCAAATAAGCCTTTTTTCCCCCCAAGCTGCCCTTCATGGTTGCCTTAACGTCTGCAAATACAAATTTTCCTTTACTAATTCTCCATTCCAGTTTTCCTCTCTTTACTGTGAAAAAAAATCTTGAAAACATATTTTAGCACTTCATTGTTATAAAGACCATGCTGGTGTTAAAAATAAGCATTAAGCTGGCAGGCATAGCTGTATTCCTCCATCTATGTCCATCTACCTGTAAGTATACACTGTTTCTTGTTTTATGGTAAAATTGTATGCTCTTTAGGGCAGGGACAAGCTTTCTGCTCTGTGTTTGCACATTGCTTAATACAATGATGTCCTGGTTCATGACTCCTACGTGGACAAGTAAATAATAATGATAATATCTCCACTCTTCTTTCTACAGAGCTCACCCACTGAGCTGACGGCCTAAATGAAACCCAGGGTGATTAATAATGCATTCTTTTACTGACTCTTACACGTTATTATTCTTGTCACCTGTCAGGATCCACTTTGAGGGAAATCTGTTGTTTTCTGATGAAAAAGGGAGTGAAAAAAAGGCAATTTCTTTTGCCCATTTCTTCTGAAAAGAAACTAAAAATGGGTGAATCATGTGACAGTCATGGAAGAATTAACCCCCCCTCCTGGAAAGTAGTCCCGTAAGTTGCCAGAGTTTTGAGGGATTGTCACAATAATCCCCAAATATTATGTTAGAAATATATCTTTTAGCCTTATTCCAGTACTAATTAGTGCTTATTAATGCATGGACTTTTGCCTGCTGAAAATTAGACCAAAAGACAAACAACCCATTTCACATAGGTGGCTGAACCACAAGTAGAAGATAATGAATTTTGGTTCCTACCAACCTGTGCCAGATGTGAAGCAATGACCTAGAGGTGAGGAATTTGCCATCTCATTACCATTCCCCTGAGTAAAACAGTTCTTGAATCTTAGGATGAAAAGAAGGAGGGAAAAAACAGGCCTTCCTGGTGTGAGTTAAAGGTCTGCATGAACTTTGAATTTCAAAGCTTTTTCTCAATTATTAATTTAGTTCAACTTAAGTAGACTTTAAAGTCTTTAAATTAGATGACTGAAAATCTCAATCACCAAAATAAAAAGAAGTAAAAACAATTTCAAAAAGGAGGGGAGGGGAGTTGCTACCTCTTGCTCCTGTACACCCATCCCCCTTCCATTTTCCTTTGTCACAACGAGCCCAATGAGGGAGATCTGATTAAATATGATTGCCTACTATTCTGCCTAGCTGACAGCTCACCTACGGTGCTTTCAAAAATAAATGTTGTGGCTGAGTTTGTATAAGCTTCAAATGTGTATTTGACCTTTTAATGTTTTATTTGGTTTTGTTGATTTTTGCTTCAATACTTTAAAGTTTTTTAGCTGAGGAAAATTGTCAGAATAGTTAACTACACAAAGGGCCCAATTTGCATATGGATGCTTTTGACATCCTCAGCCCGACCTTCTCCATCAGTGGACTGATGGAAAACTTATTGATAGATTGCAATGAAAAATAGCACATTTCAGCTGTTAATAAATGGGTCTTAGAAAAAAAATGCTAACAGATTGCCAACTGGTACCACAGAAATGACAGCTAAAGAATAAACATAATGCAATCTAATTCAGGCTCACTAAACTTTAGACCTTTTGCTATAATTCTTTATATAAAACTCTCCATTTTTTTCCTTGACCGTTAATACTGATAATTATATCTGTATTTCTTAAGAATATTATGAGTTTCCATTTCTGCATAGTAGCAGATTGAATTTATTCACCTTACGGATATATTATTATCATAGATAATAACTGCAGCATGATAATTATCATTAATTATTCATTTGGATTAAGAGGCAAATAGGCTTGCATTCAAGGGTCTTCCAGAGCAGTGTTCATTGTTCCAGGGCCCTGTGTGCCAGTGTGACTAATTCATACTCCTTTCAGTGCTACTGTTGACATCTGACCGGTCCCATATGTATTTATTTCAAAATATTATAAAAGGAATAAGTGCATCATTTCAGGACATAACCACTAAAATAGACGTATGGTTCTTTTCTGCCCTCTGAGTGAGAATACGCAATTTTCTATTAGAGGAGATGCTCACAGAGTATCATTTCAATAGATCTGTATGTATGCCCTATCTTTGCATTCCTGTGTCATCCTACTTAAGCTTATATAAGCCAATATATTTACAAAATAGCTTTTAGCACAAATAATAACATGTGAAGCTGTACAATTTGTCGTTCACCAAACGTAGTATTTAGTCAAACTGATTTTAATCCATACTGAAGCTGAACTAGGTTTAATGTACAAGGATCTTCTAGTGCAAAGTTAGAAAAATCTGAGGGAGGAATGAAATTAGTAAGGAGGGAGGTATGGTTGATGAAAAAGGGACAATAAATAATATAAATGCGAATTCCTTTTCATGGCTTTTACCCAATACTTATTAGCAAACCTCTCTCTCTCTCATTCCCTCTCTAATCTTTGCTTCATCTCTAAAAAAATGTCTTGAAGGTAGTAACACGATCATCTGAGGACCAACATGACAGCTCCAATATGCACAGAGTGATAAATGTCATTCTGGCTTTTATAGCTCTGAGGCTGCACTTATATATGCCCTCTGTGACTTACCATCTTTGCCTCCACAGATGATTCCTTTTTATTGTTAATATGTCAGCATGGGTCGGGCACTATTCAATATGAACTGCTCTGTAATAGTCTGGAACCCTCCTTCTCTAACCAGTTTTTGTTCCACTGTTTCTAGGCTTAATTTTAAGGCCATGTCCCTAGTGTTCTGCAACAAAAGCAGTAGATTCCATGTGGAGCAGTATGTGCTTTATCAGATGTAAACACAGAACAAGGAAGGAGGAAAAGATGCAGAGACAGCAGAAGGAGATAGTGACAACAATGCTGATAAAATATATTATGAGTATGTCAGGTAAAGACTTCAAATTCCAACAGGAAAAAAGGAAACAATCAGGGAAGGTTTTTATCCTAGTAGTAATCACTTTTTGCACTCACATGCATCACCAATATATTATTGGCAGGGAGATGTATGTGAGGTGGAGAAATACAAAGGTACTTGCCTCAAAAGTGATAGCAGACAAAATAAGCTTGCAGTTGTACCCTTCAAAATATGCACCAAGAAATCACTCAGAAATTAGAAAGAAAGCAAGAAGACAGCAGAGTTTCCCAGCCTGCCTGTGTCAGGTCATCTGGATAGAGACACACCCACTGTAAAATTGATAGTGGGTGAAGTCATCAGCCAGAACTTAAAAACAGGGGAGAGTGAAAGAACTGCTTGCTTAGACAGGGGTAATGCAAGCTGGGGACACAGGGTGAGTAGAAAAAGGTCTACCATTTGTATTTTGGAAACATTTAAAGACCAGCCGCAAGAGTGGAGACATTGCCCCAATGTTTCATGAGTCTTGGCACTGCAGATGAATTCCTCTTCCAACTACCAAATGACATTAGTACATAAGGACATAACTGATGAACTGGCAGAAAAAAAATTGCATTCTACTAATGAAGGGGATGGGAGCTTGATATCTGCATTTAACAAAGTTGTGATATTCAAGATTTTTTCTCCAAACACCTGTTCATTCACAGAGTAGAGATTAATGAGGAAGAATTTAATAATTTTTGACAATTTTGGGGGGAACCAAGGATAAGACTGGACAACAAAAGTGGCACAAAATTATTTAGAATTAATTCTAAAGTGCAATACTATACAACAATAGAAAACAATACCACTTTGGTAAAAATTGTGCTGCTGACATGTGCAGGAGTCTTCCAGAAGATGTCAATAGCATCAGAAGTATAGCTTCTTTCAGTATAACTTGTGGAGCTTGGTGTTGAATCCCAGCCAACGCCAGAGGGAAAATAATGTTTTTCTTGAAGCCTCTTATTCTGTACAGAACTTTTAAGCCATAATAGTATGAACTTGGAAGAAGTGTGATTTTACTTCATTAAGTAACTTCATTGTTATAAAAAAAGCAACAGCAGTTTTTAGCATTCAAGTTTGTCAAGAATACACTGATGGGTGTGAAAAACCTCAGCCTCTTTCTCTCATGTGTTTTTTGGTTCATTGTTTGTTACCAAAATAGCTCAGTCCCTGTAGTTCTTTTCTACAATGACCCAAATTTATGCATCTTTCCTTCAGAGGGGTCTACTAAGAGTGGTGGCATGCTGAGTTCTTCATAGTTAAGCGTTAGCATTGTTGGCTATCCAAGATGAAGGCTATGAAGCAGCCAGCACTGATTGCAAAGGAGGATGTAAAACTAAATCTCAGTCTGAGTTCATGCTAAAGAGAGATATAGGGACAGGAACTTTTGTGTTTGAAAATGATCTAATATATACTAAAAGCCATCAGAGAAATCTTACAAATAAGTGATTATAAGTTTTCAAATGCTCATCACCTCATTGGAGGCTTTCTCCACTGGAGAGGGTTTTTTCTTTTTTTTATCATTATTTACTCAATTTTAAATCCCTTTTGAAAAGGGAGAAAAGATAACTGTCTCTTTTACACTGACTTCCTCATCACCAGACTCCAGAAAACAAAATATTTTCTGCATAAAAAAAAAAAAAGATTTTTCATGCCAACAATTAAAACCCAGATAATTTTATTCCTTAAAAAATGAACAGCTAAACTAGAGTTTTAATGGAAGCAGTTCATTATCTTAGAGAGTTCTAGAATAAGTTTTATAAAATCAATTATTTTTTCATCTGTTAGAATGTCAGAGCATTTTACTCTGGGCTTCTGAGAAGTCTGGTAGTACTACTATGTAACCTTCCTCAAAACAGGAGTGATTTTATTTCAAAGGTTGGCATAAATGTCATAATTACATACAGTATTTGTATGAGAAAACAAAGTAGATCAAAGAGGGTGACAGAGAAGAGACAAACAGCCACAACAACAGAGATTTCGTGCTTAGAAAAGGAGCCAAAATAAACTATATTTGATCTCTCATAACACTGTTATAATTTCATCATGAATCATCTCTGGCTGTTGTGTATTACTTCTAATCCTCCTCAGGTACTGGGCTGTCTGTGAAAGCCACTTCTGTCTGATGCTGTCATCGTTCTGTTCTGCTGCTGCAGCACTGAACGTGTTGCAGGCCAATGCACTCTTGATCTCTCTGAGGATAATTTTAGTCATATCTAAGCTGGCAGGACATGAGTGAACTAGAACAGATGAATAACAAACTGGGAGTGACTGGACATAATTGAATATGGAATTTTCCACATCAGCAAGCAGAGCACAAAAGAAAGTAGCCAAAAGCTGACTATATCTCAAAGTTGCAAATACTGACATTTTGAAAAGCTATCTGCACAGGATTGCATCATTATGTTATTATATTTTTTCTCCTTATTTTCTGATCAAGACCATTAGAAGAGGCTTCTTGACTGTTAGGTTGGGTTGGGGTTTTTTTCAATTTATTTATGGAAAGATATTTTTACAGGCTAACCCAGTTAAGCTTGACAGCTTGTTTACAATAGGACCCAGAAGACACATTACTCTGTGCACAACAATATAAATATACATTTCAGATGCACACTTACGCTCATAATATTTGTTAAACTTCTGAAGTGCAAAGTGATCAGCTATCCAGAATGATCTAACTCTATTTAAATATCATGAAGGTAGAGAGATTGTTTAGCTTGCTAAGATGAGAATGACACATTATCATAATTAGCATTTAGTGTTTTAGAAAAATTGCATAACATAGTTACTTTCTTAAAAATTAATAACAATCTGATACAAGAGGTTTAAACTTCATCATAAAGTCAGAACAGTGTTTTATCTCAGTGTTTTATCAGTGTTTGAATATTTCCAATTTGGACATCCAGACTGCCTCAAACTGAAATTAAATAAGGTAATTTGCCTTTTCCTTAACTGAACCTCTATCTACCTTATTGATTAGTGTGGACAAATAGGAATGGATTTAGAGATCAAAACAATACTTGCTGAGAACCTGAAATTCAATTAATATTCACGGTGGGAAAGGGGCTTGCATTGGTCCTGGGATGTACAGTACAAGAGCTACTCTGGTTTTCTTCCCTCAAGAAGAATCTCGTGTGTGTACGCCACAGCTGCTTTTAGATGCGGCTCTAACCACTTGGAAATCACTCCAAAAGAGCTCCCCTGAGTGTGGCAAAAGGGCTGACAGAAACCAGGACTCAGAGTAACTAATACCGTCTTTCAGTAAAATTATACTCCCAAATCCAAAAGGAGTTAATACAGACAAATAAAACTCAGATGGTCTGCTCTCCATCTGGAAGCTCAGGAGAGATCTGAAATCAGAGTTTTGTATTTCCTTATGCCAAATAAAGATGTCCTTTAAAAAAACCCCAAAACTATAGGTATTTGTTAATATTTTGTTTTAAATTTCTTCATTTAAAGACTGCAGTGTGTTGTCACAGGTGAATTATTAATCTGCTGCCCCACTCAGGGTATTAACACCGTGAAGCACTAAGACACTCAGCAGCAGCTGCAAAATGCATTGCTCCTCAGCCTTGTTTGCTACTGCCTTAGAATATAGCAGTAGAGAAAATATCTCAAAGTTTGTTCTGTAATTAAAAAAGGATTGTCCGTTGCCAGAACACAGAGCTATGCTGGAAGTTCATTTTTCTCCATCTGTGCAGCATGAAACTTTAATTGTGAAACAGCTTTAAAAAGTCCTGTGGCATAACCTGAAAGGAAATGAGCTAAAGTGTAGGATGGAGAGCATTTACACATAACTTTGGAATCTGCCCCCAGCCACCAAGAATGATGGCTGCGTTAGAGACGATAGTTTAGAACAAGCTGCTTCTCAGTCCTCCTCATATTTCCTAATCAAACTTCAGTTTGCACTTCTTTTCAAAATAGTCCTTTTTCCAAACTATTCGATAGTGCTTCTGCTATTCCTGTTGCTGCTTAGTTCCCATTATCCTCAGGAATGACTGATGTTTAATATAATGAAGCAGAACAATTCCAAGGGATTTGTTTTGGGGGTCAAATGCTCAGTGCACAACTACTCCACCCATTTAATCACAGATTACAGTCCTCTCTTTTGTGTTCATTTTCTGCCAATATTTATGGATTTAATGCATCCTGGCAAAAATATATCAAAGAATAGACTTGCATGGTACTTACCTGAATATTCACAGAAGAGGAATTTTAGGGTAGCACAGCATTGAAATTCAGAGCTTTACATACTCAATCTGTCAGGAAAAAAATATTATATTGAGTCACAATGAATTCAGGCTTCGATTACAAAAACACCCAGTACTCAGGTGCATAACCAGCTGGCTTGGTGTGTACAGGGAGTATCTCTAGGTGCTCCTGAGCTGCACACCCCTGTGGAGGCACTCCAGAGGGCTCCCACATCTCCACAAGGTCCTGGAGCTCCGTATACACACACACTTGTCAGCAGACACAACTAATTGCAGTGTCTTGTGCCATGTTGAGACTCTTTCTACTTAGGAATGGATAGCAGGGTTTGAGTTCCACATTGCCACCTGCTTTCTGTCCTAAAACAGTGCCTATTCCAAGAGCACTCGGTTGTTGCTGCAAAGTGCTGAGCTGTGTAGTAGGCACGAACTGCAAGCCACCAGGTCTGCACAGGATATTGCACATGATTTTTCTAGCCACAAGTTTGGTTGTCTGTAAACAATCAGCACCAAAAGAATCCCTGGTTATCTTGTATAAGGAGAACATTCTTGGTGATGAGTTCATAGAGTTTAAAAGTTCATTAGAAAATTCATTGAATAATTAAGGAAATAGTGATCTCTTTGTGGCTATTTCATGAGCAGAAAGAAAGGTTAAATTCATGGGATAAATTATTCATTGTGAGTTATTCACTCAGTTTTAATAGTTTGTAATTCTGTAAAGAGCTTTGCTTAAGAAATGCACTATATAAATCAATCAATAGCCCTAAAAATATGCAAGAAGGATTTTTCCTTTTGTGATCTGCTTTTCAATAAATTGTACCCCCTTGACACTTCAACTACTATCATATGACCATTCTTCTCGCCTCCACTGCCTCAACCTGTCTATCACTGGGCCACAGCTCTGACGTTCAGACACCTAGCCTCCTTCCCCTTCATACCAGCTTAACTCATGCCACTCAAGGGTCCACCAGTGCTTTCACATCCTTTTAGCTTCTCCTTTATATATTTATTTTGTTAAGAACTCAAGCAAACATAGTTGCACACACACTCAGACATGGGTGTTTTGTTACAACATTTAGTTGCTTCACCAATGCATTGGAAACAGCATCGTGGCAACAGGCTTCATGCTCTAAAATCAGCTACGTTCTCTGCAGCCCTACGGTAGAGATCTTGAAAGACCCTGCATCTAAATCCCCTCCGAATTCTTACATCATGCCTGCAGTGCCTTAGGGATTCATGGTTGGAGGTGATACAGCCAGGTCTGTGTAAAGCTGCAGCAACACGTGCTTCAGGGAATGGCACCTGCTTGAGAAAGTGCCTGGGTGCTCTGTTGGCTTGTGCTGCCCACGCTGGAGTATTTGCTGTCACAGCCTTATTCACCCTCAGCAGTATCCATTCAGTCAAGATTAAAGGGAATGTGAATATGTATACACACACCAAATCACTGTGCAGCCATACCCTTAGGCACAAACAGTTTTACTGGTCTGGGCAGCCTATTTACTTCTCTCCTGTACTCCAGCCCTTCCTAATTCACAGGAGCCTGACACTACAGCTCCTGAAACGAATGTCAAAACTCCCATTAACTGGCGTGGGCAGAAGTCCAGCCCTTCTAACTTTCTATTAGAGTTCAATCCCCATCAGATAAAGATCCTTTAAATTTTTCACCTCCTTTTTCCTCCCAGTGCAATCCTCATAGGATCTTCCAGATGCCTCCTTTGTGGCAGCCAGTCCATCCTTTCTTCCACACAGAGGTCATCCAAATCAGCAGGACTGAAAAATGTACAGCCTCCAAGGCTGAGGTATTCGTTGATGGCAAAATTGGTGGAAAGCACAGTTAACAATACTTTTGTGTCCTATTGTCTCCTCCTCTCATATGTCCTTTTGGTCTAACTAGTACCACTTGACATTCTATGTCATCCTAAATTTGGCTACAGGGGAATGTTTTTTCCCTCTCCAGGCAAGGAAACTCAGTAGTGAGGCACTGGAACATGTTGCCCAGAGAAGTTATGGATGTCCCACGCCTGGAAGTCTCCAAGGCCAGGTTGGATGGGGTCATGAGCCACCTCGTCTACTGGGTGACATTCCTGCCCATCAGAGAATGGGGGAACTGGATGATCTCTAATGTCCCTTCCAACCCAAGCCTTTATATGTTTCTATGATTAATAAGCATATGTTAATATATTTATGTTTTCCCAGTTAATTCTTTTTATCTGCCTAAAATAAAATTTACATTTTATGACTGGAATCAAACCACTAGTGCTTCGATAAAATCCCTCAAAAATTATGAGTACAGACATAATTTAGATTTTCTTAGTGTATAATTGGATATATTGAATCCAATGATTAGTCATACTGAAAATATCAAGTATTTATTGATTATTGCAAAATTTATTTGATTATTGGTAACCCAAAAATTCCTTTTGGGGCACACTTCAACTCTTATATTACTGATTCCAAACACACTCAGAATGTGCAAAGACAATTGAGACATGTAGCTAACTCATTCTCTGTGTCACTATTTCAGTTTGAACTAATTTTTTTTTACTGTGTATATTGGACCTGCACCAAGTGATTCAGATGAGAACCTTTAAAATTTTCCTGTCTGCCTAAAAAATCTCCTGCACAGTTACATGTATCTTGGTTTTTCCAAGCCTTTTGGCTTTTTGGCTTTTTGGCTTTGGCCTTTTGGCTACTTACCATTTTTTGTTGACTAAGCATCTCAAACTGTGTGATTTTCAGTGGTTTATACTCTCATTTTCTGAGCAAGCAGTTTGAAGCTTCTCAGTTCAATTTTTGGGAGGACAGAGTAGCATCCCTTCACATTGCACAATGTTCAAGCTCTGAATAAAGCATAGATGTTGGACTCCCAAGTTGTTGGAAGAGTGACTGAAGGAGCACAGAAGAAGTAAAGAGTTAGATTCACTTCTTGGCCGAGGGGGATACAAGAAAATTGAAAGGAAATGGTCAAATAATTAACACTGTTTATCCCACACAATAAATGAAGATGATAATCTGCAGAAAAAATTAGGTTACATATCTTATTACTGAAGACTGTACCATAAGGTGTCTCCACCAGAGGGACAGATAGACTGCATGTGCATAAGTAATGTTAACCGTGTTTCCCTTTGAAGTTCTTCAGTCATGATACCATTCTTTGTCTGTAAAACTTGCATATTAATGCTAGTACTGTCTACTATTTATTTGCTTATTTCTTTATTTTAAGGTAGAACATTGTGTTCAGTCCTCTAACAAAGAAATAAATAAACCAATTTTTGTTCTATCTCAGCAACCTATGAAACAGGAAGATAGAAAAGATAATGGGTTCTTTTTAAAGTACATACAGAAATATTAGTCAGGGAGGTAGATGTATTGCTAGTGAGGGAACAAATCTGACCCCAGAGAGTCTGAGTTTAACCTTTTAAGCATTCCTCCTACTGATATTTGTGAACACTACCATGAAGAGTGTTTCACTGCATATTTGTACCATTCCTGTATTATATATAGTTTTAATACCCCACAAAATAGGAGTGCTGCACCATGTCTCATATTTTATTGTGCTACTAAACCATTATGAATTAAGTATGACAGATGCCCTCCTTTTCTAACTACAGAAGTTTTTTTCCCAGCTCAATCACAGAGCATTTCCATTAAAAGCTCAAGACCCCATCTCTAACCCTGGCAATACCTTCTCCACATGATTAATTATTTTACACATTTTGTAGTCCATTAGGGAAGTGTCTGACGGCCTCAGGACATGGATATCTGGCCTTTACAGGCATTATTTTGCCAAACTCTTTTTCTTCTCTATCCTTTTGTAGTGAAATAGAAAACAGCATATTACTTTGGTTTTTCATTGCCATGTTTGTTTCATCCATTTATAATTAATATTTTTCATAAAAGGCATTAACTTGCACTTTCAATAATCTTTTTTTGTAAAGATTCAAATACCTTATCCAAAGATAAATCTTACCAAATATATGTGAGATCAATGAAGTCTGTAGAAATATGTGTATCTCTTATTAGAAGACTGGATCACATATTAGTTTTGTAATGATGGTGTTAACTAGAAGAAAAGGTGTAGATATTGAGATCAATAGCAGCATAATGGAGAGCAGCGCTGTGCTCCCGCTTTGTGCTGCTGATGTTCAATGGTGCGTTGTCTTCAATTTGGGGAGTTCTTGTGGGGAAACAAAAGGATGTAACTGAGCTTTGTCTGCTGTGGTAATAGTAAACTCTGCCCTGCAAAATACTTTCTTGCCTTCTTGCATTTCAGATACAAAATAATAATCTTTTAGCTAAGGGAAGCACGGGGAGAATTCTAAGATGTTTCTTATATTGTTCAGTATGCTGCCACGTACCAAACTGGAGAAAACAAATATAATCCTGACTGTAGTGGAAAACCCTGCCAGAACTCCCTATATTTTCAAAACAATCCAGATTTCACCAAAGACACTGGCTTGAAGACAGAAATGTCACAAAATCTTACTTAACTGGTTTTCACTAATTAGGAGAGACCATACTTTTCTTTTCTCCAGCGTTCTGGAAATCCAACCACTGTTTAAATAAGTTGGGTTTGTTGATAGTACCAGAGAGCACTAAAATATATCTTATATATTGATTTATGAGACATTTGGTGTTATGATTTTGGCATTGGGTTTTTCCATCTGTTGTAAAGCGCCTTATTGATCTGAATAATTGCAACAGACTAGTGAATATAGAAAATATATAATGAAAGTTTCTATGTTGATTTTGAGTTAATTATCCATACAAACCCCCCCCCCAAAAAAAAAAAAAAATTAACCTGGAAGCTTCAGATAAAGTAAGATTTGTTTTGTGACCTTTATATCGAATTACACTTCTCAGATGTCATGGTTATCAAACTTCAGAACTCAGGATATTTTCCACTGTAGTTAGTAAGAGCTGAGGCAATACACCGCACAAGACGACTGAATATGAAAATGTTGGTCTTTCCCCATATGAAGCTGTGGTGAATGTACACCTCATTTTGGGCATGTATCTAGGTGCCTAAATTTGGGTGGAATGAACACAGCTTTCAACCACATTACTTAATTTTCTTAGCATTATGTTCTACAGCTTGATTTGACTAAATTCCTTTTTGCAGGAGAGGTGAAGAACCTGCCCACTGGAAAAAAACTGTAGGCCAGATTTAAAACTCTCCACATAAGTTCTTCTCAGTCTTGCCCCTACAAAACGCTTTTAATGAAATTCTTGCGCTGTACTAAGTCGAGAGCACATCTGACCAAAAGTAACAAAATAATAAAAAAATCAAATTTAATCTCACATCTTCATCCTCTGACATTCTAAATTACTCTTTATGGTCAGATTCTCAATGTTTTGACCAGTTTGTTTTCAAAGGGAGATTTATCTAAGTCTATTAAGTATCTATTAAGTAAACGTCAACATCTGAGTGAGTCATGTTGCTTGGTGAAGAGGTGACAAGAAATACATAGTTTTAGACTGAGATTCATCTGGCTTATTCCTGAGATCTACATTAGGATGAGATAAATCATAATCTGTAAGTGACATTGTCTCTTCATTGATTGCTCTGGGAGTTTAACAGCTACTTTAAATGTAAATGTAATAGTCATCTACATTTGGTCAGTTACGACACGCAAGCAGGCATTTATTTTCTGAATTATGGACGCATCCACAAAATAACTCCAATTTTGGGATTTACTTGTATCAAAACTAGAGCCTTCTGAGTTTATATCTATTAGAGCAAATCAGAAATGAAAGAAATTGCTCCAAAGGCAATTCTGATGTTCATTCCACCAAACTGGAATGAAAAGGTAAAGCACTGACTTTCCTTATGGAAATAAAGTTCTTTAATAATGACATGTGGCCCATCACACTTTTTCTCTAAACAGTTTAAAATTTTACTATAATATTTAAAAATCCTTCATAGAACATAAAATTAAAACCTCTGCCTTCAAAATCAAACAAAGAAGTTAAAATAACTCTTTACAGCTTGGTTCAGAAATCTTATGGCAGACATCTAAGTTAGGACAGATGCATCACACCCTCAGCACGCTGAGTCCTCTCCATGAGGTACAGAGGACAAGCTCCCATTCAGATGTGTGAAACAGAGCCAGCTCCCCATGGTAATATCTATAGCTCCTGTCCCAGAACATGCTCTGGAGTTTGACTCTGCCAGCTGTCTCTGGACTGCTCATGGCAGGACAGGCAGCATGGCAACCTGTCCCAGCCTGTCCTTGTGCCCTGCCAGTCATTCAGGCAAGGGCTTTGAGTATCAGAGACACTCACTGAAAGCATTGGTGATTGATGTTGGTGGCTCAAAGTGGGGAGTATTTGAAGCTCCCGTGACAGGGGTGTAGAGAGAGGTAATAACCACAGGCCATTCTGCTTACTCTCACAATTGTCCTCTCTAATTTTCTTTTAGGAGAAGATTCTCTTTGCTTCCTACTCTCTATCCTTTCTTGCTTTCTCTTCCACTCTTTCTATTGCTGCCCTCTCCATCACAGTACATCAATGCCACAGAAAGCTTCTGAACTGCATGCAAATCAGGACACAGAATTCGCACTTAGCTGAGTAAAAGCAGTAGATCCAATTCAAGTGTCTTTCTTGCTTAGGTAAGTTGTTGATCCCCAGATACAATGTGTTCTGGAAGGCAAACACCATGCCAGCTTGTAAAAAAAACAGCCAAAAAAAACCCAACTGAAACTGGAAAAGGCTTTCCTTTTTCCTGAAGGCCGTGTTTTTACAGTCTGTAGTCACCACTGACTGCAGCACGGGCTGTGTGCACTACACCTCTGAAAACTGAGCCAGCACAGTTTTAGTTTCCATTCTGGAGCCAGTCAAAAAGCTAAATGTGTTCCTGACTGGCTCAGAGACACTCCTGTGTCTTTATTATAGCATTTTATATTACATCTGGAGCTGTTAATTAATACATTTGAAAGACATATTTAGTCTTATTTATAGCAGATGTGGCATTGCAAATGATCTGCCATTCCACCCCAGCTTCCCCTTCATTCTCTGAATACCTACAAGAAATTTTCATTTAAAAAAGATTTTCACTTTAGTTTTGAGTTTTCAGATATCTGCTCAGTGTTCTTTCTTTTCCCTTTCTATTTCTTTTTCCATCACAGCCAGGTGTATAAGCAATTAGCTTATACAAATTTCAGAGGGATTTTTTTTTTTTTAAGATCATAGACCTATAGGGAATATGTAGCTTTAAAATGTATCACAGATTTACCCTGAAAGATGCTCCATAAAAGAATGGCACTACAAGTTACATCAAACAAGCAAACATTTGTTATGGGGACAGTAAAATTTACTTTTCACAAAAGGAGCCTACAGTAATAATGCATTCAATTCTATTTCCCAGAATGCTTCTTAAGTATGTTAATAAAGTCTTTATTGTGTCTGCTTATAAAAGTCGCCACCATTTCCCATTAGAAAGTCTCTGTTTATTCATCAAACATTTACTGACAGTGACTGCTGGGAGCAGGCTCAGATTTCCACTCCATTACACGTTTGTGGCATAAAACACATTAATTATAGATATATTACAATATTCAACTCATTGAGGAAAAATTAGATGATCAAGGCTCATTTTCCTTGACAATAAGCAAGTTAATGAAAATACTAATTACCTGATGATGAAGTGGAGCCTTCAGGATTGAACGCTTAGCATCTGTAGAAGAGCTCTGTGAATCCAGCACAGAATATTAAAGCCAGAAGCACTGGAAGTCTAAAGGGTGGTTCATGAGGTCATCATGTGCCCTTTAATCACAGGACAGAGAGTAGTTAGTTCATAATATAAACTCTTATATGCGGCTTTGAAGGATGTCATGAAAAGCCACATAAGTACAGTGTTCATTTAAAACTAATTATTTTAGCAAACTGGTGGGTTTTGAATTACTAGGTACATTGTCTAGCTCAACTTTTTTAAAGGAACTGTGGAACCTAGCAACGATGAGTTTCTGTATACAGAGGTATGAGAATGTTGGAATGGAAAAGAATAAGACACAGCCACATGCCATCATTTTCTCTGCTTTCAGAGAAAAAGTCATAATCAAAATAATTGGCATATAAAGTTAAACCATTTCAAATTCAGGAAATTTCTTGTTACCTGCTTTTCTTTATTGCAACCACTTCTGCTTTTGTGCTTGTGTAATTCTTTTTACCATTTCCACATTAGACTGTAAATTGGAATCACTAAACTGATGATGTCATTCTTTGGCTTCTTTCCAAGATCAATTTAACTTCTCATCTGCTTTTGAAATTTTACCAATACAACTGGGAACTGTTGTATGTAGGATGTTCCCTTCACTCTGGACTGTTTACACTGTCTGTTAAAGACAGAAGTATCATTTAGGTTTATTCAGTTAAGTTCATTTTTTTCTCAATTATTGTGTTTGACAACAACTTTTTAGCAATTACAAATTGCTAAATGGGATTTTCCTGAGCTGGCAAATAGTCAATAATAACAAAATATTCCCAAAATATTGTTTCTTTTCTGAAGATAGTAATATTCATGTTTCATTAACAAATTACCTTCTTAAATTTTCTGCAATCATCAGCACTGTATCACCTGATAAAATAATATTATTAGCTTCTAACTGCCCTAAAACCCTGTTGTAAGTCACGGATGAAAATATCTTCAATGGGATTTATTCTAATGACACCTGTTGTTGTAATATATTGTTATTCTTAGGAAAACATAAAGCTCTGTAAAGCTCACAGCCTCCTTCCTAGGAGCAGAGTGCAAATACCCATAGAATCATAGAATCATAGAATGGCCTGGGTTGGAAGAACCTGAAAAGTCATCTAGTTCCAACTCTACCACCATGTGCAGGGACACCTCCCACTAGACCAAGGTGCTCAGAGCCCCATTCAACCTGGCCTTGAACACTTCCAGGGACAAGACACCCACAGCTTCTCTGGGCACCCTCACAATAAAGAGTTTCTTTCAAATATCCAATTTAAACTTATCCCCTTTTAGTTTGAATCAATTTCCTCTTGTCCTGTCACTACATGCTCTTGTAAAAAAGTCCCTCTCCATCTTTCCTGTTGTTTCCCTTCAGGTACTGGAAGGCCACAATTAGGTCTCCCTGAGGCCTTTTCCAGGCTGTAAAAACCAAAGTTGTTCCCACCCTCTAATCAGCTTGGTGGCCATACCGGTAAAGGGCTCTCCACTGTAGAAATAAGCTTAATGGAAATACCATGTAGGTCTTGAGTTCATTTTTCATCTCCAAGCACCTTACTAATAGGTTTTAAGCATGCAGTCTCTGTCCTTGGTGTAGACCATTACTCCTGCTGTGTAACTAGATGTTGTGAGTAGTACCATATTAAAGCAGCCGTCCAATGTCACTTCCTGTTTAACAGGAACATCTCTATGTAACAATAATCCAACATCTTTTCAAAGCACTTCAAACAAAAGTCAGTTCTGAAATAATTTTGAATAAATTTCTTTAAAATATTCCACCCCTCCTGTTCCATGTAATACCTTTTTGTATGACTTCCTACGAAATCACTGGCAATAGACTTCTTCTGAAATTAATAGAATGAGCTTTTAACTTGGCAAAACGCAACAAGACAAGTCTATTAGCTGGTATAGAAGACCTGTGGGGTATACTTGTTTTTTGTCAAAGAGAAGATGGCGGAGAGTGCCAAGGTAAGAACTTAGACTGAAAAAACTAAAACTTTACTTCTTACAACACCACCCCACAGGTACACCAGTTTCTTTTATACCAGGGTTTGGGGATTTTTTTGACAGTTCATGGTTTTACAGTTCTGCAGGTCTATTAGGAACATTTACAATGTCTGCTTTACTTCAGACAAAATACCCTCCTATTTTGCCTCTGACAGTTGCCAGAAGGGGCTGCTCAGGAAAAAAGAAGCAAGAATGCACTTCCATGAGCTTCCACACTCATCTTTCAGAAATGTACAGGGTGAATGCTGTTCATTATCTGACACTTCTCCACACAGTTTATTTGTTTACTGTAACTTAGACATGCAATGAAAACAGAAAATAAGTCCATCATCTAATCTATTTTTGCAGTCTAAAAATGATGAGCCTTACACTATTCAAAGTAGTTTGATAGTAAAATTACTGGTTAAAATCTCAAACACGGTGTACGATTAACATTGCAGGTATAACTTCTCGCAATCTTGCTGCTTATCCAGTCCACAGGAAGAAAGATGTGCCTAAAAGCCTGTACATATACAACAGGCCTCCGAGTCAGGTCATTAAATGAGAAATGCCATGGAAAAGGCAGTAACCTTATCCTTTTTGTTAAGTGCATATGTTCAGACCAGAAAGGATACACACATCCATTTGGCATTCATAATCCTGAAGGCAGCTCTGAGTATAGGATCCTTGTTAAAGTTGTTATTCTGAAGAAAACAGGAGAGACGTTGACTCTTTATTGTGTAAAAGGTAATGCTCATTTGAGAAACAGGCTATGAGGGTTCCAGGCCCTTCCTATGGGATTTAAATCCCATAAACATATGAAGAGAGGAACTTGTCAGGTAATATAGGCAAAACAGATGGAGGAAAATATGAAATTTGTTAGGATTCAGACACAAGACAGATGTGTTGCACAGTGTTATCAAGACTTGAGTGGTTCCTTCCACTTCCTCTGCAAGAATGTAGACAACATATGCTGCACATACAGTGCTCAGTATAGCCAGTCCCAGGAATCATCCTGCCCCGTAGGCTATGTGCTAGCAATGGCTTGCATCTGTTCTGCTAAGGAATAACTCCCTTAAGGCCAACTGGCCACCTCCACAGTGCGTGACATTTGGTCCTGGCTCCATGCCTTGAGACCCTTGACCATGCCTTGAGACCTAATATGACCTTGGGGGTTTGTTTCAACAAGGTCTAATTGGTCACTCTGAAAGAGATGCCTGAATCAAACCGATGGCACTCAGTTTTTTGAGAGCATAGAATGTATTTTAAAACTACGGAGATCGCCTGCCATATTCTCTTCCTGCTCTGACCTGTTCTTACTCTGGTTTCATATCCTTCCACCACAGATTAAAGAGCAGCTCTTTAACACCTCCGTGCTTTGAAAACAGCACAAACTGGAATTGCAAGTAGCAGGGCATCGAGTCCCTTAGCCCTTCTACTCAGGACCACATTTACACACACTATTGCTCTTCTACATTCTTTCACATTTATTTCATTTGTCCAGTGCTCGCAACTCCTTGTAAATACTGCTGTAGCTTTCTGCATGTCTTATTGTTTCACAGAGGAACACACTTCCCGAGAAGAAACATATATTGAGAAAAAAAACGTTTTGTGCAACCTATTGAGTAGCAAGTTTTGATACAGAGAATGCAGATACATTTTACACACAACATGCACTGGTTTTGTGATGCAGAAAGCCTTCCTACCAGTCCAATAACCTAAATCTTGAGTCTGGTGTTCCCACAGATAATAGTGTCTCAGTAGTTATGGGGACAATATCTAGAGATTCATCTACCCAAGCAACATAAGATCTCCAGCAGAATTGAACAGAAAAAAAATTCTATTTTTTGAAACTGCATTAAATATCTTCAAAAGAAATTTTGCTAAGCAGTTGTGACTAGTTTCATGGACTCTGTAAAGCTGACCATATTTTACTTGGTTCAACAATCAGAATTCTCATTTATAGCAACAAGAATTTTAGTAATTCCCTGTCACTTAGTCAAGCCAGGATGATGTGATATTTTTTTCCTCCATTTCAGGAGCAAAAAGTTTAATCCAAATTGAAAAACAGCACCCAAAATTTTGGGCAAAGTTGAAAACAGAGACACATTTTTTGTGCTTATGTTAAATGCAGTAGGACAGATTTTGAGCAGTTTGTCACAGGGATGCCATGTCATGATACATGATTACATTTTGACAAAGAAATAAGCAAAAAAGACAGCTTCAAGCAACATGAAGACTGAACTGGCAACCACCCATTGTCAATGTGCAATACCATTTTCTGGACAAGCAGAACTCTTCTGAACTTTTTTTTTTAGTTCAACATCAGCCACTATTACAGTTTGTGGTTTCAGTAAGCACCAGGTTAGTGCAAAACTCCAACTTTGCAATGTAAGTGTGAAACCCAGTCCACCTTTCCAAGCCATATTTAATCTCATGTTCCTCACATTTTATCAATCTCAGCTGACAGTTTTGAGACGTGCCAGTGAAGAGATTTAGGTGAGTGCCTCAGGCCATTCTCAGACTTACCTATGGTAGTTCTCCACGGCTCCTGTTCATCCAGTGATCACGTTTCCTCGTCAAACCTCAACAAGGAGGAAATGCCACACCACATGGTCACCGCCACATCCAGGACCTCAGAAATACTCTCTGACCCGGAAAATGTGAGCAGAGCCATACAAATTAAATTAAGACCCCCATGCTGAATATACACATCTGGTCCAATTTGAAGCAACACAGACTCTTCTACTCTCAACTGGCAGTTCCAGGAGGGAGTAAGTTTTCTCTGGGTCCTACATCATATCTGGTAATCCTATGGATTTTTCCTGCATATCTTACAATATTTCTGAGGGCACTAAAGATTTCTGTTTTAAAAACATTCCTCATTTTCTGACTAGTGTGTAAAATTCGACAAGAACACCAGCCATAGTGCATAGTCCCTCCACAGCAAATTGTGTAACTTTATTCAGAATTTAAGCTGTATTTAGGTGTTTACATGGGAGGATGGGATTCCAGAATAATTTTTCTAAAATTCTAAGCAGCTTAGGTGCCTATTTTCCATTGAGATCAAGAGAACCTGGGCATCTAACACATTAAGTAGTTTTAAATATTTTATCTGCATCTCTCAATAATTTATATTTTTGGAAATCCTACCTCTTGCAGTAAAAATGTACTGGTATTAACAGCTTAAGCCTATTCACATTTTCCAGTATAAGATAAACTAATAGCAGAAATCATTCAGGTTTCTCCTTTTACACAGCAGCTTTGTGTCCTTACGTATTTTACTTCATCCCCCAAAAGCCTCAATGAAAACCCATTTAGTTTTATAGGGTTCAACTGCCTGTATGAATTTCAGTGAAGAGTGAAAACAAATTCCAGTTGTGCGTGTTTTTTGAAAGACCACTCAGCCATCAATGCTCTCATTCCTGGGGGTTGTTGCATAAGCCTGGGTATGACTGTGTTTCCTGTGAGCATTAATTATTACAGCAGCAATTGCCCCTCTTTCAGACTTTTAGGAAAGCGTTTCAGTTCCTTAAAAGACATTACATTACTGACATTTCCCTTGCATATTTTTTTAATATTTCAATTACATGTAGATAAAAATTTACTATAAAGAACACAGTGGGATAATACTAAAAAAAAAATTATCATTCCACGAAGTGAGGAAGCAAGGAATCAAATCCTAACAAAGATTTCAGAATGAGAGTTAGAAATGTTCAGGGTATTAATGTTGCCCATTGTCACACAAATGCTGTGTTGTTTTCTCAATTGCTTCAAACCGCAGAAATGGAACACTTTTTCTGCAGCCCTTGCTGAGAAATTGACCGCATTCATAGCAGATTTGCAATCAGAGAATATTTTAATGATTCCAAATCCTGACTCTTGCCAATGGAAAACCAGAGATGGTACATGACATCCACTACATCACCGTTCGACATGTAGTTTGTCTGGAATGAGAAACTCAGAGTAAAAACTTGTATGACTCTCCAGTAATACTGCCCCCACAAAATGAAGCCATCCCTATTTTAGAGATTTGAAAAAATCCTATCTGTGATTCATGTAGGGAACATTTTCCTACTGCTAACATGTTAGATATTTCACAGAGAGGCACATTCTTCTTCACTAGTTTAATCTTTGAAGTCTGCAGAGGCTTAGTGCCTAACTCTAGATTTTTGTTAATGTGATTTTTCTGACCTGAACATGTTTTCTATAATTTCATCCCTCCAGCATGGCATGTTAAGTTAAAAAGACTGTGGGGATACAAAGAAGGAATTATTGTGCTAGAGTCTGAAGTTAAATTCTAACGTTTGCAAAGGACAAGTTGAAAACAAACCCTTAATGTCCTAATTCATAAAGATGTTAATTTTGACAGCTAAAATACATTACTTGCAAAAGAATGAAAGGAAAGGAGGAAAATAGTCTTCTTTACCTCTAAAATGCGTTCTTCTTTGTGTGTAGCAGGTGCCCCAAGACACGTTATACTGCCTGCTTTAATTTGTCTTTAATATCAGATGTGCCTTATTGATTTCTTCTGTGTATGTTTTCATTTTGAATAATTCAGAGGCACAATTTTTTTCCATTATGGTCAATAGCCAGAGAAAATTCTGACGATAATCAATTGAGCCCTGCCTGATGATTACTAGTGTTGATATCCCCTGAAGTGAGGGAGTCGGAAAGGCCAAGGATAATATGACACAACAGTCAATCAGTGCAATCAGTGGAAGTATCAACATTGGCTGCACGATGAGAGCCAGATCCATGTTAAGGATCCATAACGGCTCCTAAAAGTTCAGATGCTTGACTTCTTGTCATATGCTGCAACAGATGGACTATGTAAGATTAGATTCAGAAGAGCCTCTCTCCCTCTTTTTCAAAGTGATAGGATCATAAAACAGCTGTGTGGTATGATTTGCATAACACTTAATTTTTTGCCTTTTTTTTTTTTTTCTGTTTTGAAGCTTTCCTAATGACAAATACTTTCAAAGAAATGAGCAGGATGAGCGCTTTGCCAACAAACACTCACAAAAACAGATAGAAATATTATTTTTTTTTAGACCTAATGCTGATGGATAACACCTTTATCTAGAGATCACGTATGACCACTTTAGTAATTCCCACCACATCCATCCACATAATCAGAGCACATCACATTCGATTTATAGTGAAAAAATGTATTCTTTTCAGTGTAGAAATTTAATGAAGTTGCCAATAGTAGCTGATAAACAGTGGTCCTAATCAGTGTAGCTATGGACTTGAGGGTTGTCACAACTTCAGCCCAAGTCAGGGCAGGAATCTGAAAATAAGCATGCAACTGTATACACACACACATAGATAGATAGATAGATAGATAGATAGATAGATAGATAGATAGACAGACAGACAGATAGATAGATTATGTGTGTGTATATGTATATCTGCTGCGGTGGATATCTCCAGAGAGTCTCCTAAGCACAGCTATTGCCATGCAGGCCAATGAGCAGTGGCTGTGCAGCTCACCACGTCTATTACCCAAATTCATAAAATGGCAATATATGGAATTAATCACTAAATAGCTTATAACTAAATAGTTTAATGACAATCCAATGTGTACAAAGTAAAGGAGTAAATTGGCAGCACTAGCTCAGTTTCCCATGGATAACTTATTTATAAATCTCTCTGTGATTTATTATTAATCTCCTTATGCAATAATCACTTATGCATATAAACATGGCTAAACTTAAAAATTATATTCTGATTCATGTTTCTTTACAAAGGGAATGTTTTGACTATGGAACTCATATCATCACTATTTTAAAGGTTTTGAAGACATTAAAATGAAAAATGATGGAAGAAATAATTTTTGATACTTTCAGGTTTCTGTAATTTTTTGCTTTTCATCATGATATTATGAAATAAATTAGATGAGACTCTTAAATCTCCATTAAATATATTATGGCTAATCTGAAGAAAATTTTTAAGCTAGAAATAGATAATTAGAATTGACACAGTTTATTTTTAAATTAGAGATGTGGTCCATGAAAAAAATCAAAATATTTTTTAAAATTTATCTCAAAAGTAAAGGTACTTCCTCATAAATATTAATATGCTTTCTATGTTACAAACATATGTGATATGCTCCAATTATTTTCTTGAAAGTAGGTCACTATGCATTTTACTCCCGTTTTCCATATTCCCATGACCACAAAACACGTTATCATTCTTGTTCCACAGTCATGGAAAACAGGACCACAAAAGAAGCTGATGTCTAGAACCAGAGCAGCAGACACAGTTGGGCTGGAGCTTTTATATGGTAAATGATCCACTCCTCTGCAGCAGTACATGAAGCAATAACCATATGCTGCAATTGATTAACATAGGAGTGAGGCTGAGGTACTTAATCAATTGTAAAAGCCACTTATTATGAGTCTATTATAAAGCAACAGGGATTTTTTTAGTATTATTCTATGAGCTAAAATATGAAACAGAAAGAAATAAAAAAGAGATACTGTTATTCTTTTCTGTAGAAAAAGGCTAAGTGCCTTTTATCATCCCTTCCAGTGAGAGGAAAGCTAATGTGGCTCAGAAACTGTAGAGTATAAAACTAACTAAAAGCAGGACAGACCAGGGTCTTAGTGCCTGCTTTGGCATCTCACATTTTGCATTCAGACTTCCATCCAGTCTGCCATGCGGATTTCGAGGGAGAAACTCTGTGCCATGGCCCCAAACCATGCACAGGCATTGAGAGAGAAGAGGGAGGTCAGCACAGGCCAAGTCCACAACCATGGCTGTCTGGGGTAACCAGTATCACTCAACTCTGAGCCTGGGCCCTGTTGGGTTTGTAGGGATAAGCCAAGCCAGTGAGAACAAAAATGTGCCTTGGGCAGATCTGGGAACTGGAGAGCAAAGAAAAGAAATTCAAAGAAGTTGAACAATAAATATTTTTAAGGTATGTTTCTTGTCAGGACAAAACACATGTTCTCAGACTCTAAGGCCAGGATTTCTTTTTATTAAAACTCAGACATTTTGTTTAACACATAAAACTTAGACATTTTGGCTCCACAGTGAGTGAAAGACAATAGGTACTTGCAGAAAGGAATTCATCTCATGTCTCTAAACATCTTAGAATGGGATGAATTGCCTTCTGATAGCAAAAAATGTAAACTGGTCTCCTGTTATGGCATCACCTCTGTGTGCTTTTGTTTTGATATCCATAAAAGTAGGCAGATGCCCAAGACCAGTATCGTTGCCAATTCTTCTTTTCTACTGCAATCTTTTATTGCACTCAACAATGTTTATCTCCCTACCTGAAATCATGAGAGTATACTTCAAGCCTTTCTGGAAGACCACCAAGTACACTCTTTACAAGCCGCTCCTCCCTTTTCTCTCTGCAGGATTCATGTTCAGCTGTTGGTCTAGATCTGCAGCAGACAGTGATCCCAAATTGCCTCCTCCTGCCCCACAAAAGTGTTAGAACAGTGGTGAGGAAGTTGTGTTGTCATAACAAGTATTGCCCATGAGACACTTCAGTCTTTGTGAAGCAAAGGAAGAAGAGAAGCAAAAAAATTTAAGATCTTCTGGACCACAAGTTGTGGAAACCATTGGAACACTGGTGTGCAGCTGTTACTGCTTTCGTGCACACAAGGAGTACACCAAGAGACATTACTGTTTTACTTTAAAATTTTCCTTGCAGAATCCTTTAAGATGCTAAATTCTTCTGACCCAAATCACTTCTAGGTGTTTTATGAGTCATTTGGCAGACATATCAACAGACTTTGGAGTCTGTATTTTTACCCTAAACAAGATTTTTGTCAATACAAAGCAGAGCGACATTTGTTTCAGACTCAGTTTATTTTGTCACATCTCATTTTTTCACAACCCAGATGTTATAAAAAGAACCAACACTTGGTTTTTCACATAGCGATGTTCCTTTATTTCAGAGGGACGGAAAAAAATCAGAATTTTTTGGCTCTGTGCCTTTGACAGAAAAGGGCAACCCAAGGGAGTCATTAACTGTGGGGTAATCTCTTTGCTCATGGATGTAATATTAATGTAGTTTCTATAGTCTACCTATTAAACGAATTGCAGTGAAGGATTTTATCAAACCAAGCTTCTGTGAATAAAATAAATCTTATATAAAATTCACTAATTAAGTATATTACCACCAATAATGTTGCAATGAGCACATTAGTGGAAGCTGACTTTCAGGATTGATATATTTCATTGAGTAAATGATACTAGTACTTTGAATTTGGAGAGCTAGATTTTTTTCCTCTCGTGTGAGGATTATTTCTTGGTAAAACCTTAAATAAAATATGTAGAAGTACATTAAGGTAAGCAGCACTAGACTTTCAATTATTGGTATCATTTACTGAAAAGTTGGTAAATTACCAAACTTCTGCTACTACTCGGAGAACCATCACATTTTTCTTATGTTAATATTCTCTTTTATTAATACCAAAAGATACTAAGTGAAAACAGTCATTTCACAGACATTTATACTCATCTGGAATAATTTTAAAATTACATTTATGAATAAAGTCTTACAACCATTTTAGTAATATGCTTGATAATCAGATCAAATATGTCTCATTACTTCCTCCTACATATTGGTTTTAAAAAATAATAGGGCACTTGCACAGAATTTTTGTTTATTTTTGTACATTTGTTTAAAACACTGTATAAAGATGCCTATAAAAGGAAAACATGCATGTGCATGATGCTGGTTCAGAGAATCACAGAATCACTCAATTACTTGTGCTTGTATTTCTTAGATCCGGAGATTGCAGAAGGCATGGGTTCAAGCTTTGTTAGAGGGTGACTTTAACAATTTTACATGTAAAGTCCATTCTTAAGATCTCATAGGATATGTAACTTTCACATATGTTGCCTGCTTCCCTGCTTTTCTTCAGCACATATAAATCCTGGTGCACAATTTTTTCCTATTGATTTGGTCATGAATCTCCCTTTCTGAAGCCTTCTTCTGTCCTATCCATTTGACAGCATATCACATATAAGGATATATACCATATTTAAGCTCAGAAAACTGCACACTGCCTGCTTCATCAACACTTCTTTCAGAGGCTCTCACATTAAAACTCACTTTTTTGCAGTGCACTGAGCCAAATCCCTTGTTCCAATAGAAGTGTGCCTATAATGAAACAAGTGGATTTCCTTCTAAGGTATTTGAAGATGGTGTTGAAATAAAAAGAACAAGAAAACAATATATTAAATAATAGTGACTGGCCATATGTTGACTGCCTGTTCTATGTGTCTGTTGGAGATGCATTTCATTGTGTGACCAGAATCACCGGTCTTGCCTAGATATAATAAAAATTTTGTGAAATCTGTTTGACATAACACTTCACATGACAGTAAAACCACAGATTTTCAGGTGTCAATTCAGATGCCCAAACATAGGTGCTAGCTAGTGCTAACTGATATCCCAAGAGAATTCCCAGACATTCATACGGGGCTGGCAGATAATTCTAACTTTGTAATTCTGTGACCTTTTTTGTTTTTAAAATAAACCTTGTTTTCCTGTTTATTTTTCTTATCTAAAAAACCTTTGTCTTGAGTCAAGCTACAAGTGCTGGTTTGGTATCACCAAGTATCTGATTAAAGAGAGATATTCGCAATTACTCCCACTGTCCTGGGGTTTTTCTGGGCAGACAACCATGAAGAAGCAACTTATCCATGTTTTCATGTACTTCCTTTGTCTTCTCCTTTTTTTTTTTTTTCACCTAAGCATTATGGATTTATGCAACCTTTCTTCAGATCTTAAGTTTCTGAAATGTCATATCATTCTTGTGTTCAGCTGGACTCTTGCGTTTTGTCAACATCTTTGCTCAAGTGTGCTACCCAAATCTAAGAACAGGCTTCCTCTGAGGACTCACATGCAATGTCAAATAGACATCTCCCTATCTTATACATGACAGTCTTGTTCACGGATCTCAGAATGCCATTTGCCTCTTTTTCACCAGAGCTGACTGCCTCCCCTGCTTTGTTTTTGCTGTGCTACTGCCTGACAAGATATTCCCCACATTGCTTGTGTGATCTTGAACTTTTTTTTTTTTTTTCTGGAGATCCTTGCTCAAATCCATTATGTTGATTTGGGCATAAATATATATTTAATATAACAAAAGTATTTTGAATTCAATCTAATGCAATTAGATCCTGTTTCCCTTCTCACTTACGGAAGTCCTAAGGTTAGTGTCATGAACAAAATCTACAAATGTAGTTTCACTTCCATAACCCAAGTCATTAATCCATATCCTGCCCAGTACACACTTCTTCAGGATCCATTTTGAAATGTTCTCCTCACAATAAAGTTCATATGTTATCTTCAGCAAAGTTTTCCACCTGTCACACACAAATGTAACAGTGATTTTATTCAGCTGTTTTTCTGATTTGCTCATGAAAGTCCTACATGAGAATGTTTAGACTGATCCAAAGTTAAATTATGTCACATACTTACAACCTTTCATTACATCAAACACTGATTTTTTTTTCTCTTTTCCAATTAAAAATGAGGTTAGAATGACTTGCTGTTGAAGACAGGCACATTTATCTCTACTTCCTTCATTTTCCCCCAGTTTAGTCCTAAATGGCTACACCAACATTACAATTTCAATCCAAATCAAATACATGCCTCTGAAATAAACCTCCCAATAGGCCTTATGCTTTAGTTGACACTCAGTCTCATGAGTTCCTCCTGGATTAAACTAAACTGGAAAATACCCATCAAAAGCCCACTAAACATGCTGCATGGGAACAAATGGAAGTCAGTTTGAAGAAAGGCACTTTGTGGACTTAACGTCTTCAACTCTGCCTCTCCATAGCCCCTCCTGCTGTGCTGCACTACTTCCTAATTTAGACTTAGCCTAGGTGCCCTTCTTCCAAAAACGGTATAGCTCTGCAGCTGTTTCAGCTAACATCCTATGAATTTGGGAGTGAATTTTTTCATGTTACTCTAACACCTCTTCATTTAGTTTTGTTAATTTGAAAGCAGGAAAAAAAAGAGTAGAGTGTCCTTTCTCTGTGCCTTCTGTTATTTACTTTCCTTCCCTTCCCTGTTGAGTACCAATATGGTACTTTTTGTTGCTTTCCCTCTATTCCCTCCCTAATGTATTTCTAGAACTGTGTCTGCTTGCCTTTCATCTCCCTTGCTAGTTGTAAGTCATTTTGCATTTTAGACTTTCTGAGTTCATCCCTACATGCTTGTGCTATTATCCTCCACACACATCCTTATTCAGCTGTCCCTGTTTCCACTTTTAATATATCTCCTTTTTTTCCCCGTTCTTTGCTCCTTAAAGAGTTCCTGATTCAGCCACATTGTCTCTTCCAAGCTCTCCTTCCCATCAGAATACTTTGCTTTGTGCCTTTAATACAGTCTCTTTCAACAACTGCCAGGTCTCCTGAATTCCTTTATCCTTTATATTATCTTCCCAAGGGACCCTACTTACCAGTTTCCTCAGCTGTTGAAGAGTGCTTTCCTGAAGTCCATTAAGCCTACTCTGCTGTTCTCCCTCCTTCCTGTTCTCAGTATGATGAGCCTGTGATCTCTTTCACCCAAACTTTTATTCCATCATCAGATTTTCAATGAGTCTTCCCGTATTAGTTGGGTTTCTACCTAAAAGTGCCGTTCTTTCTACAGCCTTATCTACCACACCAAATCCTGGACAGGTAATATGATGAATTGCATAACAAAGAGGAGTGTGATGATAGAGTATGTACAGCCCAAGTCAATCCAGTTTATTCAGCACTGGTGGTTCTTCAGCTGCGTTATGGTGGTCAGTGCACTTCAGTGAAAACGCACAACATCTGGAAGGAGCTCAAAGCACAATGATGATTAGAGTGCAAGAAAACAGGGACTGCAGGAAAAGATTAACATGATCAGGTTGCTCAGTCTAGAGAAGTCCTGAGAGGGAGTGGGTTGATGTTCTTAGTATTTTTAAAAAAAGGTGAAACAATCTTAAAGAGAACCAATAATCTGTTCTCTGTGGTGTTCTGTGGAAAAGGAAAGGTTTTAGGTTGTTACCATAAGTTCAACTCAGTCATTAGTCACTTTCTAGCAATGAGGATAATAAACAGAAGAATAGATAGCCTAGGGGAGAACGGATTTAAGAATGAGCTATGCAATTACCTGTCAGAATAATGTAACCACAGTAATCCACCAGTCTCACACCCACAACCAGATCCCTCTCGCAGACACACAAAATTGCAACAGCACATATGAACCTCATGCATATATGAAAGCTCACAGATCAAGGACTAAGAGGAAGCACACTATGAACAGAGGCATAAATGGAATGTCTAACATTCTTAGCACATTTTAAACAGCAGCAAATAATGAGTTCCAATTTTATCCATCAGGCATATCATTTCTTACATTTGCCAGTGTCCTACTGTATTAAACAAATGATGAAATTCCCCTTGCATGCAAACTTTTGTTCCCTTAAGAAAACAATTTCAAAGTCAAGTCACCTCTGCGTAGCATCAAGTATATGAATATTGCAAGCCATTTTCAGAGATGTAGAGTGACACTATGTGTTCAGGCCTGCAGAATAGAAGAGCATGAACCTCTCTGCTAACCACTTTCCTGGTAAGGAGGAGATTTCACTACAGTCCTTGTACTCTTCTTGATGGACATTATTTCCATCAGCCTCTATACTGTACCTGAGCTGACATCCTGGGACACCATGCAGACCAGCGCAATCTTAAGGCACATCATCAACACTAGACAAGATTGCTGTCACATGAGGTACAGAGTGGTGAACCTCTCCAAAGAGAATGCAAATGTGCTTTTGAGACACCTCTACAGTCTTCCAGCTGGATTTCTAAAGAGCTGCCACAAGCAGCACTCATGTATGCTAAGTACAGAGGACAGACAACTCTTTGGCTTCATGGTGGGTCCTTCAAAATTGCTGCTAGGACCTTTGCTAGTGTGGTTGTTTCACAGAAAGCGAGGCAGGTTCACGAGGCTGAAGGGTCTCAAGCTCCCGATCTTCTGAGGCCAGGAGAGTCTCCTGCCTTTGGAGTACATGCTGCAGCCCATGTAAGTGGAGTGCATTAGCTGCGTTCCCCAGGAGCTGCAGGAGGCAGAGTGCATGCCTGAGGCACAGCCCCTCCTGGAGCTCCTGGCGAGGTGATGTGCCTCTGCATTATCCCCAGTGTGGTGCCGTGCCTTCAAGGCACAATTGAGTCCTTAGTGTTTTGTCCAAGCTATTGCTTCAGAGCTTGAATTTATGATATGAACAGAGATAGCATAGCTCTTAACCAAAGTTAATCATCAAATATTTATATACACTAAATACTACAGTTACTCACAGTCAGAGATAAAAATACAGCTTTTTAGACAAGGCTACCATTTAATGTATAGGGGTTAGTCTTTGACAAATTCCCCAAATCTTCAGTTCTTATCACAAAAATTCTTCCTATATTAGAAAAGTTATCCAGAGTTGCATCTCTGTACCTAAACACTCCGTGCATCTCATCCCTTTCTTTTCCTCTTCATGGCAGGGAGACCATGTCAGGCAGACTTTTCTCCCAAGTAACAAGTGATAGGACAAGAGGAAATGATCTCAAATTGCATCAGGGGACATTGAGGCTGGATATCAGGAAAAAAATATTCACTAAAAAATCATCAAGAAATGGCTGACTGATCAAGGGAATCACTGTCCCTGGAAGTATTCAAAGACACATAAATGTGGTGCTTAGGGACATGGTTTAGTGGTGGACCTGACAGTGTCAGGTTAATGGTTGGACTTGATGATCTTAGAGGTCATTTCCAAGCTAAATCGTTCTAAGATTCTATGGTGCAAAGCATTTCCCACACAGTATCTACTTTTCAGTTGCTCATACAGTATGGAAAATTTTGACCATTTATTTAAAAATCTGGGAGACTTTTAGGCCTATTTTCTTTTTAAGTAGATCATCTGAAGGTGTGATTTAACGTACTCATACCTCAGGAGCTATGAATTTCAGAAGGGCTGGTTGAATCTTGCTAAGATGAATTTGCCTCTGTCTACCACAAATAAGAGAGAATAGTAGCATGGGACCATGGCTTTTGCAGATGTAGACTTTGCCCAGTAATGGATATTTTTATTCTGGGATTCACCTCATTTACCTGATAAGGTCATGGCTTTTCCTGAAATTGGCCTCATCTAACAGCTACCTCCAAAAAGAGGGAGAAGTTCCCAGTCCCCCCTTGCTGGTTTTGCCTTTCTTCTCCTCAGGTAACAGCTACATGGTCCTCCTCTCTCCTTCTCGCTAACCTGGCACTTGTCAGACTGATTCGGTTTGGTGACCTACCAGAAGCTAAATACTTATTGATGTTGTTGCTGTGTTATGACAGGATAGTTTTCAAAGGACTGATGAGATTAGCCAGATCATCTACAGTGGTATAAGGTGAGCAGCAGCATTACCCAGGTAGGAGCTGAAAGAACAGGACTTAGTAGCAGCAGGGAGCTTAGCCCACGACACACTCCAACACCCCTCTGAAACAGAGTCTAAGCAGTAAAAACTGAAGTGAAATGAGCTTCCAACAACTGAAAATCCAAATAGGGAGCTGAACCTGACAGGAAATCTCCTTGAATTTAGTACTCTGTACCTTGTTAATAAATAATGGCTTAGTTATTGACTGCTTATGTTTACAGTATAGAGACCAACACATAATACTTGATAGCCCTATGACACGAAACACTATGATCACAGGAATGCAATCCTGAACTGAACTAATTAGCCCTGCAGAGGAAGAAGATTTCTTGTTTAAAGTGCCATAGTGCTGTAATACGGGTATATTGTTTCCAGGACCAAAGCTTGTATTTGTTCTGCATGGTACTGCCTCACTCAGCAGTAACAGCTGCAATTAGTGGCAGTCAGATAAATCTGATTGCCTAATGCAAATATACCTCAAGAAATTTCAAGGTTTATTTGGAGGTTTCTGATATTAGACAGTATCAATTGGCATAATGCTGTTTCAGGAAAAATAGCGGTCTGTCAGTATTCAAACAAAAGAAAATTCTTTGTAATGTGCATAACTTTTTTGCTGGGCATGTTACAAGAATAGAGAAGGCAATTTTTCAAGCATGATCTTATTTAATATTGTTTATACTTCATGGTCACAAACGGTGCTGAGTATAACCCTAAATCTACACACCAATCAGAGGAGACATTCAGGTAAGCACTCTGAAATACCTTTAGGTTGGGAGGGCATCTGCAGTCCTCACACACCGACTGTTTGGGGTGATAAAATACCTAGAGCAGCACCTTACATTTTACAAGCAACCAGCTACAAAATTTTAAAGTATTTTGTACACTTGTCAATACACACCTTCTCTTATATGTTTGATGTAGCTGTGGAATTAAATTATCACCCTCCCATTTCAAACATTGCTATACTGTCTTCAAAATTTAGTGCCGAGTGAACGCAGGTTGTGATTTTATGTCCAGGCTTAAGGTAAAAAGCTGAATTTACAAAAGCAGGTACTCCAGTAGGACTAAACACACGAGTGATGGGAAAAACAAATAGAAAAGAAAATTTTAAAAATACTTGAAGTTAAGTTGCCTTTTCGCGAGAAAACTCCTAAGGACATGTCTTTCATATCCTACAAATCTCTTCTGCCTTTTCACCACCTGAATGTCATAAAGGGTAAAGTGAAACAGAGTTAAAGCAGACTTTCTTTTCATAGAGTAAAGCCTAGTTTACAACAAATGGACAGCTTTTAGAGAACCGTTGGAATAGAATAAGGCCAAAGAATAAATGGCAGTACATCACATCAAGAGCAGTAAGTAGAAAACTGAAGAACCACATAATGAATATACACTTTTTAAAGAATATGGGAAAGGGAGGGGTGAAATTTGGCTTCTGTAATCATGGGTAAAGCATCTGGAATTAAGAACTGACATCATTCTGGAAGTATTATTTCATCTTAACTAGCCCATCCATCCCTAGAGAGCTGGCCAATACCCCTACTATTATTTGGAGAGCTTCAGATCTGTTTGGCAAAATCGCCTCACATGCAAAGGTTCATGATAGTGGATGCTTAAATTTTTTTTGTCTGCAAGCACTCTTTTCAAATGCCTTTTTGGGGGATTCTCTCTGCATCTGAATTATTTCATAGCTCAGTGCAGGGACTTCTAAATGCCACTGACATTAACAAGTTGTACAAAGATGATAATCTCAGTTGGGCGCCGCAGATTGAGAACGTGCCGGCTTGTATGAGTCGAACAGACTGTCAGGGATAAGAAATGGAAAGTGCATAAAGCCAAGTGTCATTTCCATACGAACTCTCATGTTTGAGGAAAAATCTATCAGAAAGGTGTGTCAAGACCAATCCTACAAAATGCAAATCATTCTACAAATGACTGGCTTGAAATCCAAAGCGAAGCAAAATAGAACTGGAAAGCTTTGCTGGGGGAAAGATAATCTTTTCAGACAAAGAACCATTAACAAAATCCATATAAAAATTGTGGAGTTCACTGGAGAACTAAATTGGACAGAGAAGCTGACATAGAAAAGGTTATTTACTCAGAAGCTGCCTGAGAGATCATATGTTTTCAGACACTAGAAAAAAATTCTATAGCTATTAGAAAGAGAAACTGGAAGTGGTATTCTTACAAAGGGCAACTTTGAGCAGTGACCTGAAGCATATTCAGATTAAACACACAATTCTGATTGAAGCCATCAAAGACTGGCTTTACTCAAATCTAGGTATGAAGATTTCCAGTTGTTTTTATTAAATACCTCAAGCACTGAAGCTGGTCACAGACTCTTGTTAACAATTCCAAGCAAGGTCTCCAGCAAGGCTAACTGTAACTTCCAGTTTTATCACTAGCTCTCAAAATGAATGCCTATACCTGTGAATTTCGGCAAATGTTTTCCTTTTATATACTTTTTTTTTCCTTTTTTTTCCCAATGGTCAATTTATTCAGGAAAGCCTAGGAAAGTCAGTGTTAAAGTGCATGAAATTGAAAGCAGTACTGACATTCAGTATAGAGAAAATGCGTGATTTTGTAGGGTGGCATAGCAACACACATCTGCTATTGGTGGTCTGCATTACAGCTTCACTATTGAAAAAGTTAAACTGTGACTGAGGAGCACAGACATTATGGACAAAAGACAGGCAAGTGTCCTCAGAAGTGTGCACACTGTGATCTCTTTAATACAGAATACTGATATTTAAATCTAGTCACAAGGACACGTGTGAAAAAGAGTGATAGAGGGACTAGGACAGAGATCCACAAATGGATTTAAATGACACTGAAGGGTTTAACTACTATTTTATATATTTAAATCCAAAAGCTATTTCTTTAGCATCTCTCTTTAAAACCCAGTTGTTCCCAAATGGCCTTTGCACCCATCATGCTCCCAGTTGCTGTCATTCAAGGTCGCCCAAAAACACTAACTTCCTTGTTTTTCCCATTCCAGAAGTGTCTCACTGCCGTCTGTGTTGTAAACGCCCAGGGTTTTCCTGGCCGCCCTCAACCAAGGACACTGGCTCAAGAGCCTCAGGGTGCCCCAACCAACAGGTGGTGGCCTCAAAGCAGAGTGCGGGTGACTCGCACTGAGGGGAGTCAGCTCCTGGGGAGTAGTGAGCGAGGCATGGCAGAAACCAGGCAAGGAGGCAGAAGGTGCAGGAAGGGGTCTCCCTCGAGGTCTCCTTTAATGAAGCAACCGGGCAGTAGTCTAGCAAGGAGACGGGTAGACAGAAAGCGCCAAAGAACTCAGGCTGTGCACAGCCTTTTAAGGGATGGGATTAGGGCGGAGTATAAGGAAACAACCAGTGGGGTAACAGCAATGGGGAGGGTATAACATCTGAAGATCCAATCAAAAACCTTGGAGGGAGGGTACAATCAACTACAACCAATGAACAACCGAGTATAATAGAACTTTCTGGGGAGGGGGCAGGCCTCAGACCACGGTACCGCCCTCAGAGTCCTCCTCTTGGGAGGAGCTCCATTCTTCTGAGGTGGAGTCGCCCTGATTGGCAGCTGCGATTGCCATGGCTGGACCTCCCACATGTCTGTTTCATATCTCTAACATGTTTAAAAGGTTAGGGTCCCTATGAAATACTGGCAGAAGAATGAATGATGGTAAATCTCAATGAAGTGGTAACCCATGTTGTGCAAGGCTGAGATTAAGTCCCTCTGTTGCTTAAAGGAATTTGAATCGACAGCTTCAGGGAGGATACCACAGTCCTCTGACTACTGAGTAGAATGACCTCTCTTTTCTGAAGCTGTGTCCCCTTTCATGCAAAGGTTTCAGCTAGAATGTCACTGTCACATGCTATTTCAGCCTGGGGAGGAAGCCTAGAGGCCCTTGGGAAGGTAAAATCTTTGCACTGAAACTTGTTAAAATATTCTTTCAATTTCTCATGTTGACTGCCAGTAGAGGATATCACACTGTGAACATGACTGCATCCCTTAAAGCCTCATCACAGTGACTGTAGGGAGATGTGGTTCCTTTGCTGTGTTTCATTAACAGCCTGTCCCTTTTTTTTATGGTGGTGGCTTGTTTCCTGAGTGCCTGACAAGTTCAGCAGTGCCTGATAAGTTAGCATAATATGAGAATTGGAGAAAAACTTTAGGAGGAAAGAGAAATGAGATGTGTGAGAGTTCACCATAGGGATCATCAAACAGATATGAGTTTGGGCATAGCGGCCCATGGGAGAATTGTCCTATGCCCTCCTCTAGGAAACACTCAGTGAGATTCACTACTTAAACCAAGTCTAAGCACTCATTAGCCGGATGGTCAACTGGCCCAGTCCATACCAGTGCACAATATGACAGCTAAGATTGGCTACTGCTTGTTGCCAAAGTCCTCTGAAGCAGCACTTGTGGCTCTGGAGAAATGTCATGTCAAACTCAGTAGGCTTCTACAGCTTGAGTAGAAGCTAATCAGCTTTTACTGAACACCCTCTACGCCGTAAACCAACACTGTGCACATGCTGTTTGCTAAAATTGCAGGGTGTTTTTCTATCAAGTTGCCTTTCCATTACATTATGCCCTGTGATTTATATTGCTAGCTCCGCTGGATTGTGAGTACTGCCATGGAGGCGTATGTGAAACATGCAATTCATAATTGAAGTTGTGGATGTATGCTATTGTAACTTCCCTCGTTCGATTGCTGCACATACAGTGTCAGTTTAAAATGGGCTCTAAATATTTTTGAGGGTGCTGTTCATTAAAAATTTCTTCTGTGACCTACTAGATGATTCTGAGTAGATCAAAATCAAAATGGAGCTTTAAAGGTAGTTATACCTATTTCAAATGATAATATTATGCTTTTCATAAATAAAACATTTTGGCTTTATCAAAGTAATTATTTGTAATAAAATTATTTGAAGTTACTGAATAAAAAATGTTGCAGCCTTTCTATGACAGGAAATAATTTGAGATTTCAGCATTTCACACATTTTAAAGATAAGTGCCTTCTGAAATGTGAAAATTCCAGTGAATTGGAAACTTCGTTTTGCAACCAGTTCTACTTATTGAATTTTTTTAGTACTACAGATTGAAGTTGTATTTTTATTGTGAATTCTTGAAGTCTGATTCCAAACATTTATTAACTGTGATTTTCTAGTAAATATTTGTTTCTATTTTCTTACTCTCTTCCTTTCATACCTTTTTCTACCACTCTGACTAATGTAGTTATTTAAAGCAGATATTTTAATTAAAGGAAAAAAGTACCTTTGCAGGTCAAGCCAGCACCACCAAGTGCTTCTGGATATTTAACAGCAGAGAACCCTAAGTGAAGGTAGCAGAAAAGGACAATTTTGCTTGTATTCACAGCCATTGCTAGTTATTTTGGAATTCTGAGGACAACAAGTACCCCAACACAGAAGCCACAAATTCATCTGAATTGTCAATAATGATGTAAATACCTGCAAAATATTGTGTCATGATACAGGGGTCTGCAAAGACCTACCTATCAGCCAACTTTTTGGTCATGGTTATGATCTAACATTCAGTCTTCCAGAAAATTTATTCTGGATGAGGCAGTAGCTTCTGTAGAGTCCTCAGGAGATAAGTCATCATGAAGATATCTGCTTCTAGCCCTCCTAGAGCTGGCTTTGCACTCTGGTTATTCTCACAGTATATGATGGCATCTTAAAAACTTGCCTGGCAATGGAATTAAGTGAATAACTTTTCTTCTTTCATCACCTATTTTTATCTCCCTTCCCCCAGTCTTACGTTAGATGAACTGATGCACTTTGGTATAAAGCAAATATAATAGGAGTGTGTAATTAAATAAACGAGATTTTTCATTTCAGTTGATGAGATACTGTGTCTTGCTGCTCTTTACTTTAGATATCCATTTTATTCCGAGCAGAAAAACAGAGTTCTTCGCAGATGAAATGAGAAAATATTTCATCAAGTTTCCCCCCAAATAATGGGTTTGAACATTTTTTTTCAGATTTTCACAAGTAATTATTTGTTTGAATTACATGTGGCAAGAACAGTCATTACATTTACAATACATAATACTCATGCTGTGCAGACTGAAAAAAATTTAATTCTTCCTTCCAAATGTTTCTCACCTGTGAGAAGTAATTAGGATTCCCATTAATTGTTGAGTTTGGGGTTTTTTGTTTCACTGTAGCTCTGCACTGGAAAGGAGCGAAATCAATTTTGTGATGTAATTGCATTTAGAGGGAGAAAGCGAACAAAAGAATCAGATTACTATTATACAGGAAATATACGTATGTGTATTCCTTCTTACCATAAATACTGACATTTTATTTATCTGTATTAATCAATGCATAGGGAACCTACCAAGAATCATTAAAGCAATACACAGTAAATACAAACCAATAACAGAAGGAATTTTTTTTTAAAATCAAGTATCAGATTAAATACTTAGCTAAAGAGCACAGAAATAACCATCCTACTTAGAAAAAATCAATTTCCAGTTAGTCAGAGGAGAATGAGAAAAAAAAAAAGGGTGACAAAGAAAATCAAGAGAACAATGCAATAAGCAAGCAAAGATAGGTGCCTTCAAATAAACTGTATTCTCCAAGCCACGGAGATAGTTGCAATCAGAGATACACCATTACTTCAATATTTTCCAAGGTATGATATGTGTAAAAACAAAGGAAATAAACTGAATAGTTTGTGTTCTTTTCCCTCCTAATTTGAGTGTTTTCTTGAAAGAAATGTTTTCTATTGCTCAGTGTACAAAAGGTACAGACTAAATTAAAAGTAATCTCAAAGCAGCCATAAAAATAATGCACTAAAATCCAAAAGACCATTAGAAATATGTTTCTCCTAAAACTGTTTCTTCCAAAAGTATTTACTGCCTAAACACAACCGTGTTGTTTTTAAAGGTTTCATATAGTTTCCTCTTTTTTTTTTTCCACACCAAACTAACAAATAAATATATGGGTCCCATTGTGTTATATAACTAAAGCACCATTCAACCCTGTAGCAGCAGAATAGGTCAGAGCACCTCTGACTATCCATGACACTTGACAACTAACTCCCTTGCATCATTTTGGATCACTCCAGCATCTCCTTCAAAAAGCCGTTTGTTCTAGGGGATCTCAGCAGTGGATGTGTGAGGTTAACAATGCTGGGTATCTGAATTTTGTACTAGACGATCCAGTTGATCAGAGGGCTGAAGTGCCTCCATATATTTTAGACGTGCATTTTAAGTGATCTTCCTGAATCTGTACCTGAAAAAAATACAATATGTGTGAGGTTCCTCTTGGCCAGCCTGAGATGTTTTATATGTCAACATTTATATCTAAATTAGTTGTCTAGCTATTTAGACAATGAGGAGCACTAGATATTTGTAAATCTCAATTCATATGATGTATTTGGACATCTACTTTCAGAAGAGAAGTAGCACTCCTCAGAAGCACATTTTTGTTGTTGTTTGTTGCCTGTAAAAGGAGTCTAAGCAATTACCTCTGATTGAAGCTAATCCCATCCTAACTCAGTAAAGATATAAATGTTTCCATTGCCTTTGGTTACCATCACTTCCAAAATATTTTAACAGGAATGAGCTGCCTTCTACCCAACCCCCATAAAATGAATTCATTTTTTCTGTTACCTTCCTACAGTCTTGGTATAAACTGGTAGGTATTTTCTTCTAGGTATAAACCCACTAGAGGAAATGAAAGCAAGGCAGTGTCTTCCACCTAAGAACTTATAATTAAAACATAGCTTTACACTCTGGTTTCTTTAAACATGTCACATTGACTCATCCATGTCCGGACGAGAGTCTCTCTGACATGGAATCTAGTGGATGTAGACTCCATACCAGCTGTGCCAGGAGGATGGTGGTAGAGAGAGCTAAGGAAAAACTGCTTTTGAAAGTGAGATGATCTGCAACAGAACTAAACTGGCACATGGCTTCTGTTGTGGTTGATAACAAAGGGAAAGCAGAGAGAGGGCTCTGAAGGCTCCTAGCACAAAAAAAAAAAAAANGCAGACAGATGTGCTGAATCTTGAAGCCCAGTGCAAATGCATTTAGGTCAGGAAAAGTATGAAGAAAAAGGGAGAAAAAAGTCCTAAAGATGTACATCGGCAGGTTTATAATTTCTTGAGACTGTGAAAAACAACAGTAGTCTCTAATTTTTCCCTCCTGTCCATTTCTTCTTACAGTATCTAAATGGTCAATGCAGGTAAACATCTAAGGGTGCACAAAAATAACAACTGTGTATTGAAACCACACCTCTTTTTATTCTACGTCGAATTTTCTTTTCTTCCTTTCACTTACAAATAGAATAAAGACAGGATATTATGCCAAACCGGGCAGTACACAAATTTATAATTCCCAAATTCTACTGTCTGGCTGATTTTATACCATTTATAGTTTCATTTTTTCTGTGACGATATACTACAGGACTTGGTTTTCACTCTCAAAACTAAGAGCTTCATTAATGTAGGCTGCAATTCTTTTCACATCTTAGAAACTAAGTAATTTGCTGTTAATTTCACTGTTGTTTTTCGTTAATTCTGAGTAGTACTTGGCAGGGTGAATTCTGAAAGGATTCTGAGTTGGTGGAGGGAATGGTGATGGCATTTCAGCAAATCTTTTCTCAAAACCGGTGACTTTAAAAGTATCTTGAAGAGGTGATTGGTTGGCATGTCCCATAATCTTTGTTTTATTAGAAGTGGCCTGTAAAACTACAGTTGTCTATGCCTCCTCCCTTTTTTTCTGCCATAAAAACTGTTTGGAGTTTTTCAGTCTTTCAGGAGTGTCTCCAGAGTATCAGGAGCTCTGACTAGGCTATAGTGACTGATGCCTTAAGTGCTATTAAGAAAATTACCAGAAGAAAAATAAATTTCATGCAGTTCCAAGATAGGCTTCATAGACTTCAGTTGTTTAGATTTAGATTGTTAAGAATTAACAGTGTGGGGGTATCTTAAATGTTTATAAGATAAGCAGTATGGCAGTATAACTCTGCTAGGCGTACTAAGTCACCATCCTTATTGCCTTTTCTTTTTTTTTTTTTTTAACTGGGATGACTTTTCAGAAAGCAGCTTTGTGTCTATCAGCACTTCAGGATGCTAACAGGAGAGAGAAGTTCCCAGGAGAACCTGATTTGCTAGACTTGTTCAGACTGACCTTTAATTGTTTGGGCTCTGCTGAGTGTGATACCCCTGTGATTCCCAACTATTACACACTAGTCTGGTGGTTAAATCACTTAACCAGGTTATACAATAATTCTGGTCCTAAAGTAGCCAGCCAGGTGTGGAAGAGACGGGTTCTCTGTGCACCCCAGCCTGTGGTCTCACCCTGAGGAGATCCTCCATCCCGTAGGTGTATATTCAGTGTGTGTGTTCACACCTTTCCTTCTGAAGTGGGTCCAAAGGGCACAATTAGGGCATGCATATCTATAAATTCTTACCCTCAGACTGAGAAGGCTGTGGAATACTTGCTTTTCTTCTTCATTAAGAGCTTCAAACACCCCGTTTTGTTGCTAATTGAAGATCTCATATATAAGTACTTAAGCGAAAGCAATCAGATACATAATTGCCCCTTGTTGCCCCTTTCCTACTGATTGCCACTGACATCACAGAAATTGGCATGAAGTCTCTCATGAATCCCTAAATAGTATCTAATTATCTTTCTTTGGCCACTCTGCATGCCAGAGCAGGACACTTCACCCAGACTGCTGACACTCAAGCGACTTTTTTGACAGACAGACTTTATTGACTGTCTGTCCTAGTGACGCTGCAGAAGATCAGTAGGTCCTCTTTTGATGCTAGACTGAGTGCCAGAAACTGAAAAAGAAATGCAGAAACAGAAGTGCTACCTCTGGTGCTTTAAAGCCCCTGATGGATTTTTCTTCCATACAATTGCATTGGCTGCACACATACAGGAACAGTCTGGCATCAATAAATTAATTTAGAGTGACTCCTTTAAAATGACCATCAGTATGTCGTGGTGGAGACCAGGCTTTGCTTTGCAAGGTAAGAGGCCTTTCTCTGATTCCTTAGTTAGAAGAGGGAGGCTTAGTGAAGAGGAACAGGGACAGTAGTAAAACAGTTACAAGGAAAATTATTTTATGAGCTTCCCAGTGTGTTCCAAGAATCTTCTGAATTTTAATTAAAATGTGACCTAGCAGCATCCCTGAGTACTTCCCAGTTTAGGGACTAATTGGAACGTGAATCTCAGATGCCAGGGCAGGAGTGGAACACTGGCCAATATGGTGCTGGCTGCCCCCTCAGAGAGAGCCACCTGCTCCAGCACTTCTGAGCCACACCAAGGAACCCACTTGCTTGCTGGCTTCTCATTCCTTCACTTCTTTTTTCTTAACATGATTAAATTTGGAATTATTTAAAATGTCTTCTATCCTTTTATTTTTTAGAAAGGCAGGTAGTGCAGAGAGCTGCCGGCATGTTGAAGCTAAAAAAGGGTTATTAGCAGCAGACAAGTACAGAGGCTTTAGGGAGAATTTCTGTATCTCTTGCCTCATCCTATCCACATCTCATCCTTAATCTTGCTCTCTTTCAGTCTGGAAGAGCACACACTTAGTGTAACCTAATAGTTTTCCTTTCTAGTCCCCTCTTTCTCATTTGTGCTTTCAATAGATTCAAGGATCAAGGCCCAGATATTTCTTTTAGGTTGTTGAACTTTAGCGAATAAGAACAAAAAATGAATAAAGCCAACAGTTTTTCATAAGTGATAGCCAACAGAAAACTTCCTCTGGCTGAAAAGTTCAAAGACTGTATTTTCAGAGACAGAGGATCCTAGCTTTCCTATCATGCCATTCTGGATAAATATTTTGTTCTATTGGGACAGAAATAAGTAGCTGTGCAGCAAAATCCTTCATTTAAGGATGATTTTGAGTAATATTCTGTGCAAGTAAGTCTGGAATGCCTGTGGTTGGATAGAGGGATAAGAGTGCAGGAAGGAAGCAAAAATAGCATAAGTGAAAGGGGGAAGAAATCAAAGAGAAAAGGAGACAGTAAAGAATTAATGGTAGACAGGAAGGAGAGAGAGAGAGAGAGAAAGGAGAAAATACAAAACACGAGAAGGGGTTATTTAAGGTCTACTTTGATTTATCCTTATGCAGAAATCAATCTAGTCTCCTCTTTTTCCCAAATCACTTCTTCCATCTTCTTTCTGAGGCAAGGAAAACCAGTTGTTTATCTTTCCAGGTGAAAATTTGACTCTGGTTCATATTGTGACATGGCAAAGATTTGTCTGGTTGGTTTTTTTTAATTCTTTTTTCAATGTGTTCTGTAAGGGAGTCAGTATTTATGTTTCTTTTGTTTCTCTCACTGCCTAATGCCACAAGTTTTCAACATCCAGTAGGTGTTTTCTTGGGCGGATATAGGTAATTCAGGTCCTGAATTAGCAAGTTCATAAACATAACTTAACGCTCAGATTCACCCCATGCAGCATAACCCTGAAACTTCCTAGGTCATCTGTTGATAAATGAGAGCCACGTCTCCATGAGGCAAATTAGAAATTCAAACTATTCACATCAATGTACATAACTTTATATTTGTCAGCATAGAAATATACATGTTTAAAAAAAAAATCAAAGAGAGAAATCCATTGTCTTTGTATCAAGAATTAAATTATTCTGGAAACATGTGTTTAACAGGATATAAACTCTTTTTCCTTTTGAAATTGCATGGGGGAAAGGAGGCATAAAAGATATCTCTGCTGGTACAGGTTTGCCCCTTCTTAAGTCCTTGGTAAAATCTACACTGACTTCAAGAGGAGTTATGAAAGCAATGCAAAATGTCTTTGAGAATTTTACCTTAGAGGACAGATCTGCAATGGATTTTAGTTAAATATCATAGCACCTGTCCAACAGATGCACTGTTGCAGCAAAATCTGCAGTCTTGAGTTAGATGTCTGTTTCCTTATAGATTGTATGGAAGAGATGGCATCCACAAACACATGCTAGGCAAGGAAGCACTTCAGAAATGTCAGGATTAAGCATATGCCTTAAACCTTCCCCCTGTGCTGCAACTTACTTTTGAATTAGAGGAGATGCTGTCTTCCACTTGGGATTCCATGATTCTAAAGTCCTGAATTACAGCATTTTACTTACTAATGAAAGGGGGTTCCGTTCCTCTTCTAGCTTTTGGATGGTAAAAGGGCCTAAGAAATGCATGCTTAGTTTTCTTTGCCACATGGAGCTACAATCTCCCACTTCCTAGAGAAGTGCTTGTTCTCCCCAGCCACAGCTTTCCTGGATAATTAAGTAATCACTGGAACCGACAGAAAGTGCGAAGTACTTGATAGTCAACCCCCCTCCCCACGAGAAAAAAGAAGCTGGGTTCCAGTTCGTGAACCAGTGTATGTATTTAATACTAAGTAATCATTACAGCAGTGACTGGAATCCAGATCTCCCTTTTTCCCAGGTGACTGCCTTAAGTACCAGACTCTTTCTGTCTTCTGAGAAGCTTGTTCTTTCACTAGCTTAATGAATATTTAATCACTCTCTGTGAAGTGGAACATCACATCTCGCAAGGAGAGGCTGTAAGCAGCCAACCCCAGAAAATCTACTAGCCTGATGCTTAGAATGTTTTGGTGAGAGATGCAGTTTCAAATCCTTAACAAAACAGAACGAATTGAATCAGAATTTTCTACCTTTAAATGAAAACAAGTTCACACTAAACTTAAAGCATATACTCTATTCTACTTTTATGCAACAAATCCTGAAGGGCTTGGCATCGCTCTTTCGTTTTACAGGGCCACAGAACTTGGCAAGGTATATCAGGAGTTAAACCTATTCCTATCACATTACATGTACAAGAAGTGTGTTGGATAAAATAACAAAATCCAAAGATTGTATTGGCATGTGTTAAATATCGTGGGGATCAGGATTTAGGCAGTTAGGAGATTGTCCAGAAACAGATTTTAGACTCTTGGATAATTTCAATAATGAAGTGCTGGCTGCTTGGGCACAGTCTCAAAGAGTTATATCATCTCCTAATTCCCTTTTAGGAGTTAGGAAAATTAAGAACATTAATTAAGCAGTCACAGACTGCCTAAATTGGGTGCTTAGGCTTCCTAATTGATTAGTGGAGAGACCTAGGCACCAAAGAGCAGTCCAGAGAGTTTGCCTACCAGGAGCAGACTCATGTAAAGATAGCAGCTATGAAACATCAGCCACAAAATTTGGCTATACCATTGCCTCCCTCTGAAGTTTCTACATTGATGTCAGGAGATTCATCCAGTTGCCTATACATAGGCATCTGGAGTTGTAAATGCATGCAGGGCAGACCTCCAGCCGCCCTTTGTTTGACACCCCAGGTCAACTTAGTTCCTGTGTCATGTCCACCAGCTCTGCAGACAGATAAACCTGGGATGTTTGAAATAGCACTAGGGGCTTATTCATGGGCAACTGAATTAAATCTCAAGTCATCTCAAGATGAAACAAGTCCTGAGCCCAAATCTTGAATGAATATCCTAATGATGAGATTTTCTTAGAGAAAACAGCAGGATCAATTCCAGTTGTGTTTTAACAGACATACCTAACAGCTGTGAGGCATTAAGGCTCCTTTTTTCGATGGTATTATATCGATACATGGTTGGCTTTGGTGCTGGAGATGTATCAATTTATGGTCCTAAATGCTACCTTTGTTTCTCAGCTTTTCTGTGAAATTCAGGGGAAGAACAGGAATTAGAAACTTAAATATTTTATGGGCCTCCCAGGATGAACTGGCAGCTGAACAGAAGATTGGAGCAGTAGGTTTTGGACTTGGATCTCAAAAGTAAAATTCAGTTCACCTAACTTTACTTTTACAGTTTAAATGCCCATGAGTGGACAAGTCACTCCAGATTCCCTTTATCATTGACAAAGGCAACTTCAAAGGTGCAAGTCATCTCTCCATAAAATCAGTGTCTCCTTAGGCCAGTGACAGACTCCTTTTCCTAAATATAGCATCTAGTGCCACTCCAGGCAGCATAAGATATCACTCCTGGCCTTGATAAGTCAACTATGTAGGTCCTGGTTTGTATCTGTCAGTCCAACATACAATATAGATACTTTGGTTACCCTGCCACCTCTCCAGTACCACTTGGCACCTCAGCAAGAAACGTAACCAAGATCTTTGAGTCTCCTGATCCAATAAGATGAATCACATCTCACTAGTCTGTTTGAAGCTTCCACATCATCACTTATGAAAGGCATTTGAAGGCCTGGAATAGAAAAACTTCTAGTAGTACCACTTAATGTGACTAAGGACCATTCTTCTAAAAAATGAAGCCAGCTGTACTTTATCACAAACCATTTTACAGTTAAACACCTAAAAACTAGCTCTTTAGTAATTTTGAAATGTAGCTATCCTAGAAAGCTCCTTTAAAAGGGAAACAAAACCATCTGTATACTCATTAATTATTAATACTGAAACGTAAACCATAAAAACACATAGTTTTACCTTAAGCCAACAATGTTGTACTTTTTTCATCTTTGTGTTAAATATACAACGTTATCATGGATAAACAACTACTATAAATATTCTATCACAAACCAGTTATAAAATAATATCTTTTTAGGTACATTATTTGTTCATACCTTTAAAAGTAGGTGGAAATAAAAATGTATATTATACATTAAAGTGATACATAAAGGAACTTCGGGAATAACTAGCTCAAAATTAAGGTTTATATGTTGTATCTTTCTTGTTTAACATGAATGTTCATTATACAGGGAAAGTAAAGTAAAAGATATTCCTTATTACCCTTTTCCTTGTTTTTATGAGCATGGTGTTTATGTGTGATGGGTAGGAATATGTTTTTAAACTTTAACTCCTTTTTATCTAAAAAAGTGTTTGTATCTGAAGATATTTCTATTGCTTTCATTGTTAAAACTCTTTATATCCATACTTAGTAAATATTTTTTACAAATAGTATGGTTCAACCAGTAGTCATTATAACTCCTGTTTACAAGAGCAGTCGGTCAGGGGTTAATAAAGGCTGGCCTATAACTACCACCCTCTCCAATCTGTTTCTCAAAAGTCTAAAAATGTAGTCTTCCCAGTTTCCGACAGGGTTACTAAACTGGAACTCTCCAACAGAAGAAGCAGGTTTTGCCTTTACATTTTCTCCACTGGAACTGTTTCATAGTGTTGCTCCCCTAAATTGACATGTTTAAGGCCCTGTAGTACGCCTGGCTCCTGGAGCCCTGTGGATGCCCATGTATGTATATTGGCGTATGCATACAACGCGTCTGTGTTGTACAATGTGCTCCTGCCTGCCTTTTTCATGGTCAGATGACTATTGAAATCACATAAATATTTTACAGGAGGAAAAGGATTGATTCTCCCTAGCTGTAACCCTCTAAAAATGAAGAGAAATAGGTACCTCCAAGGAGTGATTCATCTATCCTGCATGAGATACTTGTTCAGAGGTGGACTGAATTCCCATGAGGTGTTATATCTTTACACTGACTCCAAAGAGACCTTGAACAAACAGTTTGGGTTCAATGCCTACTTTTTGAATGTCTAAAGCCAGCTGAAGGGAATCTCACCCTAATTAATTGTTCTGTCCCAAAGGAAGAAATCAGCATTACTGTATCTACACAAAAGGAATTGATGATATCCATGTAGCTAGCATGATATAACAGAAGATTAATACTGCCCTTACACCCACTCTCTGTTGTTGATTCCTTGCCACCTCTCTGTGGGAGCTGCCTATCATGGCTAACCACCTCAGCTACTTTTCCTTTCCTGTCTGTATCTTTGCCAGATAATCACCTCAAACTCTCAAGCCCAGTGGTGCAGCACCATCCTGACCAGCACCAGTACCCTCATGTTGGCAGCACATGCACTGCATTGTGCTCAGCCTTGATCTTACCTAGGCCTTCTCCTGGGATCGTGCAGCTCTAGGTCAAGTTCAGGGGTGCGAAGGGGAGAGAAGAAAAAGGCAGACTGTATTTAAAATATCTGAAATATCATGAGGGATGCCCACTGCATTAATTTTTAAGAGTAGAAGTAAGTAACAAAAATTAAAAAAAGAGCTCAATATACAGTCATACAAAATACATTTTGCTATTGACCCTGGGGGTAGATGACACTTCCTCTTCTTATCCACCTCTCCTCTCCTCTCCTCTCTCTCATCCTACTTAAGGCAAAGAAATCAAGCTGGATCTCTGAGAAGGTGAGGGAAATTTCTAGCCCACCCAAACAATCTGCTGTTGTTCCTTCCACACGAATGACTGTGGGTTCATTCTCATGTTCACACATCTGCAGCCAAAACAAATTCCTGAATGAAGAGACTCCCTATTTTCCCATACTTTTTTAAGACCCACCTGAAATTCATGTAGACCTGGGCCACAAAGATGAGGTGAGGAGGTACAACTCTCCAAGGCTGGGTAATTAGCTGAGGCTTTATGTCTGTGCTAGTGCCATGAAAAGGATAGGCACCTCCAGAGCACAATTCAGCTCAGCTATCACAGTCAGTTGTCTTCAGGTGAAATAAATCTCCATTCAGAAATGCCCACCTCTCTATTCATGAACAATAGCAGAAATCTGTTAGTTTAGATTAGGCAATTTGTCTCATTTATGGTTAAAGGTAGGTGAGATGAATGTACAGCTCAATGACCATTTTCTTTGGTCGTGAAGTTCACTCTGTGATAACTGATAAATACAGAGATGCCACCCAGCATGACAGATGTGCATATGCAATCAGCCAACACATGAATTTCACTAGATTCACTTTCAGTCCATTAATTACATCAGGTACCTTGGGGTATGCCCCCTGCAGATGCCTTGGTGGTGGTGGTAATTACATTCATTCTGAGACTAAGGAACACCCGTAAGCTATATATAAAGCACAGGTGCCGAGTAGTGCCGGACCTAAGGGGCACACCACAGAATAAAGAAGAATGGGGAAAGATATAGACAAAATAATGTATGGGAAGATAGCAAATACAATGTTTCTTGTATGAAGAAGCGAGAGGTGGGATGGGAAAGAATGAGCTCAGGTAAATGGAGTATGCTGTGCAGAAAGACAGGGCTAGGTGAAGGGACCGAAGGTCAGATGGGGAGAGAGAACATTTTCTTTATATCATATCTCGACAGTAACACAGAAACCTTTTCCTTGGGATCAGTGGGCATTCCATGTCCATGTACAGCTTTTAAAATGAATATGTGAGAAAACTACTGCTTGGGGGTTGTGGTGATTATTGCCCATTAGAGACTGTGTAGAGACCATCAAGATCATTCCACCTCAGATTATGGAATGAACTAAAATTGAGGTCCTCAGGGTGAAAAGCTAGGTTTTTATCCACTATACTAAAGAAGTTTGGGGGTTTTTTTTATATTAAGCAACTGTGAAAGGAAAGATTATGCAACAACTAGAAGTACACTGTAAATATCAAGGTTACCGAAAGTCACAGAGCAACCTTTCCAATAATCTGAAGTGGTGATAGGAAGAGTAACACAGTGAATTTTTATCAATGCAGAAATCATTAACCCTACACCCTCACTTGGATTTGCATTAAAGAAGCAGCTGACTGTATTTTTATGCTCGTTGCTGTTACCCTACCAAAACTGTTTAGCAGGTTGGCAAGTTTGCTGTCTTTGAGTATATATGTGCATGTGTGTCCACATGCATGTCTGTGAATGGTTGTTGGGAAACATATAATAATACCCTAAGTCCCTTACGTTACGCAATAGTGTGCATTTATTATTCAAATATTTTAAACAGGCACTCTTAAAGACCACTTAAGGTGATTCAATTATATGAATCCAGAGTCTGCCAATTTAGCAGTTGTTAAGGAATATTACTTTGGGCAGTCCTACTGAAATGTGAAAGATTCTTCGGAAATGAGTTAGTCATGCAGAATCTGATCCAAACTCTTATTTGCACAGATCACTGTAAACAACAATTTGTGTCCTTAGTCTCATGCAGTCTGTTGCCACCTCTGTATTCTATGGTTTGTCCTATCCCTTATAGATGAGCCCTTGTAAAGCTAGAGATCATTGGGATGCCTGAGTCCCTTATCCAAATAAACCAGCAACTACTCACATTATTTTTCAGTGACAATGATTTGAAACCCTACAGTGGGCAGGCAATTTTAACTGGAAAACCAGGAAAGGCTATTTAATAGTGAAATAAGTAATCAGGAAGCAAGTAACAGTGAACCATTAGTATGGTTAAGAAAAATAAACAGAAAAAAAATAACAGAAAAAGCAAGGATAAAATTAAACAGTAATGATGATTTATAGTAAGATACTCTGAGACATGACAGAAGTCTCAGTACACCAAAAGGAAAATCTTGTTTGCTCAAATTATTTGTTTCTTCTGTCTAATGAATGTAATTCTAATATACAAGTGATAACACTGGCATTTCTTTGAAATGTTGATTCAGTTTAATTATGAAAATCACCAAGGTATTTTCTGGCTGCTGCATCACTCCCTGTACTAAGATTAATCACATCAACATCATTCATTTAATCTTCAAAGAGTAAGCAGTTGTCCACAAAAGCCTTCAAATAGCTTCATTAGTGCAATTTTTCAGACTCAAACACTTATCTGGCAGCATATGATTGAGAGTAAGGAAGGTCATTATATTCATCTGTTTCTTAATCCAGTTTATTTTCTTAATGTTTCTACGTATTTTTTGTGGATAACTTTAAGCTCCACTTTCTTGTCCTTTATTATGGACAACCAAACCATGTGCAGTTCAAAAACAGATAAAATTGTTGGTGGCTATCGTGATTTACTCTGTGACAGATGAATTTGAACCAGAATGTGCTCCTCTCCTGAGCCCAGCACTGATTTAACATACATATTGTTTTTGTCACTAATCACAAAAAAACCTTAAAATATGTTTACTTAAACATGCAAACAGGGTTAAAAAGGTGAAACACACAGTAATGTGCCTAATGTTTTCAATGCCAGACTGAGACTTATTAACAATGTTTTAGAGAATAAAAATAAGTCCAACCTCTCCCTGTTATTAATATTTAATTACATGCTAAGAGCATCATCCTCTTCAGTCTCCCATGGATGCTGAAAAGACCTTCCCTTATTTCATATTACTTCAAAACTTCTCTAGCACAAGCCTGGGTATTTTCAAAAAATCATGGTACCCAGTGTCAGATTAGCTGATACTGTGACACAATCTTTGAACAGTTTAAATTTTTTTAAAATATAGCATTGTAACCCAACATATTCACACTGAGTGTGACAGCTCACAACCAAGATCACAATGACAACCTGGTCAGACACAATTATCTTACCTGCATAGTATTAAAATAGCCACTGATCAAAATGAGCTTAGTTCTATTATTGAAAACAAAAGCCTCCAGGTTTAGTTTTGAAGATTTAAAAAAACAAAGACTTTGTTAAAGTTTCTGCTAACATATTTGCCTGAAGCTGTCAGTGAATTTTGCAAAAAAATCCATCAATCAGAAAAGGGGAAGCCTTGAAATGCCAGGCAGCAAACATATTTTTTTTAAAAATATAAACTATTCAAATAACTGTAAACTATAAAATAACTATTAAAATGAATTAAAATTGTCCATTTATTTTAGGCGAGGAAAAAATTAATTTTGCATTCAAAAAAAAAACTTGGGCAAAAATTTACAAAAATTAATCTTAAGGCTTGGGCATTAATCGGGCATTTACCAGAGTAAATTGCTACAGTTGCCAATATGTCAATCATTCAGAAGGTCTCCAAAGGGATGCAAAGATGTGTTTGAACCGCTATGGTATTTATTTTATTAACAGCTGGATTTAGTTTAGCAAGAGGAACACAGGATACTTCTGCAGCTACAAAGCAATATATTTGCTTCAGTTGTCACTATATCTCACAGAGTTATTTTCACTCCTTTCCCTGGCATGTAAACAGCACTCATGCCCCATCCTTGGTTTGCAGTGCTATCTAAAATCAATTGCTATATGAGAAAACCAGCATAAAACACAGACTCCATGTAGCTCTCAATCCAGCCACTCCAACAACGTAGAGGTGAGGCTTTTCTAACCAAGGGTCCCCTGCAACAGCAAACATTTTCTTTATGCTTGAACTTTAAAAAAAAAATAAAAGGAAAATCAATACTCTCCAAAGCAGATGTATAAGCTGATACCTCCCTTACACCTTTTGGTAGATAAGACTTCCCCAGCTTTGGACCAGAAAGGAAAAACACAGACTGGTGCAATATTTATTCAAGGCAGAGAAGGTTAAGGCATATCTCAAGATGAGTTTACACACAAACTTTAATCCTTAGTCCAATTTATGAAATCCGGGGGACTACTTCTCTCCTTGTGAACTCTTTGGCTACAGAAGGCTCATGCTTGGGGACTCCTCACTCGTGACACAAGATTGAGTCATGGAAATAATTTTATTTAGAGCAGAGATCAGGATGCAAGAAATTCACAGCAGCTGGAATAGCTACTGGAGCTGAAGGGACACAGAAGCCACAAGAGTGTGTCTCCACCGGTATTTATCAGGCATTTCTCGTCAGGACATTTTAAGCCATGTTGTTATCCCACCCTTAGTTTGAGGTGTTAGATGCCATAAAGAATTATTTCTACTTCAGTATATAAAAACTTTCCTTTCAGGAGTCCAGGGCCTCTGCAGAGGATTTTTTTTGTTGTTGTTAAGAAAAACAGCAAGTTTGAGATTGGAGAACTGTGCTTTTTAAAACCCTTCCATAAATTGCTTTCAGTTCTTGTCCCTGGATCTTGGCAGTATGAGGCCACATCATTTCAAACTGTGAACGATAGAGGGAATGACCAGATTCATCCTGCAGTTTGTCCCATTTCACTGAAATACTTAGAAATTCTTATGCAAAGTAAGCTTATTTCTGCCTCTACCTTCTCTCTGCAGGACATGGTGGAGTGGGGGGACAGCCATCCTGCTATGCACTTTTAGACAGGAATCTTTGTGAAAAAAAACCCAACTCTGTATCTCTGGAATCCTTCCATCCACAGAGTAGTCTGCAGTCGTGGTTCAGTACTGAAATCAGTATGTTCCTAATTACTCAGCCTTAAAGGGCTATACTCCTTGGGTGACATTTAAGCTCTCCTTTTCACTTCTCCTTTTTATTCAGACAGTGTTATCTTCAGGAGTCCCAAAGTTTCTAGGTCTCAATCAGGCTTTAAAACAAGGAAAATTCTTCAAACAGGTCTTGCTGTGACAAATGTGAGTATTGTTTGCTACTGTTCTTTACTATTCTCCTCAAACCTGTTTCCCTAATTACACATCACTTCTCTGAAAACTATGAATTATATAATGAGTCTAACCAAGACGTATGCTGCACGTACTGCTTCAGTTATCAAGGAAAGATAAGAAAATAAAGCTAATCACAGAGAAAGCATTTTCAATTAATATGCCTCACTGTGTCCATTTGCAAGGCATTAATTTATGTTGATTGCTTTTAATTTTAACAATAAATGAACTTTCATTGTTAATATAGGAACAAAACCCTGAGTAAGTGACCACATGCAGGGCAAATAAACAATCAATTAAGAATGTATTTATTAAAAAAGTATGAGAGAAATAATCTGTAACCCTTAAAGACAGCCAGGAATACAGATTTATTTAGATCACCCACTAAAAGAGAATTCACCTCTCCAACGGTCATGATCTGCCTCTTTTTTTTTATTAACAATACACGAGTTTTCAATCAAAATTGGTACCAAGTGAAAAATCTTCTTCATAGAGCATGAAGAAGTAGAGATTCACCTTTCTGACAACCTTCTTTCCTGTCTTCTATATATCCTCATAAAATATTTACTCTGCTTCTGAATGGCTATTCTGATTATCCTTAGACTCCTTTTCAGATTCCCTGATGATGTCATGGAAATGTTAAACCCATTATGCTAAGCTAGGACCTCCATCTACTGTGACCTCTTGGCACTAGCTTCTGAGGACAGCATGACACTTTTACGTAAAAGTTAGTCTTCCTTCGGGTCATCAATAGATGGACTCGTAATACATCAGCACTTCAATCAACACCGGTAAAATTTAACCAAGGCCATGTAAAAAGTCCAAACCCATTCTGTGCTTACAATGAAGTGATTAAAACATCTATTAAAAGGTACAATTATTTCCCATTGGAAAATAAGCATATATATTATTTCATGGGTCCACCCCACAGGTAATACATGGCATTCCTTTTCATTAAGCTATTAGGGAAGTGATTAGTGACTAGCACCTTGCTCTAATTATCTTTAATGTAGTGTTTCAAATTGATCATGCATAATGCAATTAGAAATCATAATTAAATTAATTTATATTGATTTAAGCCTTTATAAGTTGTTAATAACCATGACCCATTACATTAATTCCTACAAACGAACATTAATATTTCCAATATGCTGAAATATTTCCCTTTTCCCCCCTTCCTTGCATCGGGCACTCCTGCAGGAGCTCGCAGGGAGTGACTGTCGGGGGATGCTCCCAGGCAAGTGCCCCAGCGCCGGCGGCTCCAGCCTGGCCCTTAGTGGTCTAGCGCGAGTGGGTGCTGGGGGACGAATCGATAGCTGCCTTTAATGCGGGAATAATGACCGCTGCCCGGGCTGACAGCGGCCCCTTCGATTTCCATGGAGACGGAAAGACCCCGACAGCCTCCCAAGGGGATAACCCGAGGGGTGGAAGCCAGAAAAGCGATCTGGGGGGGTGTTTACTGAAGGAGACAAGCCGTCCCCCACCCCTCCCCCAAAACGGCTGATGTTGGAGCTCCCCGCTGGCCAGGGAGGGAAAGCCCCGGGCGGTGGGACTACCCTGGGCGCGGGGCGCAGCGGGACCCCGCGGGGGCCGTGCGGGAGGGCCCGGGCTGGGGGTGCGGGCAGCCCCCGGGGGCTCCTGGGGCATGTGCCGGGGGCTACAGCCGGCCCCCCGCCCGGAGCAAGGCTGCCAAACCTCCCCTCTCCTGACGCTGATCGTGTTCCATCCCGTCCTTCCGTCCCCATCTCCCTCCTCCCAACACAAAAGCTCTTGAGAAAGTTATTTTCCCCCAACTGCAATTAAACTTGTACAGCGCGGCCCCCTTTTCGGAAGAATTGTGCATAAAAACAGGCGGCAAAACATCCAGAGCGGGATGGCCCGGGCCAGGCAGCGCTCTCAAACGGGAGTACTTCCACCCCACCCTGTCTGACACCTTTCCATCACATACGAACGCTCCAGGGTCAAAATAAGTTTTCCAGTGAGAAAGATGCCCGGCTATAATAAAATCTTACAGCGGGGGGTGTCACAAATCATTTAAGAAAACAATTTCGCTTAAATAATATTTCCTTTAAAATAAATTCGGGTTTCGCAAATCACGATTTCATTTGAAGAGGCATGAATTCTATTATATGTACAATTTAATCACGGGGGTATTTAAAATAGACATTTCCATCTAAAATCCAATCAGAAATCAACACAGTACCTCGAGGCATTAAGATGATCATCTCCATTTTGCATTTGTAAACTGGTAGAAATAAATGTGGCTTGTGGATACCAAGAGGTCAAGTACGGCTGCTCAAATATTTTTCTTACAAAATGACGGATTTATTAGACAAATAAGTGGCCCGGCTGATGCAAAACCCCCAGTGATTGAATTTTGACGTTGAGTCAACAACAACTCGAACTACATCAGTGCTCCAAGATTTAGTTATGATGGTAGAGATTACTGAACAAATAGGAGGCAGAAATGAATACAGATTTCCTAGGATCTGCCCCTGGCACCCTCTTCTTGACATTCCCCTCCATATGCTATCCCTATTCACAGTGTATTCTAATTAAAGGACTGGGCTATGTCTTCTAATTTTACAAGAACTTTTAAATAATTAGTCTGGTGTGCGTTAAAAGGGACAGCTTCAGACATAAGGGGATTTCAGTCCCTTTAGGATCTCTCCTCGGCTTTGCAGTTATCATAGTCCCTTCCATGAGGAAGGGTGAAAAACACCTCTGATTTGATTGCAGAAAGATGTGAACTCTGATCAAATTGCCGTATGCAAACACAGGCGTCCGGGGTTCATTTCCAGCCCATTCAAAGAGAATGCCTGGGGAGGGGGTTGGGGGGAAGGGTTGTGTTTGGGATTTTGGTGTGAGACTGGGTTTTTTTTCCCCTTCCCAGTGGAAAAGATGTTGAGGGTTCAGCATTCCTGTGAAAATCTGTCCACGGATCCAAATCGCCTGTGAAACCAGGCTGGTCTGTAGCCTGCACAGCCTCGACAGCGGAATTTTTACCACGCTGAACCTGCCCTCTCCCTCCTTTTCCACTCTCTCTCTCCATCCCCCCCTCCTGCCTCCCCACCCTACAGGTGTGTGTATCTAAGCGAGTTCCCTGGTCTGAGCATTGCCAGCCGGCAGGGAGCAAGCCGTGTGCTGGAAAGCCTGCGTGAGCTGGGCGAAAGCAATGTTATTCTTGCTTCATTTCTTCAGCGCTTTGGAGCGTTACTTTTACTTGCTAATCACGAAGGGGCGCTTAAATAATTGAGAGTACGTTTAAGCATAAAGCAGTCAGTTTCTAATCTTTTCAGGGGAAAAGGGACTAATCTGCACCTGCTGTGAGAGCCCTTTTTTTATTTATTCTGTATATTACTTCCACTCCAAGCTGGACCTGATGGCTCCAATTACAGTTGAGCCTTGCAGAATCCATACCCTCCCTTTCACAGCCCTTTTCTCTCCTCTTCTCCGCAGCAATAAACTTTTCCTTGGCAGAGAAGAGGGAGCGGGGTGATCTTAACAGACACCATTTAGCCGAGATTATAATTTATTTATTTTTTAAGTGAAGCTCTTCAGAATTCCCAAGCTCTCTAAATCTGCCTTTTTTCCTATTGCCTCCACTGTTTTGTATTCATATTTGTAAAAAAGAGAAGCACACACTGGCTGCCACGGTGGCCTGAATTGTTTTTTAACAGGGGATAGTTTGAGAGGAGTGTTTTAAAGTAGGTTTTCTCCTATTAAGCATTTGGGAAGAAGTTGTTTAATAAGCCTTTCCTGCACTACCTGTTTTCCCTGCCGTGTTTTTACATTGGGTAGAAGCGTCTCAGAGTATCGCCAAAGTTAATTCCAGATTTTTATCTCTCTAACCTACTTAGGATGCAAAAAGAAAAAAAAAAATCCCGTCAAATTAAAGTGAGTCCTCCTGTCTTGCCTTCTCCCAGCAAATAACTTGCAGCACCTAATAAATCCAGATGGAGTTCCTCATATAGCCCGGTGCAGAAATAATTATTGTCCTGGCTTGTTTCATGTCAGAGGCCTCTTTGGCTCATCTGTCATGAAACCAATTTCACTTTATTTACATCCATTTGCTAGTTTAATTACTGTGCTGATGAATAGCCTGAAGGAATTAAGTTACGAGTCTTTGGAAACCTAAAACGACAGATATATGGGTTACCTTTTAAATAGAGGAAGAAAATGATGGGTGGTGTGTGCACCAAAATTTAAAGGTAATAAGAGCCTCTTTGCTAGGTGGAAATGCAGAATCAACTGATACTCAGCCCATGCATTTACCTCTGTCTTTATGTAAAGTATTGCTGTGAAAGGCATTCATATTTTTGCAGGTTTAATGCAATCTGTATTAAAGCAAATGTTCTGCAAGATGGGTGCCAGCTTTAGATCTAAGTACAGATGCACTCATTATTTTTCCAGCCACAGAAAGAGGAAAAATGTTAGAAAATAAGGCGAAAGTAAGTCGTAAAGACTGACCAACATAACCCATGCACTGTACCATATAATACATATCAATAGGGTTACTATCCTGTGTCTGCAATTGCAGAAATAGTCTCAAGTGCCTCTTCCCTCTAACTTGCCTCTCTGTGATACTCTGTACCAACAGAGGGAATTTCAACCATCTAGAGGATCTTGTGCTTTTTATGTAAATCTGCAAAAAAACCAGAGCTTATCCTTGTATTAGCTGTAGCCTGCATCTTTTCCTCTTCTTCGGGTGTTTTCCATCGTTTGCATCACACAGATGCGTATCACTTGACCTGGAGATCAGGGGTGGGGAACCTGCCCCATCCACCCACACGGTCCCTGCAGCAGGATCCTGGCACACTGAAATGATCCTGCCCTCCCCTCCACCACTCAGTAACTTTCCTGAGCCGTTTTCCTGAGCTGCTGCATTTATAATAATCTAGAATTTCAAAACTTTATGCAGCAGGTATGTGAATGAAAGGTCAGTCTCTTCAATGCTCCGTCTCGTTCATTGTGAAAGAAAAAAAAACCCAGTGGTCTCGGAATTAGGTCGGGAGTGCCTATTGCCGGGGCTGTGCCCCAAAACGTCACCTACAGACTGGCAAATAAGGTCCAGGAGGAGCCCATGTGAGCATGTTCATTCTAACCCTGACGACAAAGTCCCACCAAAACCCTGTCCTCCAAAGAAAGAGCAGAAACCAGACCTGAGAGCCCGTGCATCTTCTCATGCGCTGAGAGTGAAAGGCAGAAGTTTAGGTGGGCAGGCTCTGAGGGCTGCATGAAAAATTCAGGTACACAAGGGCTTTTACACCACTCTCCCACACAGACTGCTTCTTCTCCTTTTCCCGGTAATTTTGTAGATCCAATACTTTTGTGGATCTCACGTGGGACAAACCTTGCTTGAAGAAACTATGTGAGGCAATAGGTAATAGGGCAGATGTAAAAGTGGTAAGGATGGCCAGAACTCTGGCTGCATGCAGGGGAGATGATGCTTGATTCGCTAGAAAAAGCCTTCTCCTCAGACACACCCTCCACAAGGAGACGGCTGAAGGGGCGGACAGAGACCCCCTTTGTCACAGCTGAGCAGCACTTTAAAACCAAATCCTTTGCCGGGGGAAACGTGACACATTCCCCCCTCCTGCCTCAAATATCGCTACCGACTGACCCGAGCTGGTTACACCGAGGGTATAAAAGAGCAGATCAAAAGAGAATTACAGCTGCCTATTCGAGGTACTCCGGGTCTTTATATCTGAGAGAAATGAAAGGAGAAAGTGTACAGCAACACGGGGTGGAGTATGAAAAGCTCCCTTCCCCCCCTCCCCGCCTCTCCTCTCTTCCATCTCTCCCCCTTTGATTAATAGATCCATGTGGCTAACGGCCTGACATATGGTGTACGAAGCAGCTTGAGATGGTACCTCGGGCGTACCCTACGGCTATTAACATATTACAGGCTTTGTGCAGCCACAGACGGACAGAGGGAGAGTCAGGCAGACAGACAGCCGCCTCTCTCCCCGCGCCGCCCGCCGCGGCCCGGCGGAGCTCTCCGTGGTGCTGAAGCGCCGCCGCTCCGTTGCGCTCCGCTCCGCTCCGTCCGCCGCTCCGCCTGCGTGCAGCCCGCCCGCGGCGTCTCCGCCGTGGTAGAGTTCAAAAAGCAGGCGTGCACGCCCAGGCGGATTTGAAAGTCTTGCGCCGCTTTCAAACGAATAGGTGGAAAGCAACATTGACATTACTCCTTGTATATAATCTAGGGATTTCTCCCCTCTTTTTTTTTTTTTTTTTTTTTTTTTTTTTTTTTTTTTTTTTTTTTTTTAGTTCTAGATTAAAAAAAGATGTGGCTAGGTATATAACTCCTTTACCACAGAGTACACAAAAATTGCCTTCTGTGGAATCCAGTCGAATATAAAATGCAGTGCAAATTTGCAGTGCAGAAAAGACTTTTCTGCAAGTGATCTAAAAGTTAGCGAACTCGCACCTAATGCACCTGGCGGTGTGGGAGAGAGGTTATTCCCAGCCGTGGTGTTTGGAAGGAGGAATTATATTAGATAAAAGGGTGGTTTAGAATGCAGCGAAACCTGAGGTTTATTTAATCAATTTCAAGGGTTCTGACAGAAACATACATCACTCCCTGCATTTTGCCTTTTAGTCTCCTGTAGATAACTGCCCCGACTCTTTTTAACTTCGTTCTGCCTGTTTTGTTGGGAAATAAATGCTAACACCAGATTAAACGTTTCAGGTAGCTTCATCTTCTGATTTCAGGAAAATAGTGTTAATAAGGAGCTTTGATGTTGTTTTACTTTCAGACTGTATGCCTTAAGGCAGAAAAGCGCATAAAGGTACCTGGGAAAGTAAATTGCCAGAAGCGAAGAGCACCCCCTCTTTCAAAATCCTGTAAGTACTGCTCTCTCTTACATCAAACCGACCCTATGCAGAGCAGCGCTCGCTGTTTTGAGATTTCCTGGCTTTCACAAATATCTCTTCTTTCAATGCACACACGGCGACGTGTGCCCCTGTGTTTATGTGTGTGCACATTTCAGTACTAGCAGTTGCTAATGAAACTGAAGATGGGGGGGGGGGGAGATAAAAAGGGGGCTTGCAAAACCGNATTGCCATAGCTGCTTTTTTATTATAATTATTTTCTTTTTCCCTAATAAGAATACAAAATCCCGTGGGGTAAAGCCTCCTAGAGATTTTCAGTGAGGAGTAAAGCCGATGCAATGTGAGTAGAGAACTGTAGCTTTCCACCACGCTGAAGCAGCCTGGAATAAAAGTTTCGTATCCTGTATGTACATTTGGGGCTTTCTTAGCTATTTCGCCAGTAGCCTCCTCTATTCTTTCGGGAGCCCAGCACATCAGCATCGCAGATCCCTCACACACAATCAATACATTTTGCATTAAACGAGTCTCCCTCGCACGCTCTCTTCTTCTCTTGCTCCCTCTCTATTCTGCTTCGCCTCTCGTCGGTGGCCGGGGTTTCTACACGGGGCTTTTAAGAAATTAGCGCCGACGATAGAGAGTCTCAAAAGCAAAACCTGCTTGCTCGCCTCAGAAATTTCGCTGGAGCCCACCACACCAACCTTTCAAGCATGCGGTTCGGTTTCAGACAGACACAGCTTGTCTCTCTCCAGTCTCTCCTCTCACCCCCTCCCCTTCTATTCCTCTTACAGCAGCGCTTTAATAAAGTCACATAAGTGATTGAAATTAACATAAATCATTATTAGTTATTAGGATTTGCTCTAAATTACTCTGTGAATATAACACCAAACCCCATCTGCCACTCCTGCTCTAGCAGCAATAGATTGCAGATAAAATAAATGTCCTTACCCCATTAGAATGTTCCTGTCTCTGTAGCCAAAAGCCAAACAAAAGCAATAAATACAGAGCTTTTTTCTCTCCACTATTCAGCTGTGACTGTTTTCATCAGCTCTTCCTCTAGAAAAGCTCAATAGCTGCCTGAAAATATTGCATTTTATATCACCAAAGGGCGATTAATATTGCATTAACTGTATTTAACATTTTTTAAGCGCGAGTAATCTGAAATGAGTAAGTTTCTGTTACTAAATACAGGGGATGTCAGAGCTGGTGAAAACAGCTTAAAATATCTGTATAAACAGATTATTTGTTTCATACTTTGTATTTTTATAATGTTATGGTATAGTGTGCTCTGTTTGAAGTAGAAGAAGCCATGCTAATGGTCTGTTTAAAGTATTCTGACACTGTCTGGAGACATCCAAGTCTCTGCCTTCATTAAATGTTTATTGTCAACACTTCAGTGAAAAAAAAGTCTTGTGTAAGTGAATTTCCACTGCTGGATGCTGTCAACACTTTGTTTTATTCTGATCCGCATGTACAAAAGTTTGTATACATTATGCTGAAGTGAAGAGAGGCAGAGATTTAGTGAGCTATAATTAGTTACCAAACAAACTTTTGTTAGTAATTCGGTTTATATAATGACCATAATCAAGGGCTAAGTTATGTATATCGGCTCCTCATCTTCTTTCCGCACAGCCCGTAAAAAGACGTGTTCATGTTGACATGCTATCCTCTTGTCAAGGAACACCTTTTTTAAAATAAAGTAAAAAAACAAACAAACAAAAAATATCAAGCCAAAAGCATACATACAGATCTTACATCTTTTGGCTCTGCCTCATAATTTTAAATTTCTTTCTTCCACCCGGGCAAGGGATGAAAAACCCTCTCCGCACGCCGGTGTTGGCAGCATGTGCCGTCCGTCCGCTCTCGCTGCTGGACCCGGGCTCGGGGCGGTTTGTCCCCGCACCGGGACCCGCCCCGTGTTACAGCCCGTACGAGCGGCAGGGTCAGTCGGCATTCTCACCCAAGGAGGCACTTTAGAGTCTTTTATGGCTCGCTTGTGGAAATCAGTGGGAAGTCACAATTTATCTTCAACGTACCAGGGCCGAGTGTCTTTTAAAAAATTATTAAATTAATTTTAATATAAAGCCTTTTAAATACTTCAGTCTTTAGAGTGATTAACGTCTTACGACATCATTTTTTTAAAAGAAATTCCCTCTACCCCCGACTGCGTGATAAATTCTAATTTCATATTAAAAAAAAAAAAGAAGTGTTTAACCACTTTTCCCCCAGAGTTAGAGATGCTTTGGTACACTTAGGTAAGCAGGCTGAAGGAGTTAAAAGGCAGTTCAAAGGAGGACGCCTGCTTTCCCAGAGGAGCTGTGACTCCAATTTGGGAAGCAGATTTTGCATGTGCAGCTGTCCCTGGACGACCAGCCACGGCGAGCTCCCGAGCAGGGCTTGGCTGGCGACACGGCCATAAATCCGCACCGTGCAGAGAGCGGGCTCCCTGGCCCCCTCTGCCCGCGGAAACACCGCGCTGAGTCCGCCTCAAAGTTGCATCTTAAACCAGCAGGCGGAAAGGGACTCGGCGGGGGAGGGCGAGCGTCCTGCGGGGCCTCCGCCCCCCGCGGAGCAGGAGGCGCGGTGGGGGCCGCGCACCGCCTGCAGCTGCCATCGGTGGTGCGGAAGCAAAGGCGGAAAGTGCGTGCCTGTGCCCGCGGGCGCTGCCTGCCCTGCCCGGCCCTGCCTGCCCCCAGCCGCTGCCCGTCCGCCCGGCGGCGGGACTGGGGCCCTCCGGTGCAGGCGCTCTTTCTGCTACCGCTGCTTCTTGAAAGATTTATATGTGACATCTTATTTTAAATTAACTTTTGAGCCCTGGGTTTCATTCATCCCTCCACGCACCCACCCACCCGCCGCCTGCCTATCTATCTTGCTACGATGCGAAGAGACTTGCTTGCAGTTTTACCACCTCGGTCTCATCTCTGGGACCTATATATTCAGCTGACCTATATATTCATCCACTGCTTTTCTCCCAAACCGAGCCTCCTTCAGGTGCGAAGGGGTTGCAAAGGAGGAAAAAGAAAAAGCTTTCCAAAAGCGGAAGGGGGAAGGAGGGGAAGGGGGG